>OY282640.1:82542042-83123576 GCA_958299015.1 Tetanocera ferruginea | reverse complement strand
CTCCGTTTCTCAACAACAAATTCGTCTGGCAAGCATTGAGTAACACATAATCCCGATATTATTTTAATATTTCAATATTTCAAATTATTAATTTATTTTTAATATTTATAGTAAAGAAATTAATATTATTATTTCAATATTTATTTATTTTCCATAACAATATTTTACACTATTAGCAATTGTATGAAAGAACTATATAATTATTATTATTATTATATTTATCTTACAACAATTAAATTCCAGCGAAAATTAGCAGAACACGTTTAAACCCATAAACAAACTATGAACAGTATTGCTTCGCGTTGTTTTTAAATTAAAGTTACTACGAATTTTAGTGCTTTTCGAGATTTTTTCTACTCCTTTTGCTACTTTTCTGTTTCTAAAATCAGCGCAACACCGGATTCGCACAAAAAGATCGAGCGACGGCCGAACAGTACGAACGAAAGAATTCTCGTTCGTTCGCCCTAATTTACTGTCTACACCGGGCGAACAGCGTTTGCGATGAATTTTTAGCGAACTCTGTTCGTTCAGGCTAAGTGTCTACATCGAGCGAACGAATGAGGTTTCTTTCGTTCGTTCAGGCAGTCTAAACGAACGGTCAAACATTTATTTATTTATTTATTTCGTCAAGCAGAGGACAATATCTCTTATAGAGATATTAGACTACTTAGATAATATTAAGCATTATTTACAACAAATTTATGAATGAGAGATTAAGCATTACAAACATAGAATAATAACATTAAATTTTAGAAAACAATGAATTACAGTGATTGACACATATTTAAAATTATCAGTTACAAATAGAAAAAAAGAATTAAAATATATCGGATATAATAAATTTCAGTTGATCTCGTCCTTTGGTCGTTGTCGGTTGTTGTTTTGTGTTGTGTTAATAACGTGTTTATATATTTTAGATTTGCGTTTTATTTAATATCAAAAAAAAAAAAAAATAAAAAAAAAAATAAAAAATTTGCTACCAAGTAATCGTCGTAAGTAATTGTGTTTAGTATTGTGCTAATCGTTTGCTTAAATTAATTTATTTATCGTATTTTGTAACGTTGTAGCAATAATTTATAAAATAATATTTTTAGCGCACGTAGTTTGCTGCTTAAATTGTGCTTGTTTTGATAGATTTTTGTGTTCTTCTTTGTGCGGTGTCCGTACTTGTACAGCGTAGACACAGTGTTTGTTGTTGTTATTTAACTGTTAGGCTCTGTGTGCTTAACCCTTTTGCGTGCATTGAACTTTTTTGCTCTATTTAAATTAAGTTTAAAGCATGGACTATTTTCAAGTCGAAAATTTTGCTGCTTGTTCCTTAAACGGGAAATGCAAAAGTCAGAACATATTAAGTACTATGTTTCATTGTTCTGGCCCATGCGAGCAAATGTTTCATGCGTCTTGTGCTAACATTTCCAATTCGTGTGTACATGATTTACTTTCGGTACACTCGGGACTTCGTTGGTACTGCCCTACGTGCAGGGTCGTTTCCCCAGCAGAATTATATTAAAAAATTAAGCTTTTTGGGGAAAGCCTTCACTTGCTTAATAATAATTTTAATTTCATTTTGAATTCGTTAAGCGAATTAAGTGCCGACTACTGCAGCAATATCACGGAAAAAATTTCTTCGCCTATTAGTAACATTCCTTTGACGGATTCTGAAACTCTTGTCTCAGTAAAACAATCCTCAAACGATGTTCCTGATGAGGACTTAGCACATAGACAGAGTAATAACTCTAAGAATAAGAAGAAGAAAAATAATAAGCGCAAACGTGCCAACCAAAGTGGGTCTTCTAGTCCCCAGGCTTAGCGGCTTTCAGTTCCCACTTCCTCGTCACGTGCCTCCAATATTCATACAAATGATATTGATAACAATATTATTGTACCTCAGATGAATATTGCTTTACCTGAAGCTTCAAATACTTCTGGAGCGAATGAAAATGCTGTTCCGGAAACTTTAGTAGAAAACTCAAGCGATAACTTGGCAGCTCAAAATATTGCTGTTCAACCTCTACCTGAGTTAATTACTCTAAAGGCAGTTTCGAGGACTAAGAACATTTTTATCTCTAGATCACAACCCGACACATCAACTAACAATATTTTGACGTTTGTCGAACAGTGTAATTTATTACCCCAAAATGCTTTTCGTTCATGTAAAAAACTTGGCAATAAGCCTACCCACGCCTCCTTTATTCTCACAGTTGCTGCTGAAGATTTTGCAACTGTTCTTAATTCTAATAAGTGGGCCAATAATATTCTCGTTTCTGAGTTCAAACCTAAAAAGAAGTCTAGGAGGTCGATTAACATCGCCCGTCAGACCCAAAAAAACTAAATAGGTTATCCCTTTACTATCAAAATGTAAGGGGATTGCGTTCTAAAACGCGGGACATATTTCTGTCGACTCAGAATTGTTCTGAAGATATTATCGCGTTCACTGAAACGTGGTTGAATGAAGACATTACTGACTTGGAGTTGTTTGACAATAGTTTCCAAGTATTTAGAAAGGACAGACACTCCAACAATATTCCTTCAGTTGGTGGTGGTGTTCTTATAGCTGTAAGGAACTGTTTTGTCAGTTCCTTTGTTGATATTCCCTGCGCCTCTAATATTGAGCTAATATGCGTAAAGGTTGTACATTGTAGCTCAAATGTATACATAATTAATGCCTATGTTCCACCAAACAGTAGTGCAGAGGTCTATACAAGTCTGGCAGATTGTCTAGACTTTATTCTTAATATTCTTGACGTTAATGACGACATTTTATTGTTGGGCGATTTTAATCTGCCTAACTTAAAATGGCATTCTTCTGACGATGATACATTTTTTTGTGCATCTAATGCGAAGACTCTCGGAGAGCATATATTCGTTGATAGTATATGTTCTGACTTACAACAAGTGAGTTGTAATTATAATAGTCTGGAAAGACTTCTTGACCTGGTCTTAACTACGGACAGTAACAATGTCATTGTTAAGAGGGCCTTCCATGCTCTTACTACTATTGATGTATATCATCCACCATTAAGTATTTGGTATAAATCGGATAGAGAGAATATAGTGAATTCGAGTTCAATGGACAAGGTTTATGAATTCAATTTTAAAAAAGCTGACTTTTTGAAGTTGAATCAATTACTTAATAGTAAAGTAAACGTAATTTTAGAATATATAAATGCACATAATCTTAATGAATCCATTAATTTTTTTTATTTGGAACTCTTTGCTGTAATTTCTCAGTCCGTACCATATAGCCTCAAATTTGCGAAAAACTCGGCGTACCCTTGGTACACAAAGGAATTAAAAACACTTCGCAATAACAGGAATAGGGCTTGGAAGAGATATGTCTGTAGTTTGGGCTCAAGTGACCTAGAAACCTACAAACGTTTGTTTCTGGAATTTCAGAATCTCTCAGCTGTATTATATAATGAATATTTAGACAATATTAAGCTGAGAATATTGTCTGATCCAAAGAGATTTTGGGGGTTCATAAATACTAAGAAAAAATCTGATGGATTTCCTTCATCCTTCAAAACTCTTGATAGATTTACGGACGATCCATCTATAATTTGTGGGCTTTTTGCCAATCTTTTCAAGGAATCTTTTTGTTCAGATTCTTTTAATCCTGATGAAGGGTATTTCGACTATATGAACTCTTCACCCAGGGTCTCTTTGGAGAATATATCCTTCACCTCTGAGGATATTTTAAAGTATATTGGGACACTCGATGAAGATTTTGGCGCTGGACCCGATGGAATTCCTGCCGCATTGCTAACTCAATGCGGTTCCGTTTTATGTCAACCACTTTCTTTATTATTTAACAAATCAATTTCAGAAAGTTATTTTCCAGTTTTTTGGAAAAAATCATTTATAAGTCCTATATATCAAAAAGGTTGCAGGAATGACGTTATCAATTATAGGCCCATCGCTAAGCTTTCGTCGATTCCCAAACTTTTTGAGCGAATTGTGTACGATCGTGTAAAGGTTCATTGTGGAGAAGTCATAACAACTCGTCAGCATGGTTTTGTTAATGGCAGATCCACTGTGTCCAACCTTCTCGATTTTACATCTTTCTGCCTTAATACAATTGAATCAGGTAACCAGGTCGACTGCATTTACACTGACTTTAGTAAAGCGTTTGATAAATTACCACATAATTTAATTTTATTTAAACTCAAGTTTTTGGGATTTCCACAATATTTTGTCAGCTGGATTAAATCGTATTTGACAGAACGATCTTATCAAATACGATTCCGAGGAGTTCTGTCTCCTGAATTTGTTGCGGAATCAGGTGTTCCTCAAGGCAGTCACTTAGGTCCACTTCTGTTTATTTTAGCCATTAATGATGTTACCCACATTATTAAACACTCTCACCTGTTAATTTATGCAGATGATATGAAAATATACAGAACAATAAATGCTAAAGACGACTCCAACCTACTCCAGGCTGACCTTAAATCTTTTGAAGTTTGGTGCTTTAAAAATAATATGTTTCTAAACCCTCTTAAATGCCAAACTATGACCTTTTCGCGCAAAAGGAATAATTTAATTTTTGACTACAATATTAAAGATACTGCTTTAAGTCGTGTTGAGGCCGTCAAAGACCTTGGTATATGCATGGATTCTAAGCTATCGTTCAACAATCATATCGATTACATTTGTAAAAAAGCATCTTCAATGCTTGGATTTTTAAAACGCTGGGCCAAAGAATTCAATAGCATGATTACAACTACAACATTGTATTATGCAATAGTGCGCCCTCACTTGGAGTACGCAAGTCAAGTTTGGTCCCCAAGTTATAGTGTGCATGTTGAACGTATGGAGAGAATCCAAAAACGATTTGTTCGGTTTGCTCTTAGGGGCTTAGGTGGGATTGATTTTTTTAACCTTCCTCCTTACGAGGATCGTTTAAAACTTTTAAAAATGCAATCTTTAAGTGAACGAAGGAAGTCTGCGGATATCGTCTATTTACACCAACTCATAACCGGTGTATTCGATTGTCCGGAATTACTTTCTCTTTTAAACTTTAACTCTAACCGTAGAAGTAGTAGAAATGCTAACAACTTAATTTATCTACCATATAGTAGAACAAATTACATGGCTACTGCTCCCTTGAACCGCATGAGTGCCTCTGTTAACAACTGTACATTTTTTGATGTTAGTTTGTCAAAAGGTCAACTCAAAAGTAGATTGAAAGCTATTGTGTAATTAGATCTGTGTTTGGGTATGCATGGTTAGTTGTTATGTCCTGTGTTGTCCCTGAGCCCAATCCATTTATGGTGGGTAAATTTTTCCCACATTAATTTGTTTGGAGCCACTGGAATTCATAACATTGAAATATTTCAATGTGATCTGGATTGTGGCTTCAAATATATTAATGCTGAGAATGTGCGAAAAAGCTGTAGTAGCTGAACTCTATTGTTATTGCATGTATATAGAGGATGAGAACTAAGAATTAATTATCAAGAAATTAGATAAAGACGACTGACAGTTATACCCTTAGGTGACACGGAAGATTCGTAGAAGACTGAGATTAATTTTAAATTGAGCTCTAGAGATTGAATCGAATAAGTCAATCATTGGTAAGATCCTATTCACTTCAATAATGCAGCGCGTAATTGGCTCATTTCGAGCATATTTCGATCTGTGAAAGGGAACGCGAAAGATAAACTGGCTACGAAGGTGGCGGGGCGGGGTTACAAAATCCAGCTTACGGAGTAAAGTTGGGCATTGGGTGTGGTGAAGAACCAGGTCACGGATAAATGTAACGGACTGCATCTTGCGTCTAGATTCAAGGGAACAGATGTCAATTAAGGCACATCTGGTAGAGTATTGTAATGACTGCTGGAGGTTCCAATTAAGTTTTGAGATCACATATCTTGTGAATTTTCTTTGGACTTTTTCAATTCTCAGCGTTTGGGTGAGAGAGGTTGGGTTCCATAGGAGTGAGCAGTATTCAAGATGAGGCCGACCTAACGAGCAAAACAACGATTTGAGGGTGTAGGGATCATTAAAATCTTCTGAGTTTCTTATAAGGAATGGAAGCATTGAGTTTGATTTATTTATGATGAAGTTAAGATGGTCTTTGAAGTTAAGGCGAGGGTCTAACAGGATACTTAGATCCTTCTTCGAGCTTACTCGTTCAAGTAGACAAGAGTTGATAAAATATGAATTATTTAATGAAATGGATAACCTACTGAAAGAGAGGCATTGGCATTTGGAAATGTTGAGTGGCAATTTATTCAGCTCGCACCAAGTAAAAATTGAGTCTAAGTCCGTTTGAAGCAGACTAGCATCCCCATTCGATCTAATTGGCCGAAAAACTTTAAGGTCATCGGCAAAAAGAAGGCATTGGGAGTGTCGTATGACCCTGGGAAGGTCATTGATGAAATTTAAAAATAGAAGGGGCCCCAGATGACTGCCTTGGGGAACACCAGAGGTAACTTCAAAGGAATAAAATACGCTATTGTTTACCCTTACTGATTGGCGGCGGTTAGATAAGTATGATTGAAACCAACATAGCAGGTTTGAGTGAAAACCAAGGGAGGCGAGTTTAAATATTAGGTGTTTGTGGGAGACTTTGTCGAATGCCTTAGCGAAGTCAGTAAAGATAACATCGGTTTGAAGACCTCCTTCAAAATTGGTGATTATACTGTTGCAAAAGAGTACCAAGTTCGTCAACGTTGATTTACCAGCTAAGAACCCATGTTGTTCTGGAGATATGACATTTTTTATGTAAAAAGTAATTTTATTGTATATGATTATATCAAATACTTTAGGTATAGCAGACAGTTTGCATATAGGTCTATAATTTGCTATATCTTGTTTCGGACCAGATTTATGGATGGGAACGATGTAGGAATGCTTCCAAGTGTCTAAAAAGCAGCCAGTTGACAAAGATTTGCGAAAAATCATGAAGATAGGTGTCGCCAGGGCTAGGGCACAATTTTTTAACACGATTTGAGGTAGACCATCAGGCCCTGGTATGGGGCTATTCTTAAGTCTTGCTAGAGCAGTTACAATATCATCTATTGAGAAAAAGAGGTCGCCTAATTCTAAGGCAGAATCAGAAGGGCAACTACATAGTACTGGATCAGAGCTAGAAATAGGGGAATAAACTGATTTAAAATAGTCAGCAAACAGACTGCATATTGTTTCAATGTTGTCAGAAGTTGTGCCAAGATAAGACATAGAGCTCGGTAAACCGTTCGATTTCCTTTTGTTATTAATATAAGTTCAAAAGTATTTACTATTATCCTTGAGAGTTTGTTCGGTGGAGGAAATAAAAGAACTGTAAAGGAACTTATTGAGAAAAGCAAAATGATTCTGAAGGGACAAGTAGGTTGATTTACGATTCAAATTAGATTTATCATGCCTATAGCGCTTATAGGCTTTATTCTTTTTATTTTTTAAATTGGAGAGCCTCTTATTAAACCAAGGAGGGTTTCTATTGCTGAAAGTCTGTTTTATTGGCACGAATCGAGTAATCGAATCTTTTAAAATTGATGAGAAGATATCATAGGCAACTGATAGATCATGTATACGAGTGATAAAGTCAAACGAAGTCGACAATAAATGTTGATTTAATGCATCAAAGTTTGCGTTTTTTAAGTCGAATGCAAGTTCACGGTTTGTAACTAGTCTGGTATTTGTAGAGTGAAAATTCAAAAAAAAGTGGAACATGGTGGTTAGTGAAAAAATCTATGAAAAAATCTATCAGGAAAATTTCTGATAGGCTATGAGCATTAAAACGATGAAGGTAGTATTCATTGACAACAGGTTTCCAGGTTATGTTACCCAGGTTGAAATCTCCAGCGTACACAACGTGTTGCACGCAGGATAAATTCTCGAGTATAGGACGGCAGTAATCAAAGTGAGCATTATAAAGTTCAACAGAACTATTAGGTGGAATGTAACTGACTATAAGAATAAGCTCGAAGTTGTCAGACAAAGTAAGTTTAATAATAATTTGGTCTATATCTAAAGCCACTGATTGAGCTGCACTATTGTGTGGGTGCAATTGTTCACATGGGAATGCGTTTTTGATCGCGATCAAAACCCCACCCCCACGTGACAAACCAGTAATTTCAGAGCTACCGTCTTTCCGATACACACTGTATGAGGAGCCATTAAACAGCTCTGAAGTGTAATGATGCTCAGTCAACCAGGTTTCCGTAAGGATTCCGTAAGGAATTCGAGTGAGCACGAATTAATAAAAAATTGATTAATTTTAGTTCTCATACCTCCAATATTCTGGTAATACAATGAAAACTTAATGTTAGCCGCAGCAATTGAAGTTGAGACCTCGTCTAGTCGTTTTTTTGAGAAGATGATGAGTTCCGTGATGAGCGTCTGTGGTTCTGATAATATCTTGGTCTCGATATGAATTCCTGCACCAAGGTTCCAATTGGCCACAGACTATTCGGTAAAATATGATCGAAATCCACGTTGTGCACCATTACTTTAAAAGAAGATATTTCTCGTTCCGCACGGGAAGATATCTTGTAGCAGATAATAGGTGCTGCAGGAGTTGGTATTATACTGTTAATGTGAGCCAAGACGTCATCGGCTGTTGTTGACGGTGATAGTCTGGAGATAAAAATCGTCTTACGAGGCGGTCTTTGGACGGCGACTAGGTTAATAATAGGTGGAGTAATCCGGGACCTTTCACTCGTAGAAGCTGATGACTCAGAGTATTGAGGAGGAGACGTTACTAGAGCCGAAGAGTGGTTGACAACGGCAGATGCTATATCGTTCATATCCTGAATTGTAGGAGTGCAGATCAAGGTGGTGACATCTGGCACATTAGGAGAACGATGTACATTAGCTGGCATAATAGTAGATCGATGTGCACCAGCAGTAAGAAATTCTGCAGAACCAGTAGGCAGACTTAGATCACTATTATTAGGCGCTGTGTTTACAGGGCTATGAGCCGCGGCTATGAGCCGAAGTGTCTATTGAAGCAACTACTGATGATGTGCTTCTAGGTTGGAAAGTTTAAGTTTTGGCGCTTAGTTTGGCATGTGATGATCTTGTAGTTGCACCAGTTTTACCACCGGTGTCGGTTTGAGCTGATACTTTAGAAGTAGGTGCAATCGATGAAATATGCTGACTCACTAAAGCACAAAGATTGTCGAGGTCCGATGAATATTTAGTCAGGGTGTCCATAGTTAGATTAGTGGTGACCGTGGCATGCAGGTTAAGTGTGTGGCTTAGCATGCTCGGAGCCCGGGTTCGATCCCCAGCCGTGGCGAAAAGTTTTTTCAATAAAAAATTTTTCTGATCGGTCACCACCTCTCTGCAGACAATGGCAAACCTCAGAGAGTAAATAATGCCATGTAAAGCTTCTTGAGAACATGAGCCGTTCGGAGTCGGCATAAAACATGTAGGTCCAGTTCTCGGTGAATTGTGTGCAAACATTTAATAACACACACAACACAATTGATCATAAGAAGCTCGGTCAAAGTCCTTTCAAGGGCTGAAATGGCCAATTTGTTTTTTTTTTTTTGTGTCCATAGTTAGAGTAAAGTCACCCTTCATTTTCGCGACAAATGAACGGCAACCTAACAACTTTTCTAAGATGGAGGCACTCGAGTAGCTTCTGCAACTGCTGCAGAGCCATTGCAGGCCAGGTGTAGAACATCGCAGTGCTTCGCCAACACGAGATGGGAGATCGACACATTTAGCATGGAAAGTATTTTTGCATCCATTGCAAGTGATAAACGCGTCGTAAGTGCTCCATTCTAATTTACAGATTTTACAGGCAGCCATTGCCATGAAAGTGTGGTTAAGTTGAAACCGCAAAGAAAATGTTGAGAACTCGATAAAATTCCAATAATATGAAAGAATCTGATATTCATCTGGATTCCAAATGAATAGATGTGATGCTAGGTCCAGTCTTGATTGAATTTAGACATTAGACACGAAATAAAATTTAATAAAATAACAATTAGCCGCGCAACGTTAAAAATTAGATGTTGACACAACAGAGTTGCCATCTGATCTGATCCAACATCTCAACAGGCCGTACATATAGCAAAACACACTATCAGACCGTCGCCATAGATGCCAGAATCGTGTGATAAATCACTTTTCGTGATTTTTTAAGTGCCGTGTGACAATATGTGATTTTTCAAATAAACCGAGGATTTTTCACTCATGCGTGATTTTTTTAACACACACTTTATTTTTGAGGAGTGCGTTCAAGTAAATGATATAACACGATCATAAACAAACAAACCAAACAATGCCATTGACATTTGCTTACGCAGCTAAAAAGTTTAAACTTATAAAGTTATATCACTGAGCATTTAATAGATAGAGGACTCAAATCGCATAAAAATGTGTTTGTGTCGAAATTGTATGCAGTGGCTCCCACACTCTCATTTACGCTCCCATCGTGCATGCGATCAAACGAACGTAACTTCGTGTTTCCATTGACGCAGCTTCCACATTTTCGTCAACTTTAAAATGCTCGTCAGTTTGTGTGTTTTTGTGGCTACCAGTGCCAAGACGCATGCGCTTCGTTGTTGCTAGCATCGTTTATTTTTGTTTTGCCTATGCCCCTTTCCTTGCCGCAGCTACCACGTTGGCTACCATATATTTTGTTATTGTAGAGTTGTTGTTGTATGAAACCGGTTATTGTTGTTGTTAAACGAAAATCATTGGATAATGAATGAAGCTCAAGTTTTTGAATTTTGCGATTTCAGCATTTTTTTGGTTGTTGTGATTATGTGATGATAAAGTGTATTAATTCAATTGAATTAAGAGAAATTAAACTGAATTAAATTATTAAAAAAATAAAATTTAATTATATTAAATTAAATTCAATTCAAATTCAATTCAATTAAATTAAAATAAATTAAATTTAATTAAATTAAATTAAATTAAATTAAATTGAATTGAATTGAATTGAATTAAATTAAATTAACTTAACTTAAATTAAATTAAATTAAATTAAATTAAATTAAATTAAATTAAATTAAATTAAATTAAATTAAATAAAATCAAATTAAATTAAATTAAATTAAATTAAATTAAATTAAATTAAATTAAATTCAATTCAATTCAAATCAATTAAATTAACTTAAATTATATTAAATTGACTTAAATTAACTTACATTAACTTAAATTAAATTCAATCCAACTATTTTACGTTAAATTAAATTAAATAAATAAAATTAAATGCAATTAACTTAAATGATCTAAATTAAATTAAATTAAATTAAGTTTAGTTAAATTCAATTAGATTTACTTAAATTCAATTATATTAAATTAAATGAAATTAAATTAAATGCAATTCAATTAAATTAAATTAAATTAAATTAAATTAAATTAAATGCAATTAAATTAAATTAAATTAAATTAAATTAAATTAAATTAAAGTAAATTAAATTAAATTAAATTAAATTAAATTAAATTAAATTAAATTATATTAAATTAAATTAAATTAAATAAAATTAAATTCCATTAAATTAAATTAAATTAAATTAAATAAAATTAAATAAAATTAAATAAAATTAAATTAAATTAAATTAAATTAAATTATATTAAATTAAATTAAATTAAATAAAATTAAATTCCATTAAATTAAATTAAATTAAATTAAATAAAATTAAATTAAATTAAATTAAATTAAATTAAATTAAATTAAATTAAATTAAATTAAATTAAATTAAATTAAATTAAATTAAATTAAATTAAATTAAATTAAATTAAATTAAATTAAATTAAATTAAATTAAATTAAATTAAATTAAATTAAATTAAATTAAATTAAATTAAATTAAATTAAACTAAATTAAATTAAATTAAATTAAATTAAATTAAATTAAATTAAATTAAATTAAAATAAATTAAATTAAATTAAATTAAATTAAATTAAATTAAATTAAATTAAATTAAATTAAATTAAATTAAATTAAATTATAATAAATTAAATTAAATTAAATTAAATTAAATTAAATTAAATTAAATTAAATTTAATTAAATTAAATTAAATTAAATTAAATTAAATTAAATTAAATTCAAATCAATTCAATTATATTAACTTTAATTAAATAAAATTATATTAAATTAAATTATATTAAATTTGACTAAATTAAAATAAATTAAATTCAATTCAATGCAATTCAATTCAATTCAATTCAATTCAATTCAATTCAATTAAACTAAATTAAATAAATTGAAATTAAATTAAATGAAATTAAATGAAATTAAATGAAATTAAATGAAATTAAATGAAATTAAATTAAATTAAATGAAATAAAATTAAATTAAATTAAATTAAATTAAATTTAATTTATTAAATTAAATTAAATAAGTTAAATTAAATTAAATAAAATTAAATTAAGTTAAATTAAATGCAATTCAATTCAATTCAATTGAATTAAATTAAATAATATAAAATAAAATTAAATTAAATAAGAAGAAATAAAATAAAATAGAATGAAATAAAATTAAATAAAATTAAATAAAATGAAAAAAAATTAAATGAAATGAAATAAAATTAAATAAAATGTAATAAAATTAAATAAAATGATATAAAATAAAATAAACAAAATAAAATAAAATCAAATAAAATTAAATAAAAAATTAAAATAAAAGTAGACAAAATTAAATAAAATTAAATTCAGTGTTGTAAAATTTTAAGCTTATTTTTGTGTTGATGCTTGTTCGATTTTCCGCATAGCTTTTCTGTTAGCCAGATACTATTTTTTTCTTATAAGTATACTTATATAATAATAATACGTATTATTAAAAAATAGTCGAGCAGATATGTCCTGTGTTCGTAGCATTTGTGTGCTTCTGAGAACCAAGATTTGAAATAGTCTGATTGACTATTTTGAAAAATGCACAAATCGAATATGTTTTTTTTATGTTTCTTTGATGAGGATGCTTTTCAAAAATCGTACGAAAAACTTCATTATGTATTTGAATTAAAGCAAAAAATTCGTCAGTCGGAGCTCTTAATTTAAATCTACCGTTAAAGAAATTGAAATTTTTATTAAATAAGAACACTTCAGAATAAGACAAACTCGATAAATCTTCTTTTAGAAATTTTTCACAATCAATACATTTACGTTAATGCAATAATTTAAATAATATAAAGCCAGCAAAGTATCGAAGTGAATTATCACTTGAAACAGTGTTTGAACTAGTTGGTAAGTCACTGGCTTCATTTATTTCAAGATCGTTTAGTAAAATATTAATATCAGCATTTTTGAATGTGTTTAATTCATCATTAATATTAATGTTACTTGAAGACTCTTTATTTTCTTCATCGTTTATTACATTAATAACATTACTTAGCATATAATCGTCATCAGGTTCACAATTACCAGAAGTTGGCAATTATTAAATTGAATTCGAAAAGCGTTGGATTGCTGTTAGTTGCACCTCTACTCCGAATAAAATGAAACAAATTTTCTATGGGATCTTGATTCAATCTAGAGGAAATCAAGAAAAATAGATTTGAACTTCCATTCCAAATATCGTTAGCCAGAGACAATATTGAAGTTATTGAAAGAACCATACCATCAATGCAATATACCTTTTTGGGGTATTTTATTTGCTTAAAGTAATCTCTCATTTCCACCAAATAATCTACGTTAAAAGAATTTCTCGTTAATGCAGATTTGAAAGGATTCTTATCACTTAAAACATTGCTATTCAAACAGTCAAATAATTTATTAATTTTATCAATAAACGATGCCGTTGACAATGCTAAATTCACGCTAAATTCAATGCTAAATTCACTGTAATAACCACCTTCAATCAGTGATCGTATTGCTGCAGCAACGCACACTGGGGCCAAGTGTGCTCAAAATTCAATTTTGAAATAATGCATTTTTTTAAAAAATAAAAATGCAGTTACATTCTCCATAAAATTATGCATTTGAAACTCATTTTTCAGCTTTCTACCTTTTTTCTGCTGGGAGATATGCGTACCCAAATATGACACATTTTCATTTTTTTTTTTTTTTTCAAAACTGTGAATTTCGAATGAGCACTTGAAGTTCTTACTGTAAGAAAACGATACAAGATTTCGTGATTTTGTTTTTTGCCGTAGTTCAAACGAAGTTTCTTTATTTTTTCGTAGTATTTGTTTTGACAGTATGAGCTTTCAAAAATGTACAGTTTTACAAAAACTAACCTAACCTCTAGTTTGTTGCAATGTAAATTTTAAAGTAATTTTTTTTAAAATGGCGCAAAATGCTTTTAAATCTGGCAGCATTTGCGCCTTTTTAAAAAAAGTTGTTTTAAAAATTTCACTTTGATTTAAAGTAAACACAAAACCTTATCTTTCTTGTTAAATTGATTCTGTTTCATTTCAAACTGAGAATTTTCATTCTATAACGGTGAATAATGAATAAAGAAAGAATGTTGGTCTTTTTAATAATCGCAAAAAGTGCATTGTTTTTAGCACTTACCCATTTAAGCGTTATGAATATAAAGATTTTTAAATTTTTTTGTATGCTCTGTTCAATCAATATAATTACAGTGTACATTTGTAATTCGAAAAAGGAGTGCAAATGTAGGATATGTAAGATATATATGGTATTATATCATAATAAAAAGAAATATACAAGAACTATGTGTTGCTTTTCTTTTACAAAAACGTTCAAAAAGTATTATAATCCGAATGTGTTACTTAAAACTGTGTTACTAAAAATGTTACTAAAAAAATTTTTTTCAGTATAAACAATTTGTTGTTTATATAAAAAGTTCTTTGAAGTGCATCTTATTGAACATCAAATCATCAAGACATGGCAGTATATTAAAACCAACCATCATGATAAACCTCTCTGAGTATTTGCAATGTCCTTTTTTGCAAGAAATTTCGACAAAATAGCAGTTAAGAACGTGATATGTGCCATATAATATGTCAAAGCAAAGAAATAAAACTTGATGGTTAATATGAAGATTTGCTTCAGTTTTAAATCAAAAAACGTCTGTTAAAAAAAAATTAAATCCTGCTCTCAAAAATTTTAAAACACAAGTCACCAAAAAATTTGAATCTAGTTAAAGAAAATTCGAAAGATTTTAAATACGTGAAAATACTTGGATAAACAGCGACGGCTTATTTGATAAACCTTAAAGAATTTTAAGTGTTGGTATTTATTATATTACTTCTTTTCGTTATTTTGATTTATTACATTACTTATTTTTATTTGGAACTTAAAATTTTCTATATTGAAACGTAAAATTAATTACCTTTGTTGAAAACTAAACTGACTATGTACTCTTATCTACTTAAATTAAAATTATTTAAATATATTGTAACATAAATTCACTTATTATTGTAATTCATCTGATCAAAACCAACAATATTTAAAACAATTCATATTTCAATTTCACATTGAAGTGAAAATTTTAAACGTTTATTTTAATTATATCGAGATGTAATCCTGGTCGCTAGTTGGCTAAAGCAAGGCTATAAGCAACTGGTTAATCGTTTAAAATTCGTATGGATTATATAATCAAAATCGATTGGTTTAAGTAATTATACAAAATTTTTTTAACAGTCTAAATCATGGCCACGAATAGGTTAAGTGAAGGTCATTAATTGGTTAAATCTTGTTTTTATTTTGCACAGTAAAATGTAATAAATTAAGTTTTGCCTAATTCTCTATATCAAAAAATTTGGTCGCAAATGGGTTAAAACATGGTCCTCAAAGGGTTAAGTTGTCAAAAATTGCAGTAAAAGTATTGATTAACCGTGTTTGGTGGAAAGAAAAGTATTTCAGAATTTTGAGCACCCACTTATGTGGGGCGGCCCCTGTGTGCAACGGTGTGGCTAAAAACTTGTGTAGCATACTTTACTTTCATTTTTTCGAACGAATTGGGATATATGTGTTTGAAGGATAATTTGGGACATAAACGAGTCATACTTTTATTATCAGTTTCAAAAAGCCTGACAATTATCTTCCAAGAAACTTTCCCATCAGGTGAATCAATGTCATTTTTAGTAAGTATATTTTGACTTAATCAAATAGGGAGCATCGTACAATCCGTAAATTTTTTCTCATTTTATGTAAAATAAGGTGTTTTTGATGTTATACCACATTTTGTAAAAGTTCCTCTGTTGTTTGGTCCTTGGTCGCAGACCAATGCTTTAATATTCAGGCCTAAATTTTGAGCAGCAGTTAAGTTCTCCTTAACCATATTCTTCAGGCAGTTTGATGTCAAGCCATTGTCTGATGCATAGTAACTTAAAACAAGTTTCCAATTTGAGTACAAACCTCTTATCATAAAAACACAAATTTGTTTGCAAAGGTTCATATTTTTTTCATTGCCATCATCAACAAAACCTTCTATTTCGTCTTTGTAGGAGTTATACTGTAAACCTCTTTTAATAGAAATTTCGTCAAACAATAACACATATTATTGATATTATTTGATGTAATGCATTAATCAAATTTGAGTTTAAGCCTGGACTTAGAAATTTAACTGGAGCCCATCTTGCTAATGATGCTTTTGAGGGTAAATTTATTTTTAAATCGTAAGTTTTGGCTGAATAAAAATTAATGCTTTAAGCAATAACTTTTTCATCCTCTTTCCATGATTTCTTCTTTTTTAACAACATTTTGCAGAGAGTTTTCGTGTTTTTTGAATAAGTGTTATCGTTGTCTATAATTTTGCAAACGTTACTCCTATTTTTTATTTGTTTTAAATGTTGTACATTTTTTTTTGTTCTCATAAAGAAATTTTCAAAAGTTCAATTTTTTTTTACTTAGTTTGTTAGCTTCTTTCTCTTGCTGATATATTTTTAAAGTTCCTGTGTATTTTCGACGGTAGTATAGCTCGTTTTTTTCTTTCATGAGGCAATTGTCGCAAAATTCATTAATATAACCGGTTCTGTCTATAGAAATAGTAACTGGCGCAGTGTTTTGATTATTGAGATCAGACCATATTTGATTTTTTGTTTTATCTTTAAACAATAGTAATTCTTCAACTTCTATTGAATCTATTAAATGTTCTCCATCTATACACTGTTCTAAGTCTATATCAACTGTACAATGACTTCTTTCTGTTTCTTTTATATTTTTAAATTTTGGAATATCAGAACTTAAGTCTTCTTCAGTAAAGATGTATGGATCACCTTAAATATTAATTTTCTTATTTTGACCGTCATCGTAAAGCCGAAGTTTTGGAATAGCATTCGCTGTCAGATATTTTTTTCCAAGAAATTTTTTTTCAAAATGATAATCACAAATGCGTGCATTATCAACATTTGTATTATTTAAATTACATTTTGAAATCCATACACGCCGATAAAATTCGTTCTTCGGGAATTTAAAAAGACGAACGGGAAAGTTTTCTGAACCGTCTCTGTATCTTCTCTGACATGAATGTATAATACACCTGTCACCGATTCTTCTTGTGTCTGTTCGTTTAAATTTTTTAACAGATTCCATTTTATTGTTTTATTATTCAAAAATTGCAAAGAAAAATCGTAATCCTATTAAACGCCAAGGTCGTCAAAGTAATTAATCTCAAAATCGTAGTCCCTGTGAATGTTCTATGTGTCAACAAGTCTTTTATTACCTTCTTAAATAATATACCTTATCAAATCGTCAAATCAAAATCAATAATGAAAAAAAGCTTAAGTCTTCAACGGAATATCTTTTAACCAACGTCAAATCAAAAATAATTATAAATCAATGTCCAAAAACTTAGCAAAAAGTTGTCAAGATTTAAAATATTCGCATAAAAATAATCAAGTTTAATTTAAAAAGCTCTGAAAATAATTCGCATGCACGCATAAAATATTGCTTCTAGCTCGCAAGGAATCTAAAATCGCAATAAATTTCGATCGCATGCCCATAAACACACAAAGCGAAGTGGGCATAGGCAAAACAAAAATAAACGATGCTTGCAACAACGAAGCGTTAATTTAATTTAATTTAATTTAATTTAATTTAATTTAATTTAATTAAATTTAATTTAATTTAATTTAATTTAATTTCATTTAATTTCATTTAATTTAATTTAATTTAATTTAATTTAATTTAATTTAATTTAATTTAATTTAATTTAATTTAATTTAATTTAATTTAATTTAATTTAATTTAATTTAATTTAATTTAATTTAATTTAATTTAATTTAATTTAATTTAATTTAATTTAATTTAATTTAATTTAATTTAATTTAATTTAATTTAATTTAATTTAATTTAATTTAATTTAATTTAATTTAATTTAATTTAATTTAATTTAATTTAATTTAATTTAATTTAATTTAATTTAATTTAATTTAATTTAATTTAATTTAATTTAATTTAATTTAATTTAATTTAATTTAATTTAATTTAATTTAATTTAATTTAATTTAATTTAATTTAATTTAATTTAATTTAATTTAATTTAATTTAATTTAATTTAATTTAATTTAATTTAATTTAATTTAATTTAATTTAATTTAATTTAATTTAATTTAATTTAATTTAATTTAATTTAATTTAATTTAATTTAATTTAATTTAATTTAATTTAATTTAATTTAATTTAATTTAATTTAATTTAATTTAATTTAATTTAATTTAATTTAATTTAATTTAATTTAATTTAATTTAATTTAATTTAATTTAATTTAATTTAATTTAATTTAATTTAATTTAATTTAATTTAATTTAATTTAATTTAATTTAATTTAATTTAATTTAATTTAATTTAATTTAATTTAATTTAATTTAATTTAATTTAATTTAATTTAATTTAATTTAATTTAATTTAATTTAATTTAATTTAATTTAATTTAATTTAATTTAATTTAATTTAATTTAATTTAATTTAATTGAATTTAATTGAATTTAAATTAATTTAATTTGATGTAATTTCATTTCATTTAATTTAATCAAATTTAATTTAATTTAATTTAATTTAATTTAATATAATTATAATTAATTTAACGTAATATAGTTGGAATTAATTTAATTTTAGTTAATGTAAGTTAATTTAAGTAAATTTAAGTCAATTTAATTTAATTGATTTGAATTGAATTGAATTGAATTTAATTTAATTTAATTTAATTTAATTTAATTTAATTTAATTTAATTTACTTTAATTTAATTTAATTTAATTTAATTAAATTTAATTTAATTTGATTTAATTTTATTTTATTTTATTTAATTTAATTTAATTTAATTTAATTTAATTTAATTTAATTTAATTTAATTTAATTTAATTTAATTTAATTTAATTTAATTTAATTTAATTTAATTTAATTTAATTTAATTTAATTTAATTTAATTTATTTTAATTTGAATTGAATTAAATTTAAAATAATTAAATTTTATTGAATTCAATTGAATTGAATTTAATTCAGTTTAATTTCTCTTAATTCAATTGAATTTAATATAATTTATAATCACATAGTCACAAAAACCAAAAAAATGCTGAAATCGCAAAATTCAAAAACTTGAGCTTCATTCATTATCCAATGATTTTCGTTTAACAACAACTCTACAATAACAAAATATATGGTAGCCATCGTGGTAGCTGCGGCAAGGAAAGGGGCATAGGCAAAACAAAAATAAACGATGCTAGCAACAACGAAGCGCATGCGTCTTGGCACTGGTAGCCACAACAACACACAAACTGACGAGCATTTGAAAGATGACGAAAATGTGGTAGCTGCGTCAATGGAAACACGAAGTTACGTTCGTTTGATCGCATGCACGATGGGAGCGTAAATGAGAGTGTGGGAGCCACTGCATACAATTTCGACACAAACACATTTTTATGCGATTTGAGTCCTCTATCTATTATATGCTCAGTGGTTTATTAAGTTCATATAACAAATTTCGACAATTTAAATTAGTATCACTGATATATATTATATTGAATTACCAAAAAGGTTCATACTTTCTTAATTTTAATCCAGTAAATAAGATATTAATAAATTTGTAACAATAAACTTTTACTCAAATTACCAAACAACAGAAAAGATCTCATTTTTTAATATTTTATGGAATAAATAATGCTACAATGGTGTACAATTGTAATTGTGTCTATGTGGTTTTCTGTTGTGTGTGATTTTTTTAATGGGGTGTGATTTTTTTGCTAAAAATGTCACACCAGTGTTTTTTATATATATGGTGCATGATTTAGTGATATTGTGTTTGACTTTTGGTTTGCATCTATGACCGTGTAAACACGTGTTTGTTGCGACTACCTGTGTAGTCTATTGGGCTCTTTACAAATCAACGAACTGGTTCGTCGAGCGGCGGCCATGTTCGAGCCAGTTCGATAGACCCCTTTTACATTGATCAAAACTTGAAAGCAAGTTTTTGCTTTTCAAAACCTTTGCTTTCTATATAATAAAAACAGCAAATAAAAGCAAATAAAAAACTTTTTGAGCTAAAAAACAAAAAATAATGAATTCTTACACATAAAATAATAACAACACAAAAAAAAAGTTATGCATAAATGAAAAAGCATACATTCATAGCTGCAGCTCAACAAACGCACGCTGATATGCAAAAAATAATTTGAAGCGCTCTGCCAAAAATGCGAAGAGAACAAAAGGAATACAAAAAATTGACGGTTCAGCGCAAGTGTAGTCCTACCCTTCCGTCGCTTCCGATGAGTGGCGAATTGCCTACAAGCTCACAGACTTGCTTTCAAGTCTTGACAAATGTAAAATGGGTCCTAGTAAAGAAGTAAGTAAAGAAGAAGTCCTAGTAAAGAAGTAAGGCAAACATTTTTGATTTTCTTCGTCGAACCAGAGTTGTTTGTAGGACGTGTTCTATAATTTGAACATAAGCATCATACCTAGTGATATTTTGCAGTGACACATGACCACTGTTTTTCTTCGGAGTATCGAGGGGGAGGAATTTAACTGAAAGAAAACTGGGGAGTTGTCGCAACAAATATATAAATAAAACTCGAAAGGTTTCAATGAACTGCACCGAACGATGTCGTTTTTATTAATTATAATCTTAAAACTAACAAAGTTTTTAAAGAGCAGAGACAAGCGCTGCTCAAAAGGAAGTTAAGAAAAAGAGCAGCAGTTACTCATTGAACACCGCTGTACCGGCAATTTACAGGGTGTTCACCGGTGGACCGAACATGCCTCTCGCCTTGCACGACCAGGAACCCTGCCCTGATAAGACCCATCCAAATATGGAGTTCTGGGCCAACGGCATGCTAAATCCATCCGAGAGACTGCCGGGAGACTGCCAGGCTGCATTATTCGTGCGTAGACATCGACACCCAGAATAAGTCGCAGATTGATGTTTGGATAGCTCTGGCTGATCCTCTCGTCGATGTCTTTCGCCGGCGTGACGACCTCCAACCGGCGCTCCACCAGAGCTGTCGTGTGTACCTGGACGCTCGATCCATAACAACCTCGCAGCGCTAGCGAACATACCTCCCGACCATCTACCAAGCTCGTTGGAAGCCTCCATTTTCTAACCAACTCGATGGCGATGTTTGTACAACCCGTTGAAGGCTCGTCGTTGTTGGTCTTGTGGGGGGAGACCGCTTCGGTAATTAGTCCCTCGACGATGTCGCAAATGGAAGCATCGACCGCGGTCTCTTCTGGGAAGGGACCGCTTCTGAAAGTGATCCCTTAAAGCCGACGCAGACGGTATAGGCAACTCCGGTCTCTTCCCAGATGAACTCTTCGATTCCACCCCAGACCTCGTTGCCTTCTTGAATGGGCTCGACCTGTTCGGGCCCGAGTGTGCGACTTTAGCATGCTGTGGTGATCTTCACCGCAGTGACGGCATCTCACATCGCTCCGACAGTCCTTTCGCATATGAACGGCTGAAAGGCAGTTGGAACAGTAATAATGGAGTAGTACTGTTCTCAACCGCTCCTCCAGGTTAATAGCTATGAACCGCCGGCACGACATGAGATTATGATCATGAAGAAAGCGTTACTTTGGAATCATGTCGCTGCGCATCACCACGGTGACCACACGGGACAACACACTTCGCACTGGACTCGATGGCGAAGGAGCACTGGCTGCGGGGACTGGTGCACGCTCACGCACTGTGTCGGTCTCGCTCAACGCCATCTCCGAGTCCGTCTGGAGAAGCATCTCTTCCAGCAAGTCACGCACGCTGTTGGTGGTTGACATCCTGAAATGAGACGGAAACGAAAGAAAAGAAAAAGAAAAAGAAAAAGAAAAGAAAAGAAAAGCAAAGAAAAGAAAAGAGAAGAAAAGAAAAGAAAAGAAAAGAAAAGAAAAGAAAAGAAAAGAAAAGAAAAGAAAAGAAAAGAAAAGAAAAGAAAAGAAAAGAAAAGAAAAGAAAAGAAAAGAAAAGAAAAGAAAAGAAAAGAAAAGAAAAGAAAAGAAAAGAAAAGAAAAGAAAAGAAAAGAAAAGAAAAGAAAAGAAAAGAAAAGAAAAGAAAAGAAAAGAAAAGAAACATTTAAGAGAATAAAATGGTGATGGAGTTAGGTCGGCGGTATTGCGACCAGCTTCACTATAGGTCGTGTTATGCAACCTCTTCCGGTGCGGATGTCCGCAACACGGACTCTTTAGGAGTTTTTCATTTCGAACGCCGATGCATATCTTTCAGGTATTCATTTTTCCATCGGTGGAAAAGTGCTGATGCATCGCCTTGATTTTTGCCAACAATTCACAAGAGCCAGAGACTGATCAGTTATTTCTGGCTCCACTGGAGATAGCAGTGGGCCGCCGACCAAGAAATGACCTGGAGTAAGAGACTGAAAATCAGAAGGATTTTCGGATATGGCGAAAAGGAGCCTCGAATTAAGACACGCTTCGATTCGATTCAGTAAAGTTGAAAATTCCTCGAAAGTATACTTCATACTTCCGACCATCTTTTTGAAATGCGTCTTAAAGCTTTTTACTCCCGCTTCCCATAAGTCTCCCATATGGGGAGCACCAGCGGGAATCATGTGCCTTGCAATTTCTTGATGCGAATACTGGGATAGTATCGCATCATTTGACGCAGTTAAGAAGGCTTGGAAATCCTTTTTGAACTTGTTTGACGCTCAAGAAAAGTTTGTACCGTTGTCGGAGTACACATTAGCTGAGAAAAGTAGCGGTCGATAGTTGAAAAGCACACAAACAATTAAACTTACTTATTCGACAAGATCTACCAATGTAGCTTTTAATGTCGAATGGGCCCGCGAAGTCAATACCAGTCGCAGCAAATGGCCTTGAAATGACAGTTCGCTCAGCTTTCAGCGCAGCCATTATTTGTGTTCGTTGGCGTTTCATGTAGATAACACAAGTTTTGCAATTGTGCAAAGTTGATTTTATAAGGGTTTTAGCACGCGGGATCCATAATTGCATCCGAATAAGTCGAAGCACTAATTGATGCCCTACATGAAGTGAGATCTCATGGACAAAACGAACTAAAAGGCGTGAAAAGTGGCAATTATAAGTTAATACAATTGCATACCTTTCATCATATGAAAGGATTGGTGAAGAGACTAGCCGTCCACCAACACGCATTAACTTGTGGTTGTTCAACAATGGATTTAGAGCAAGAATGGGACTCTTTGCTCGAATTATCTGATTTGTTTCCAAACAGTGAAACAAAAAGTATTCGCTTAGAAAAGCTACTTTTTGACATAAGAGTGCCAATCGTGTTTTCACAAATTTGATTTCTGCCGTTTCTAGGCATTTTGATTTTTTGAAAAAGGCGCACGATACTGGGGATGGGAGCGATGCAGAAAGCGAAACACGTACGCTAACAGTCCAATCAACGCGATAGCGAGGAAAACAGCTCTAAAATATATATTTCGAAAAATATGTAAAGTGTACTTTTACAGCTTTGCGCTCCAGCGAAGTTTCTAGAGCAGAAGGTTGCGTCATTCTTGGCCAAGCCGATCGTCCGAGCGAGAGCCAAGGAGGTCCATGCCACCAAAGAGTATTATCGACTAACTCTTGTGGCGTAACTCCACGGGTTGATAAATCTGCAGGGTTCCGACCTTCTCTGCCACCTTCGAAACTCTGTTGGCTATGAAGGTCATCCAGGAACAGGGGTGCTTACAAAGCCAGGAAAGCACTATTGTGGAATCAGTCAAGCAATATAAGCTTTGCCTTTCAATTTCAAGGTGCGATAATAAGGTTTCTACCATATCCGCGAGAAGTGCTGAACCACATAATTCAAGACGCGGTAGTGAAATCGTCTTGACTTTACGTAACTTTACTTTTCGCATAAAGCAGGTGTTGTATCCCACAACATTGCATGTACACTTTGTACACCCGACCTCACACCAATTCCAAAGAACCAACTCAATAAATATTATTACCAGATGTCGATATCAATAAATATAAGAAAAATATAAATGTACATAGGACACAAATACATATTTTGAAACAAATACTTAAATGTTACAAATAAATTTTTTCTTCTAAATTTTAATAATCATAATAATATACAAAATAATATCAATAATATCAAAACAAAAACAAAAAAACACAATGTTTAAAACATTATTTACATTTTAATAAGAAAAAAAAACAAAACACATAAACAATATATATATAAGTGGATTAATAATTTAAAAAAAAAAAACAACCACATGATGAAACTTATATTATAAGATAAATTTAACTTCATATATACTAATTTACTTGTATAAAATTCTTAAAACGTATTTGTATATAAAAATTATAAAAAAATTATTCGTTATTAAACAAATTCATGTAATCCTCATTTCTGCTCACTGATCGGTGGTATCGCGACAGAAAATTTTTCAACCTCTCCAAGGAGAAAAATTTTCTTTTATAAGGGGGGAGGGATGTTGTATCCTACAACATTGCATGTGCACTTTGTACACCCGACCTCACACCAATTCAAAAGAACCAACTCAATAAATATTATTACCAGATGTCGATATCAAGAATGCAGCGATCTGCATTTCGACACAAATAATAAACAAAAAATATAATACTACGAACGACAACAACCCAATTTGAGTACAGCGACTCAAATTGCCGGCGTTCAAGAAAAGAAAAACATACTGACCTTATTTAAGCGCATATGCTTAAATTACCAAAATAAACAAAACCAATGCTTTGTTTTTATTGTCAAGTGGTTCCGACTTAAACGTCGGCGACAACAAAAACAAAGCAAGTGACTGTTTGGCTAAATATATGACTAAATATATGTCGCTTATGTATTGATTTTGATTGGTTGGTATCGATTTGAATTTCCACTTAATGGAAATTATTGGAATAAGGAAACGCCCTCGAAAACTGAGGATTTTCCTTTATAAACCACCGACCGGCGTAGAAACGGCGAAGAAAGAAAGATAGTTTTAAGCTAATAATATCTAAACTGGTCGCAGCCTCGCCTAGACAGCGGGCCTTTTTAGATTAAAATTATAAAATAAAAATCCAACTTTGGTCGCAGTCACGCCTAGACAGCGGGCCATTTTTGATATAAATTAAACAAAATAAAATATAAATCAACCATAATCAACAAAATCAAACAAACGTCTTTTTCTTTCCGTCCATGGTCACTCTTCTCCTCGTGAAAGCACGGAGACCATCGGACGTTAAACACAACATTGGTGGCAGCGGAGGGATACGCTACATCCCAAAAATCAACAAAAGGAAAAATCCTTCAATAACACAAGAAATAAATTCAGTATTCAAAAAAATAATAAACAAAATTTTTTAAAAAAAAAAAAAAAAAGCGTACCGAGGCTTCGACATCGGCTTTGAACATTTTAAAAAGTGAAAATACAAAAAAAAGCGTGACGAGGCTATAACAGCGGCAGTGAAAAAAAACAAAAAAAAACTGTGAATAAAAAGTGGAAAAAAAAGCCCAGGTTAACCAGCTCTAAGACGTGAAGTCTCCTGGCCCATCTATAAACGAAGACCAGGATAACCAGCTATAGGGCTACTAAGAGCCTCCTGGCATCAACAAAGCGAAGAAGAACATCAACAACAATCAGAGAAAAAAAACAAACAACGTCAAGCAGGAAAAAGGACTGAGCCAACATCAACAACACCAACAACACAAGAACACATTAACAACACCAGAACACATCAACAACACCAGGAAGAATTGATACAACAATAGTAAGCAAAGAAAAAACAAAAAATAATAAATAAATAATTACATACATATATATATATTCACATATTTTGATAATATTTAAGTAGACTATACAATTGAAAGTTTTTGCGAAAAGAAAAAAAAAAAACAATATATTTTTATAATTTTCTGCTCTGATAAAAAACAAATATTTTCAAAATTTTTACTCGTCAACACGCGACTAAGGTAGTACAGAACTTTGCTTCTCTACCATTTTTCGAAAATTCTTTTTGTTTTGACGCGGATTCTGATCCTGAGTACTTAAATATGGATCTCAAGTTTTCGTTGAACGACATTTATAATATCGTACCGGTTTTTAACGGCAACCCAGCCAAATTAGATAAATTCATTGCATGCGGTAATATACTTTTTTCTTCTGCGAAGACCGACGCAGAACATAAATTCATACTAGAGGTCATAAAAACACGGCTAGAAGGCTCAGCCTTTGAGCTGATCCAATTTAAATCTTTTGCTAAATGGAATGATTTGGTACAAGATTTGGAGAATGAGTTTAAAGAAGAAAAAACGCGAGCCTCTGCCCATAACGAACTTATGACAGCTAGACAAAATTTGAGAGAAACTGTTAAGGAGTTCGGTGAACGAATTGGAAGATTACTGCTTTCACTAAATTTAGCTACATTTTCTAGCACTAGCAAAATTTCGGTTCGCACATATTTAAAACGCGAGAACGATCACTTGGCAATACGGGTATTCGAGGATGGTTTGCGGAATCATAATTTAAGATTAATTCTTAAAGCTCACAATGAGCGGGACTTGAAGAAAGCCATCATGTATGCCGAGGAGAATTCAGTACGGCTGGAAAAAAATTCGCAATATCAAACCTCACCTTTTAAACCCACATGCCAATATTGTAAAAAGTCAGGGCACACAGAAAATACGTGCTATCGCAAAAATAATCATGTCTACTCTAATTATAATAGTCAAAATTCTTATCAAAACAAACATCATAATATAAAAAAAGAAATACAATCTATATTTTGTTCATACTGCAAACGGTCGAATCACACGTACAAAGAGTGTAGATTGCGGCCATGGCAAGAATATAAAGAACACCAAAATCACAGAATTTTAGAAAATAATAGAACTTTTAGACAATATCCAAATCCGTATAGAGAAATCAATCAATCCAGAGGACAACAATACAATCCTCGCAATTAAACTCACCACGTAAATTATGCATCGGGAAACGAAATAGCACGGGAAGAAATCAGCGGCGCTTCTCCCCGGATGCAAATAAAAGCCGATGTGCACCAAGCACAACATTAACATATTCAATTATAATACCTTTTTGCGAAGGATACGATGAGCCAGTGCTTCGTATTAAACTCGAACCTTCAGACAAAAATATTACTTCACTTTTAGTTGACACAGGCGCACAAATTAGTCTTTTAAAAAACACAGAACAAAATTACAGAATCAACAAACAAAGTAATCACACAGTTACAACCATTTCAGGTAATTCAATGCAAACATTAGGAGAACAGATAAAAACAATAAATGTTCCATATAATGACCAGATGATAACACTGAGTCACAATTTTCATGTTCTTAATAAAAATATCAATTTATCCTATGATGGAATTTTAGGAAGCGATTTTCTCACCAAATTTAACTGTAAAATAGATTTCAAGAATAAACAACTGGAAATACCAGTAGACTGCTCAAACGCAGCAGTTAGCAAAAATAAAATTCTAAAATCACATATTGTAGATTATTGTAAAAACACAGAAAAGGGAAACAATGTGTTGCCTACGGGTAACAAAGGGAATTGTGAAAATAGGAATAAAGAGCAGGAATATGCGCCGAATGGCATAAGTCATATTGAGAATCTTGAACCTAATGTCTACGGGCCGCAATCCATCACATTGTCACCTCAAAGTAGAAACAAAATCATTAAAAATAATGTGGCAAATTATTATTTTATTTAATAAGGCAAATAAAGAGGAAACTAAGGCATTATTCTTGGATAATGAAAGGAATTGTAAAAACAGGATTGAGTCAACTCAACCTGATGTCTACGGGCTGCAATCCATTACCTTACAACCTCGCTGCGACCAACTTTTAGAGATCCCATTTGCTTATTCAAAAGACGCAGTGATCCACAAGAAACAAATAAACCCAGGAGTATATTTGGCGGAAACCCTGGTACGCCCAATTAAAAATAAAGATAAAGTTCTTTTTATGAACACAACAGAAGATATAAAAGAAATATATTTAAATAAAATTCAATATGAGTGGGAAAAGATAGAAAATTTCACACGCATTGTAACAAAGAAGAAAAGAAATCAATTTTAGAAATTTGTACAAAATTATAACGATTTATTTAATTTTGAAGGAGACCAAATCACTCACTTGTACAGAAAATTTAGAACATGAAATTATAACTGAAGCAAACAATTATTTGTTAGACCATATAGACTACCTGAAAGTCAAAGACAAGAAATTCATAAACAAGTTAATGAAATGTTAGAAGATAGTATTATTCACCCAAGTTCAAGTCCATGGAACTCGCCACTTTTACTTGTTCCAAAGAAGGCAGATTCCGAAGGTTACAAACGTTGGAGAGTTGTAGTTGCCCAATATTACTGACATACTTGACCAGTTGGGAAGAGCAAAATATTTCAGCACTCTGGATTTAGCCAAAGGTTTTCATCAGATTCCCGTTAAAGAATCTGACAAATGTAAAACTGCTTTCAGCACACCTTTTGGGCACTACGAATATAACAGAATGCCATTTGGTTTAAAAAATGCTAAAGCAACTTTTCAGAGGCTTATGAACAACGTACTTATGGGTTTACAGGGATTTGAATGCTTTGTCTACGTCGACGACATCGTTGTGTATGGTTATCGGATCATTACAACAAATTAATTAAAATATTTGACCGATTGCGTCAACACAACCTTAAGCTACAACCTGATAAATGTAATTTTCTCAAACAAGAATTAACGTATTTAGGGCACATAATTTCTGAAAACGGTATAAAACCAGATCCCGAAAAAATTAAAGTAGTTAAAACTTATCCAGCTCCAAAGACTGTGAAAGGAATAAAATCATTTTTAGGATTCGCAGGATATTATAGAAGATTTATTGAAAATTTTTCCTGTAGCAAAACCATTAACTAAACTACTTAAAAAAGATATTAAATTCTATTGGGACGCATTCTGCGATGAAGCATTTTCAAAATTAAAAGAAAAACTTATTAACCCTCCAATTTTAGCATATCCAAACTTTAATGAAGAATTCATAGTAACGACAGATGCGAGTGATGCAGGACTTGGCGCAGTTTTATCTCAAGGTATAATTGGAAAAGATAAGCCAATATGTTTTGCAAGCAGAACATTGAACGATGCAGAGACACGCTATAGCACCACGGAAAAAGAATTGCTTGCAATTGTCTTTGCCGTAATTTCGACCTTATATTTACGGTAAAAAGTTCACAATCTACACTGACCACAAACCACTCGAATGGCTAATGAAGCTACAAGACCCAATGTCCAGATTAGCTAGATGGCGAATTCTCTTTTCAGAATATGAATATACGATCAAATATAAAGCAGGGAAAAGTAATACAAATGCTGACACACTCAGTCGAATCACTGAAGATGAAAAACTTACAGAAATAGTAAACAAAGTTTTAGTTATGACACGCCAAATGACAAATAAAAAGGAGCAAAATGAAAACGTGCATACAAAAATTGAAGAACCCAAAAATACAAGGAACGATGCAATCTCTAAAATAATAGAAACCCAAGATTCAATATATTTCAATAAAAAATCTGCATTAAAAATATTAATATTACCTCTAACAGAATCTTTAGAAGAAAAATTTATAATAAAATCAATTCCACAATTTATAAAACCTTTAATAGGTGAAATAGAGTTATACTCATATAATAACGTAAATTTGCATACGACGACATTACCCATCCCCTTTAAAACTTCAAAAGATCAAGAATTAGCAAAGAAAACGCTAAACAAAATAAAAAGCGAAAATTATAAACAAAATCATGATACTATAGCCATATCAATCCCAAACATTAACCCACAGTTTAAAGAAAATTTTAAAACAATTTTTAAAGAAATATTTTCCGACAAAACAATTAATTTGCATATCAACAAAAGAACAATTTTGGAAAACGTAAATGAAATAAAAACAATTTTACGAGAATATCATGAATCTCCGCTTGGAGGACATCAAGGAGTAAATAGAACGCTAAAAAGATTAAAAGCAAACTACTACTGGCAAACAATGAAAATTGATATACAGAATTACATAAGAAAATGTGAATCATGCCAGAAAAATAAACTAAATAAATCTCCAAAAGTGCCAATGAAAATTGCAACGACGAGCTCTTCACCATTTGAAAGAGTGGCTTTAGACATAGTAGGTCCACTTCCAGTGACTTACAAAAGTAATAAATACATCTTAACTTTCCAAGATGATTTAACCAAATTTACTGAAGCTATACCTTTAGAGAATGCAGAGGCAACCACAGTTGCAAGAGCTTTTGTAGAACAAATACTCTGTCGATTTGGATTCCCAGATTCACTTTTAACTGATCAAGGCACTAATTTTCTTAGCGATTTATTTTAAGAAGTATGTAAATTATTAAAAATTAAAAAATTACAAACAACTCCATATCATCCACAAACAAATGGAGCACTTGAAAGTCGCACACTTGCGGAATATCTTCGGCATTACGTCAATAATGACCCTCTCACTTGGGACGATTGGATCCCTTATGCAATATTTGTTTTCAACAACACGCCTCACAGTAGCACCAATTACAGCCCTCATGAATTATTCTATGGATACCCTGCAAAAATTCCATCCACTTTACAAAAAGACCCATCATTAAACTATAACTACGAAAATTATGCAAATGCGTTAAAGGCACGCCTACAACACGGATTTAAAATTGCAGGCCAAACTTTGAAATATAAAAAAGAGAAATCAAAAGAACAGTATGATAAAGGTTCCAAACCAAAAACATTTAACGTTGGAGAAAAGGTTTTGATTAGAAACCAGACCAGAAAAAATAAATTTTCATCTCTTTGGGAAGGTCCATTTGAAGTTATTAAGATTATTTCACCCGAAAATACTGCTATAAAAATTCGCAATAAAATTAAAGTAGTACACAATAACAACCTCAAATCATTCTCCGATTAATTAAAAAAAAAAAAGAGAGACACACACAACATTTGATAAACACAAACACGCTAAAAACATTAATCAAAATACAACATTCATAAAAACACCATAACTAAATACGAACCCAGCTTACAATCAGAACTTCAACTGTTCTTATGATAACATTTATTTTCAGGAAATGAAGCTGATTATTTTTCTAATTCTGACGTTAACCGTCTACGGATCAATCAAAATTACGCCAATAAATAATAACCCAGGAATATATTTTGAAGACATAGGAGACCTTCAATTGTACACCAACGAGTGGACAATAATAGCTTATTACAACATAACACCATTAACACGTGGAATTAATAATATGGATTCAACAAAAGAAAATATCAACAAAATATGCAATCAAATATAATCCGACAACGAACTGTCCACAATATGTAGTAGCACGGTCATTGAATAATTATTCAATTATTATTGAAATAATTAATTAATAATTATTATAATTATAATTATAATATAGAATTTATGTTATTTGGTTTTTATGCAAATTGCCAAATTGTGTTAATTGAAAATAAAATTGAGTTTTGAATACTCAATAAAACAATCACTTTTATCAGACTAATAATGTCAATTTATAAAAAATGCATTCATCATTAATGTTTTCATGTTTATTTTTAATATTTTTATGAATATAAAATTAGTAATAAATAAGACGAAATAAAGAATGAATGTAATAATTAATTTTGAATCAAAAAATGTATTAAAAAGTTATAATGAATAAAGAAATTGAAATTAATAAGGTTATTGGCTAAGGTTTTTTTGTGACTTCAACTCCTCCCAGACCAATGGACCGATTTTATCGATTCAGATGTCATTAAATCAGGTTTAGACTGTAGATGCGCAAACCACTTTAAAAAATTGTTAATTCGCTTCAGGGGGTTCCCAACCTTTAAAAACAGAAATAAAATGTTTGTACAAAAATCCGCTTTTTTTTCAAAACTAAAAAATTTTTACCCAAAATTATCTTTTATGCATTCCTCAAATGTCAATTGTCCGAAAAATGCAATTCAAAACTCAAGAATTCCACTTTCCGAACAAACTCAGTCAAATTTTAACGGTTTTGAAAAAAAAATATTTTTTGGGTTTTTTGTCGTTTTTTCATCAAAATGTGTTTTAAATCGATGTTGTAGGTGTTCTGTAAGTATTTTTTATTAATTTCTTAATTATGTCTTAGCATTATTTTGCGTCTTAAATCTATTTTTTACTTCGTTTTTATTAAAATTAGTTATGTTTTATAGCTTGAAAAGTTAAGCTGCGATGCTTTCGAAAAGCAATAATGTTTGTCTCAGTAGTAAAATTAGTGTAAGTCCGTCTTCGTATTTTGACAGGTACATTAGAAAATTGAGTGTCAGATCATACGTTTTAAGTCAAAGCATTCAGATAATGATCTTTTATATCATTATTGGGACTGAATATATCGTTATTGAGGAAAATAGCTTATTGAATAGAATATCATATATTAAACGTCTTTAATGTTTCTAACATTAAATTTTTATTGAATTGCTCGAATTCGGGCAGCAGGTTTACTAGTGAAATATGAATACTTAATTTTTGAAAACTCTGCTAACGTCTTAGTTTTCATATAATCTACACACATACGGAACATTATTTTTGTAACTTAAAAATTAGATTCTTTATAGACTATCCCAACTTAATCTTGATCTTGATCTTAGCTTAAACTATGCGCCACTGTTTTTGTACACGGCATCTCACTATTTTTTCTATAGATTTGGCGTCCCTAAACACGAAAATCGCAAAAAACAATTTTTTATGGTTACATTTTTTACAAAAAAATTTTTTAATTTTTTTCGCTTTTTTCAAATATAGTCACATATATTGAAATATATTTTGTATTCTACTTCCTCGATTATAATCAAGCTTATCAAATAAAGCCCAATAAAATTTTCTAAATATTTGTTTAATAAATTTTTACATTTGGATGAACAGTTTTTGCGCTATTTAAAGAAATATTTTGAAAAAATTATTTTTTCACATAAAAATGCAAGTCAAGACTGTCTTTTAAATTCATAAAAAATCGAAAACTTAAAATATTGGGCATTTTACCTTTTGATCTTAAAAATATTTATTTAATAAAGAATAAAACGCATAAATAAGGTTTGGATGATTTGAATGTAGATACTAAGACTCGACATTGTACTGTGTTTTACATTTTTCGTCAAACGTAAAAATTAATTCAAAGTAAAATTAAATGAAATATGTAAAAACCAGTACAATGTCTAATCGTAGCATCTACACTCAATAATTCTCCTGACCTTATTTTTGCATGAATTTCTTTCGGCGATAGCTTATTTTCTTTATTAAAAATATAAGGTGCTTATCAAAATTATAAGACACATCTATAACTTACCTTCTTCCCGCGCGAAAGCAGCGCTGTTTTTGCAAAAACAAAATATATTGAAAGAAATTTTAAAACTGATATTGAAAGAATGTTCAAAGAGTAAGCGTGGAGAAAAATTTAGTTTTTATATGTTAAGCATTGCATTGGAGAAAAATTTAGTTTTTATATGTTAAGCATTGCATTGGAAAAAAACCGTTACTTTAAGTTGGAATGCATATATTTTTGCCTGCTGTCAAGCTTATCAAAATTATAAGACACATATAAAAAAGTGCAGCAACATTGAGCGAATCAATTTATTCCGATAATTTGTTAATAGAAAACTTAATATTAAGCGTTTTTCGATATAATGCCACGGTCGACGCTATTGGCAAAAGAAGAAAAAGGGTCAATTAAGGCCTATTCAATTTCGGGCATGAATGTGAGCCAAATTTCAAGACAAATTGGTAGGAGTCGCACCGTTATTACAAATTTTTTTAAAAATCCTGAAAGTTATGGGAAAATACGCAGTTGAGGAAGAAAATCAATCTTTTCATCACGTGATAAAAGGACAATTGTGAAAAAGCAAGCAATTCCTTTTTATCATGTGTCCAACTTGCTGCTTCTTGCTTTTTTTTTTTTTTTTTTTTTTTTTCTCTCTTAAAATAATTTATTTTATCCAAAAAGAATATAAACAAAACATTTGCGCCTTCAACAAATCTAAGCAATAAATTCATATGGAATTGGAGCAAGAGCAATTGGCTCTTCCAATTTCTTAACGAAATGTGCCTTTCTTGGTTGAGCAGGCTGACGCTTCAGGCTAACATAGATGTTCTTCTCCTTAGCATCCTTAAGCAGACGTTCGTTCTCCTTGACGCGACGCAAGAAATCTTCACGGCACTTGGAGTGATGAACATGCTCGATGCGAACATTGATACGCTTGGCTAGGATCTTTCCGCGCACACGCTTGTTAACAATCACACCAACAGCATGTGGAGTAACGTTGTAAATACGGCCAGTTTTGCCGTGGTATGCCTTGTAGGGCATGCCCTTCTGAACAGCACCATGACCCTTGATGTCGACAATATCGCCGTTCTTGAAGACTCGCATGTAGGTTGACAGGGGAATGACACCATGCTTGCGGAAGGGGCGAGAGAACATGTCCCTGGTTCCACGGCGATAACCTTTTGAGTTTGTCATTTTGGTGGCTGCGTTGGTTCTTTTTTAGAATATGACGTCCACGCGGTCGTGAAATTGGGGAAAAAGTGTCGCCAATGACTGTTTGGCGTATTTTTAAGGCATCACCAAATATTGTTCGAGGTGTGATTAAAAGAATTCCCCACCTTAAAAAGCATCACAAAGCTGCACGCATTCTTTTTGCACAAAATAACTTGGAAACATGCTGGGGCTCGGTAAGGAATTTTTACTTCACAACATTTGCATTAAGCTTATTGCGGCTTTTCTAAATAGGTTATTTTTTCCGATGAGAAGAAATTTAATTTGGATGGACCAGATGGGTTTCGCCATTATTGGCGTGATCTGAGAAAGGAACCCCTTATTTTCTCTAAGAGAAACTTTGGCGGCGGCTCAGTAATGGTCTGGGGTGCATTTAACAAAAGTGGTGTGCTGGAATTGCAATTCACGAGCTCAAGAATGAATAGTGCAGCGTACATTGATGAGCTTGAAAAAAGCCTACTCCCTTTCTTGCTTGAAAATAGAGAAAAATCTTATATTTTTATGTAGGACAATGCACGCATTCATACAAGTCACCAGACACTGCCTTTTTTACAAGACTGCTCCGTTGAGATTATGGATTGGCCTGCATGCTCGCCTAACTTAAACCCCCATATTTGGGGGGTCTTAACACGGCGAGCTTATGCAGATAATAATAAATATGAAAATGTGTCCACTCTTAAAAGGACAATTTTAAGTGAATGGAACAAACTCGAACCAAATTTGTTTATTAACCTAACAAATGCGATGAGAAAACTCATTTTTGAAGTTGGAACAAACCGAGGTGGTTATATTGGCTACTAATTTTCATAAATTTAAAGAATAAATACATTGAAATCGCTTTTGTTTTGTTTTAAAAGTAAAATAAGGAAGATGTCTTATAATTTTGATAATGTTGCCAGTAGGCAAAAACGTGAGTATTTCAATTTAAAATAACAGATCTTTTCCAATTCTGTGTATAAAAACATTATATGTTTTTTTTCTTACGCTTATTCTTTGTTTATTAGTTTGTTATTTTTAAGTTTTTGCAAAAACATAAACAAAGCAGCTTTTTCGAGGGTGAAAGGTAAGTTGTAGAAGCGTCTTATAATTTTGATAAGCACCTTATTTTTAGATCACAAGCAAACATTTTTTAAGTTTTAGATTTTTTTTATGAATTTTTAAAAACACTCCTGACTTGCATTTCAATATGAAAAATATTTTTTTCAAAATAAACATGACCCAAAACAGACCCCAAATCTATTAGAAAAAATAGTGAGATGCCGTATACAGAAATTGTTTCTGATTTTGGCGCATAGTGTTATTAGAAAGAAGCTCAAATATCGAATTTCATTACGATAGTTTGAAAATTACGGCCGTAATCGTTTCGACAGACAGATGGACATGGCTAAAGAAACTCATTTGGTTACGCTGATCAAGAATTTGTATACGTTTCTTTATGTACCACGCCTCTTTTTAGGCGTTACACACGTCTTGCCAAAATTAACATACCCCTTACGCAGTACGCGTAAAAAAAAACCGAGGGAAATTTTTTACATATAAGCGAAGACAATTTATTTGGGTAATAGAACTGGATAATTATGTGGAATGCAAATATATGCCACATTGCTGTTATGTCGCTTCATCGTCGGCGGTGTCACCTTCTATTTGTAATTATTCAATGGCACGGTTTTTGAAATAAACCATATAACAACAGAATTGAAGCAGAAACTAGGCGTACTTCAGCCAAATCAACGGTTTAGGAGAGCACTATTTAATGCGATAGGAACAATTGAAAAAACTATTTTTGGAACTCTTAATGAAGATGATGCTGAACATTATAATAGTCAAATCAATAAACTAAAAAACAATGAAAATCATTTGTTGGACTTAATAAAGAAGCAAACGTTAATCATAGAGACAACAAATAATGTATTTAATAAATCTACGCAAAGTCTGGATCATCAAGTTATTGCAATGGATAATCGAATTAATAACATACAGCAACAAATGAAATACATACTTAAATCCAAACATGATGCCAGAGCTCCCTAACAGGTGGAGGCTTTAACTTCACTCACCATACTTATTTTAATGCGTTACCAAAGCGTTATCGATAGTCTCCTCGATCTGATGTCAAAGGCTAAACACGGAAAACCACATCCGGCAATAATATCCCCAGAACAGTTAGCCATAATATTAACAACTATAAGAAAAACATTGCCATCAAACTTAAGACTGCCCTCCACATTGAATGATAATCCGTTGACACTTTACCAAATTGGCACAATGCATTCTAAAATTATAGACAACAAGATAATTTACAAAATAACACTTCCACTTCCATTAAATACCCCTTACCAAATTTTTAACGTACTACGCTTACCGACACTTCACGAAAATAAACTCATATTTATTAGAAGGAACATTAAACAAATAGCAATAGACTATGAAAGAGAACATTACTATGAAATGACACCAGATGAACTAAAGAATTGTATCCGGATCGAGCCTAATCTGAATATTTGCCATGCAGAACACCCCGTTTACACTGTAGATAACAAGAACACTCGTTGTGAAGTTAGGCTGTTATCAGAAACACAAAAACTGCCTGAAAATTGCGAACTTAGAGAAACAAACGTAAAAGTTGTTTGGGCTCAACTAACGCAGCCAAACAAAAAAAAAAAAAAACAAATTGGCCATTTCAGCCCTTGAAAGGACTTTGACCGAGCTTCTTATGATCAATTGTGTTGTGTGTGTTATTAAATGTTGGTACACAATTGACCGAGAACTGGACCTACATGTTTTATGCCGACTCCGAACGGCTCATGTTCTCAAGAAGCTTTACATGACATTATTTACTCTCTGAGGTTTGCCATTGTCTGCAGAGAGGTGGTAACCGATCAGAAAAATTTTTATTGAAAAAACTTTTCGCCGCGGCTGGGGATCGAACCCGGGCTCCGAGCATACTAAGCCACACACTTAACCTGCATGCCACGGTCACCAAACACATGGATATATTCTATGGCAAAACCCCTCCAGATAACTGTCATATGTGATGGACAAATTACTCCATATACACTAACTGGACCGGCAACCATAGAGCTCAGGGAAAACTGCTACATAAAATCACAAGACTTAACAATACGGAGTTCTAACAACAACGTCATAAAAATCTCAAACCAATATCTCCCACCTTTAAATATTTCAGAATCAAATATATACAAAAAACAGGCAGAACAAAAAATAACAGACGATGGCAAAAATACAATTTTTTTAAATAAGAACGCACAACATGAAGAATTGCAAAAATTGTCAAAAATGATAGAGCTGCAAAAAGTGGCCGAAAACAACACACAGCAAGCCAGCACTCATGATGCACATCAATATGTAACCATTTATGGTGCAATAACGATTTTAACTCTTTTTGCCGCGTACAAAGAAATAAAAAAGTGTCAACAGCGGAAAAAATTAAAAACCCGCCAAAACAGCCGTCCGCAATTCATTCTGCCTGGGTCGGCAAAACCCAATATAGACATCGAATAAAAAAAAAAAAAAAAGACAATAAGAAAAAATTGTTAACCAATATTTTAGTATAAATAGATCGCAAATAATATATTTAAGTCACTCAAAAAGTGAACATTTCAGAAATCGTTGGAATTACACATCTGCACAATATGGAATCACACATTTGCACAAAAGACTGCGACGAGGCGAAAGTCCAGGCCATGAAAATGGTCTGGAACTACATCGGGCTTCGGGACCGTGAGCCGACCAAAGAAGACTTCGACAACCTGGACTCGCTAGAAGAGGAAACGCTAGCGATGATCCAGGTATCAAAAGAAGAAGAAGTATTGAAAGGAATAAAACAGCCGGTACTCAGCGACAGCGAAGACACTGTGGATTTCAGTGACGAATACCGGAAGGTTGTCCTCGCTAGAGAAAAGCGCGAGGAATACTTCAGACAGAAGTCTAGCAAGCAATAATAAAATTTAAATACTATATATCATATTTACTATTTACAATAATACCAATATTTAAATTAATACACAAAAAAAAATTAAAATTAAAATTTTCTTTGTTGTTATTTATACAAAAAAAAAAAACATGATATTTCTTTTGAAACAGGCATTATTTTCCTCGTAAACCAGATCTTTTCGACTTCTCTCAAATTTTAGCTGATACATACACAAAAAAAAAAAAAAAAAAATATATTCCGTTTACAAATTGAAACAAAAAATTTGAAATTAACAAATTGAAATTATGGGGCAATAACGCAAAAACTTTCAAACTATATATAAAAATATTTTTTAAAATGTAAAAGTAAAAAAAAATACATCCGTATATAAGAAAAATATAAATGTACATAGGACACAAATACATATTTTGAAACAAATACTTAAATGTTACAAATAAATTTTTTCTTCTAAATTTTAATAATCATAATAATATACAAAATAATATCAATAATATCAAAACAAAAACAAAAAAACACAATGTTTAAAACATTATTTACATTTTAATAAGAAAAAAAAACAAAACACATAAACAATATATATATAAGTGGATTAATAATTTAAAAAAAAAAAAACAACCACATGATGAAACTTATATTATAAGATAAATTTAACTTCATATATACTAATTTACTTGTATAAAATTCTTAAAACGTATTTGTATATAAAAATTATAAAAAAATTATTCGTTATTAAACAAATTCATGTAATCCTCATTTCTGCTCACTGATCGGTGGTATCGCGACAGAAAATTTTTCAACCTCTCCAAGGAGAAAAATTTTCTTTTATAAAGGGGGAGGGATGTTGTATCCCACAACATTGCATGTACACTTTGTACACCCGACCTCACACCAATTCAAAAGAACCAACTCAATAAATATTATTACCAGATGTCGATATCAAGAATGCAGCGATCTGCATTTCGACACAAATAATAAACAAAAAATATAATACTACGAACGACAACAACCCAATTTGAGTACAGCGACTCAAATTGCCGGCGTTCAAGAAAAGAAAAACATACTGACCTAATTTAAGCGCATATGCTTAAATTACCAAAATAAACAAAACCAATGCTTTGTTTTTATTGTCAAGTGGTTCCGACTTAAACGTCGGCGACAACAAAAACAAAGCAAGTGACTGTTTGGGTGCATCGGCATTGGCTTGCACGGTCAGCAAAGGCCGTTCATTTACCTACCCTAGTTACTGTCCTGCTTGTTAGGTGCATTGCCTGCAACTGCGTTACATGCAAAGTGTACGTGATCGCATATCACTAAGGGGAAGAAGAACGATATATAAATTTACATAATGATTTACATTTCCTAAATATATGTCGCTTATGTATTGATTTTGATTGGTTGGTATCGATTTGAATTTCCACTTAATGGAAATTATTGGAATAAGGAAACGCCCTCGAAAACTGAGGATTTTCCTTTATAAACCACCGACCGGCGTAGAAACGGCGAAGAAAGAAAGATAGTTTTAAGCTAATAATATCTAAACTGGTCGCAGCCTCGCCTAGACAGCGGGCCTTTTTAGATTAAAATTATAAAATAAAAATCCAACTTTGGTCGCAGTCACGCCTAGACAGCGGGCCATTGTTGATATAAATTAAACAAAATAAAATATAAATCAACCATAATCAACAAAATCAAACAAACGTCTTTTTCTTTCCGTCCATGGTCACTCTTCTCCTCGTGAAAGCACGGAGACCATCGGACGTTAAACACAACACAGGTAACTGACAACGCAATCTTTTTGTTTTACACGAATGTAAATCGACGCTGCGTATACTTTCTCAGAAGCATCGCAAAAGGCGTGAAACTCAACGTCAGAATCAGGCGAAAACCCAACAAAACGTGGTATGCGAATATTATTGATAATTTCATAATCTAGCAAAAAAGATTGCCATCATTGAAAACTGTGTAATGGGAGATTTTCATAAAAATCTATCACATCCAACCAAATGCGCTGCATTAGAATTTTTGCTGTCACCACAATAGGTGCCAGCCAACCTGCAGGATCGAATAGTTGGGCTATCATTGATAATACTTCACGTTTTGTATGCAATGATTTAATCTCAAGACGCTTAGCGGTAAAGTAGAAAAGATCTGAAGTGGCATTCCAACGAATTGCTAACGCTTTGGCGCAACTAGCATCTTCTAACTTTAAAAAGTTTTCATGAAAAGGTGGGACTTGACGCATTGAATACTACCCGAACTTTTGTTGTAGTACTCTCTGGCTTCATTACTGCTTGATGAGGCAAATAATATTGAGATGGTGACTTTTCAAACTTTGGAACTGCAACTTTTTCCATGTGACCCAATTTGAGGTCTTTAATTCTGGATTTTTGTTCAATCGAGCTTCACTTCTAGCCCACTGCTTGAAAGCTATACCTCGAGAAAATCCAAGATTAATACCATCAGGGAATTCATTTTTAAAAGTTAAGGTAACTATTTATCGACTTTTGTCATCGCGGTTTGTTGTTTTCTGATAGTTTTCCTCACAAAAATTATCAGACTGGGATAAAAATTGTTTTTTAGGTAGTTCCTCCAACTCCCAAAAACGTGCGATCTGTTGATTGATCGCAACTTCACTATAATGGCTCAAACATGTTGTAAAGCTGGATATTTCGTTACAAGGCATAGGGCCTGTGTAAATCCAGCCGAAAACTGTTTCTTGCACCAAAAGTGATCCAAGAATATTGCGTTGAATGCAATCGAGAATGATGGCAGGGTACAAATCGCCTCCGATAAGTACGTCAACTTGATCACTTCTAAAGAAGTGCGGGTCTGCCAGTTGTAAATCCGGCAAACTCTTGCACAGAGAAAGATCAATGGAGCATGACGGCAGATTCCGAGTTAAGCTTGACTGCACAAATGCTGAAGCTTCTATTTGAAATTGCCTATTTATAGGCGAACTGAGAATTATTTCGCAAGCTTTCGTCACATGCGCTGAAACTGCATTATTAAGCCCCGAAACTTGAGCGCTTACGGCTCTTGTGGGTAACTTCAATAGCTTCTGCAATCTTTCAGATACGAACGTACCTTCAGAGCCAGAGCCGATCAGAGCTCTGGTTGTGTACGCTGATCCTAGGTGGCATACGGTCACCATTGCTGTACCAAGCAATACGTGCTTGGTAGTGGTAGCGAAGCATGATTGAACGTCATTGCTAGTGAACTGTATTTGGGTAGAATGGAATTGTGTGTTAGAGCCAGCGGGGGTTGGGTCAAGAGCTCGACCTACTTGAGTCAACACTCGAAACAGGGGATTGCGGTGGAGTTGAGTCTCGATGCAAGAGAGTATTATGACGTTGTTTGCACATCACACACGAATACTGACTCTTGCACTCTTTCACCTCATGAGAATGGGCTAGGTAATTGAGGCTAAACTTATTTTTGCGAATCATTGCTAGCCAATTTGAGTATCTATTCTCAGAAAACGGGGGCAAAAGCGAAGTGCGTGCTGTTCGGTAGAGCACAGCTTATAATTCGCTGAAGTAATTTTAACTTGGTAGTTATTTAATTTTTTACCAGATGAATTGCTCTGGTTTGGTTTAGAGTTGGAGGAAGATGTGGTGAAACTTTGTCTAGGTATTGCGCCGCTAGCTGCGAATATCAGACACGGTTTCAAGAGTTTGAAACCGACTCGTGAGGAAGGAATCTAGACCAGTCCATGTAGGAATTTCGTTTTTATTCGAAATAGACTGCTCCCATAAGGAAATCATGGGGGAAATCAAATTATATTTTTAACTGGCTGTTGACCATGATACGCTTGTTTTCGTATCGGTCAGTTAACTCTTACCATACTTTTGCAAAACCATCTTTGGCTAAAGGAGATTTTCGTACAATCTCTTTTGCTTCTCTCCGTTGTTTTTGATTTAAGTGGAATAACTTTTCCACTGACGTTAGCCGCGAGTTCATTATATAAATGGCCGTAAGCTTGTCTCTGAAGAACGGCCATGAGAGATAATCACCACTGAAAACCTCAGTATCACATGGTGGCACAGGTATGCTGTGGCCAATGACTGCCGCCGGCTCTGAAGCAATTGTTTGCTTCGAGGGCTTATTCGGAGAAATCTCAGAAATTCTTCCTGCTACCCGTATATAGGATTAATAGTAGGCGCGATACTTTTTTTAATTGATATCAATATCTGAATCCTCGTCATTGGACATTTTGTCCAAACAAGCATTATATGCAAAACAAAAAAACAAATTGGCCATTTCAGTCCTTGAAAGGACTTTGACCGAGCTTCTTATGTTTATACCTACATGTTTTATGCCGACTCCGAACGGCTAAAGTTCATGTTTTCAAGAAGCTTTACATGGCATTATTTACTCTCTGAGGTTTGCCATTGTCTGCAGAGAGGTGGTGACCGATCAGAAAAATTTTTTATTGAAAAAAAATTTTTGCCACGGCTGGGGATCGAACCCGGGCTCCAAGCATGCTAAGCCACACACTTAACCTGCATGCCACGGTCACCACATTATATGCAGCTTTAACTTTTCTCCACTGGGCTTTTAGCTTTTCACTTTGAGCCTCCAGGGAGAAAACGTCATGAGTTTCCACGACATTAAAACCCTTTTCAAACTCGACCAGCGCATCAGATAGATGAATAAGTGCATGTAAAGAGGACATTTTTTTTTGTCTAGTAATAATTTAATTTTTGTAATAAATTTCAAAAGTAAGAAGTTATTTCAAAGTGAACAAGTAAAAATATTTATTTTTTTTTATAAATAAAATGAATAATTATAAATAATATATATATATATATATAGGTATATGTCTATATAAAGGGTCCGCCAAATAACTTTTTTTGTTTTGAAAATGCTATAAAAAAAACTACTGAATATTTTCTCAAATTCCTTTTTTTATTTGAATGATTAATCCTTCCTTCCGGTTAATAATGGAAAATAATTTAATTCAAATGGCTGCCTCGACTGGCTATGCAGAAGCCTTCACAAGCGGTCCAATTTTTAAGCGCATTATCGATTGTGTGCAGCTGTATTTCATCAATGGCTTCACGAATATTGTCCTTTAAAGCGTCAGTTGTCTTTGGCTTGTCGGCGTAGCACTTATCTTTGAGGGCACCCCACAACTAATAGTCCAACGGTGTCAAATCGCAGCTCCTAGGTGGCCAAACGACATCAGCTCTGCGGCTGATAATGCGATCTTCAAAAACAGGGCGCAAAACATCGAGTGTAGCTTTGAAACCAATTGTTGCCAATATCCTCCTCTTTAATTTTTGTGAGCAAAAATTCGTACCACATGGCCCGAAAACGACGGCCATTGACTGTAACGGCCACTCCTTGCTCATTTTCGAAGAAAAATGGCCCAATTATGCCTCTGGACCAAAATCCGCACAAAACAGTCACTCGTTTTGGGTGCAACGGCTTTTCAATGTGTGCGTGCGGGTTTTCTGTGCCACAAATGCGACAATTTTGCTTGTTTACATACCCGCCAAGATCAAAATGAGCTTCATCTGAAAAGATGATTTTTTGGCAAAATCGCCATATTCTGTAAGTCGATCGCAGGCCCACTCAGCGAAGCGAAAATGCATTGGATGGTCAGTTGGCTTCAACTCCTGAACCAATTGGACTTTGTATGGCGTCATACTAAGGTCTTTATGCAAAATTCGCCTCAATGATGTCTCCGAAATGTTCAATTGTTGAGAACGACGGTGAACTGATGTTGATGCCGCTTCACGCACACTTTCTGCCACAGCAGCAATATTCTCGGGTGTACGCAGCACCGGATTAGGACATGGCGTTGCCTGGGGCTAAAATTGACACGGGGCCTACTCAAGGTCAGAGCATTTAGCTCGGATCTTTTAAAAATAAAAATATTATTTTTCACCCACTTACATATCGGTGATACCATTATATTTCGATAAATTTTTGGCAAAATCTGATCTTAGTGCTCCCGATTTGCTTCAAACTTTGTAGGTTAGTTTTTTCACATTTAAAAACATTCTGTGTTTTTTATTATTGCGAAATTTTTTGTTACAAAGTTAAACACCGTCAAAAACATTAAAAATTACAAATACATTAAGGAGATACATGTTTTTAAGCAACTCTTTCTCCTTAACTGTAATTCGTGCAGAAAATAAATTCAACTATAGTTTAAGTACCTTCAATGGATTGGATCTTTGGTGGGGTCAATTGTTTATAGTTATTTTATGGAAACAATTTTTTTTCTTTTCCCGAAATTTATCATCATATTTTTAACAATCGAATGTGATAAATGTACAAAGTACATTTGTCTGGATCATCACTTTAATTTTCGCACTAAGCAAAAACCAAATAAAGGCATAAACACATTTTTTTATTTAATTTGTTCCTCAGCTTTTCTGTGCAATTACCACTTGGGAAGTTTTCAGCAAGTTTCTTATGCAATTTCAAAATGGGTCAATATGGCCCAAAAATTATTTTTTGTTTCTAATTCCAAAGTTTACTTGAAGATTAAAATGGTGAAAGAGTTGTTGCGCCGACTGTGAAAAATATGATGGTAAATTTCGGGATAAAAAAAAAACTTTTTTCAATAATAGAACTATAAAAAAATGACACCAACAGAAAGATTCTTTCAAGGTAAAACGTTCTATCAACTCGTCAAAGTTAATCGTTTGCTACAATTCATTTTTAATACAAAGTTGCATTATTGACGACAAACGTTCATGTAGCACAGAAGACCGGTGAACATTTTTTATTCTTTTAAATACTAAAAATTAACTTTCAGCTTCACAATTTGCTATCGGTACTGTTGCAAGCAATCGGAAGGCTATATAAACATTTGGAAAAATGTCAATCATGCCTGAGGCCATATTATTTCTGTTTTTAATAGTTTGATATCTATAAAAAAAACTTCTCTCTGAGAGATCCTTAAGGTGAAAGTTTCATAAGCGGAATTAAGTGATTTGATTCACAGAGTAATTCCATTTTAATATAATTTAGTTATACTTCAACAAGGAGTTTTACTCTCACTTCTAATTTTTAGCTTTCAATATCCATTAATTTGCACAAGAATCCAAATAGCTTTGTTATGTGTCCATATGCTTCAACTAAACTAAACTAAAGCAAAAAGTTTCGATTTTGAATCTATCAGTTATTATATAATATACTATTCTCAAACCCTGAAAATTAAATTCGCAAATCTGTTACGAATTCGATAAGTGAAGAAAGCAGCTATCAAATCAGTATCTACTTTTTCCAAATATTAGTTGGTTGTATTGAAAAGTGAACCTTTTGATGCATTACCAACATCCACTAAAAATATTGCGATCATTACCAGATGAATTCTGGCCCTATACTTAATAGAAATTTTGAGCATAACCATGATTTCTAACAAATATACTTTTTTTAAAACTTTAAGGTCGATTACTTCGAAATATTTTTTATGGCATGTCGTTTTTAGCACTTTATATATAAGCGCCTGCGGGGCCCCTACCTGCTCGGGCCCGGGGGATGCAGCCCCCCTAGCCCCCACCCAAATCCGCGCCTGGGTGTACGCACTGTTTGTATGCTTATTGGTTTTTGTTTTGAGTGTTTTAAAAACTCGCGGCGGCTAGCGATTAATAGTTTATTTGTAATTTGTTTTTTTTAATTAAAACCCGGCTCGCGGGGGAGGAATTTAACTTAAAGAAAACTGGGGAGTTGTCGCAATATATATATAAATAAAACTCGAAAGGTTTTAATGAACTGCACCGACCGATTTCGTTTTTATAAATTATAATCTTAAAACTAACAAAGTTTTAAAAGATCAGAGAGAAGCGCTGCTCAAAAGAAAGTAAAGAATAAGAGCAGCAGTTACTCATTGAACACCGCTGTACCGACAATTTACAGGGTGTTCACCGGTGGACCGAACAACCGCTACAAATAAAAAACAAGACAAATGCAAATGAACTAATAGCAATAACAAAATAATGGTGAAAAACACAAAATGAAATCAATTTGAACGCTTATTCTGTCGAACTGGTTCACCCTGCCATGTTGTTCAACAAACCACTTCGCTGATTGTTGGTCAAACAGTGTGAGCTATGTCACGATACAATAATGAAGGTAGTAGGTCTGTTCGCGTACTTTTCTAGTAAACTAATGAAAAACATCAAAAGGAATTAAACTGAGAGATAATTAACTCCAATACTAAAGAGTAAACGAACGATTTTCTAGTAAAAACTGAAAAATGTCAAATCTACCTAGTTCGGCCTAGTTCGCAACTGCTGTGCTGCTCCTCACACCTACCGTTTGACAGTTTTCATCTTTTTACCTCATGAAATTCTACAAGTAAAAACTTTAAAGAACTTGAACGCAAGGAAAATCGAATTTCCCCTCTTTTACAAAATCCTCTCAGTAAACGAACGCTTTTCATGAGCTTTCAAGGAAAATTTTTTGAAATATTTCGTTTGCATTCGACTTCGCGAACTAGTGTGAATAGAACTGAATCAGCTGTTTAAGCGTCGGTTTACATTAGCCTCACTCAACCGACTCATTTTGATGTGAGGCCGCTCTCAAGTGTTCATACACATAACTTCGCTCACTTTGAGTCTGATAAACTCGAACCAAAAATTCTTGACTTTCAGAGAAGAATATCAACGCTAAAATTTGATTTTTATTCCAACTGGGCATATTTATTTATTATTTAAATTGATTTTACATATAAACCAAACAATGACGAATGTCACTACAAAGAACATAGAAATGAGTCGCCAAGTTATTAAAATTTTTGAAACTCCTGTCTCACGTAACATTTCACCTTCCCACTTCTTCATCTCTTATGTAGACGCCAAAGTTAGTCGGTTGAGTGAGTCTTACGTGAACCGACTCTAATGTAGGCATATATATTCAAAATGCATTGGTGACAATTGACGGTGTTGTTTTTCTTAAGGGACATTTTACCTAATTTATGCGAAATTTTAGGAGTTGTTAATGAAAGGATTGTGAAAAAAAGATGAGAGATATTTCAGTAAAAATTTGTTTACTGTTTTAAGTAGGTATTAAAATGACCAAATAATTTTTATTTTTGTTTTAGTCGTGTCGTCACTTCCGCGTCACACGTGCGTAAAGGAATCATTAAAAAAATAAAACTATGTGCAGGATATCTCAAGTTTGGCTCTAAAGCAAAAAAAAACGAAACTGTTTCGATAGTATCGTAAGTGAAGACGAAAAATTCCGTTTATGTGGTAACCTTTTTACTTTTCTCTTTGGTTTGATTGTTTTGACCATTTTGTACATTTTTTGTTTTATCTTTCTAACATTGACAAATAAATTAATAACACTCAAGTTACGAACTTCTTATCGAGACCAAAACACAGAAAACGTTAAAAGAACAAATGACAAATAAAGCAAAAAAAAAAAAAAAATGTCAAATTCATTGATGATCATCATGATGATGATAATCACCATCACCATCACCATCACCATCACCATCACCATCACCATCACCATCACCATCACCATCACCATCACCATCACCATCACCATCACCATCATTTGAAGTAAATTCAACAACGAACTTTTTTGAGACAAGAACACCTAGTTTTTGAAAAGTACTTGGTATGGAGTCGACGTATATGGTCATTTCCATCGTCGCGAACGCGACATTCGTTCGCCTTGAGGAGCAAAAAAATAAAGAAAACTCAAAACAAATGCTCTTTTTTTTCAAGTTTTCGATTTTATTAGCACTTTATTGAGAAAAAAGTGAGTTTATCTAGATTTTATGTTTCCAAAATATTTTTTGGCTGCATCTAGAAAAACGCAGATATCTGCGAAACATAACATAATATTTTAAAGCGGGTGATTGTTAATTAAAAAAGATTCATGTTGCTTTCAAGAAATAGTTGTCATTTTGACATATTTCCATTAATTTTTTTTTTATTGACCTTAAGCCTGATCGCGAACGCGACGTCTAGCACGCGACATATTTTTTCATGACGTTTGTAATAAGAATTAGTTAAAAGCAATTTCAGCTAAATATTGCATTACGTGCCAAAAACATCGTGTATAATATTTTCTAGTTTTATCTTATTCTATTAAACGAGCAATATTTGTATATATATTTGCAATTGCGTTCTCGAAAACGGCTCTAACGAATTTTCAATATAGATGAAGAGGGGGGTGAAAAATCGATCCAGCTAGGTCTTATCTCTGGGAAGAGCCGTTTTTCCGAGTTTTCACGCATTTAATAAATATCTGTATTTTTAATTTTGCTATTTTTATATGGTTGTGATAGCTCGGTGAATAGAGCTTCGGCCTATCAATGTATGGGTAGTTAGTTCGACTCCCGCGATGCACTTTAATTTTTTTTTTTTTGAGCTTCACCAAGCAGTGAACAAAGTTTTGTTTTTTTTGTGATATATTCTCAGCTAAAAACCAGTCAGAATTCTGTGGGTTCAGGTCAAAATGGAAAAAATTTTGCATCTTTAGAGGGCAGAATTTTTCGTTGAGATAAGAAAACGCTATAAGTTTCATTCACTTTAATTTGTAGTAAGTTTATAAAATTGTAAATGCCTTATAAAAATTCGAAATGAATTAAAGATGAAATTTACTCTACAAATTTTTTAGATCGGTCTTAAAACAAAAAGTTTTAGCATTTTTCAATTGGCCGTCAGTGGGCGAATGAAATGACAAATTCACAACTTGTACATATCTTAGTTTTGATGTAACAAACAGACATACCAAGTTTGAAATCTGTAGCTCTAGGTATATAAACCTATTTATAGAGTTTATACAAAAAATCCAACAAAAGTCCACAATAGTAAAACCACTACACGGTTAAAAATCTTAGAGTAATTTTTAAACAATACATTTTTTAATCCTTTTTTTATTAGAATTGATACGAATAAAAATACTAGACATTTTTTTAGTCAAAACTGTACGTAAATTTTATAAATTGGGAATAAAATTAGAATTATAGTACCTTAAGTTAAAAATTGAATACAAAATATCTAAAAGGGTAATAATAGCTGTATTTTGCTTACATTTTGTTCATGCTATCGCAAAAAACAGGATTCGCAACAAATAAAACTATTGCTCTGTGCAGTTCTTACATTAAATAAGTAATAAAATAAGGTTATAATAATATAAAATTAAAAAAGAATATTATAAAAATTATATAAAAAGGTCTGGCTGAGGATCGAACCAGGCTCATTTGATTCATCAAATCTAATCGACAACTGCTTAACCAACTGAGCCACGAAATACATTTTTGCTTCCACGGGTGCCAGTTTTCTCTCTGTCCGATGTATCTGACAGAGATCTAGCTTTGAATCTGCACTAAAATGATTTGTGATGTATATGTTTGATCATCCAAATTAATTTGCATTGAAAACAAAAACAAAAATTTATCCGGAACAAAACCTGGTTCATTTCTTAAATAATAACTGGATTGTTCATTTCACATATTTAGTTCTGCTACTTTCTACTTGACGCAATAATAAGCGCTTGCTCTTTTAGATGCATACATCATGTCAACCGATTCTATTGAGTAATAGCATACAACGAAACATAATGCAAGTAGTTTTTTCATAAGAGTTAAATCGTATCGGATCACCCTCTTAACGTGGAGTAGAGAACCAATGCTGCGAATCAGTTCGTACAAAACCAACACAAGCAAAAACAACAAAACAAAAACAAAGAAAGCAGCAGACACAACATGCAAGCCGCCAGAGCTGTAAAATTCTCATTCATATTCAAAATTTTAAGTACAAATGAATAACGTCACAAGAATGCATTCAATTTATACAAAATTGATTCATGAATAAAATTTTGAATTCACACTCAATTTTAAAAAATTGATTTATTATTCATTTCGATTATTCATTTTTCATTATTCAGAATAATGCATTAATTTTTTTGTTCAATTGAATGCTATTCATAAAGAATGCAATTAACGAATCGTTATTCATTTTTGATTCATGCATTCATTTTTTATTCATGTGGGAAGGGAGCTTGACGGACGCACAAGAAGTGGACGGGAACACGACAACACTGACTAGACGATGAACAGGACAACAGCATGGACTAAACTGGACGATGACCGAGACGACACTAGAAAACTTGACGAAGCGTGGGCAGGAACAAGAACGACGTACGAACAATCGGACAGTTAAAAAAGAGACGCGCACCGAAACACAACGTTAAGTTAAGCTACATATAAATGAATGTATTCTTTTGCTAAACTCCATCAATAATCTATTTCATAAATTATAAATTAATGAACTATAAACTACTAAAAGTGAATTGTGTATTCAATAAATTCCTACATTCATTATTAATTTTTTATTCATTATTGATTTTGTATTCAGTATTCATTTTTTATTCATTTATTGTTCATTATTCATTTTGTATTCATACTATCGCTTCGTGTTAATTTTTTTAACAAAGTACAATATTTTTAATTTGGTAACTAGATGCATTGCAACTCAATAGAAAGAAGAATTTAAAAAACGATTGAAATATAATTTTTGCGCATAAATTATATTCAATTTATGAAATATTTGAGAAAATAACTTATATACATACTTTCATGTAATAATACATGAAAACAAAATTTAAAAAATATTCAGTTATTTAGATGGGACCTTTTTTTAAGTTCCTTGAGCCAACCCTGAGCACAGGACAAGCCTCCAAGCCTCCGATAGCTACACTGATGCACCAAAGTAAAAATATACAACTTTGGTTGAAAAGTTTACACAAAGCAATGGTGTGAATAAAAAATGAATAATGAATAAAAAAATAATAATGAATAAGAAATTAATAATGAATAAAAAATGAATAAAAATGAATAATGAATAAGAAATGAATGCATGAATGCAAAATGAATAACGATTCCTTGTGAATTGCATTCTTTGTGAATAGCATTCTCTATGAATAGCATTCATTTGAATAAAAAAATTAATGCATTTTTCAGAATAACGAAAAATGAATAATAGAAATTAATAATAAATCAATTTTTTAAAATTGAATGTGAATTTAAAATTTTATTCATGGATCTATTTTGCATTCATTGAATGCATTCTTTTTTTGTTACTCACTGATTCAAATTTTTGTTAAAGCAATCAAATTGAATGCATGTTTTTACAGCTCTGCAACAGCTAATGATTGATTTTTTTATATTTATTTCTCAATTTTGCTAAATAATCGTTAAGCGCAGGATATATACTTTCGTATATTTTTTTATGTTTGAACGATGAGTATTAAAGGATGTACGTATACCCTAAAGTATAGGTCACAAAACGTTCCATGACCTCAAAAAAATTTGTTAATACGACCCCATACAAACTGTAAGACGTAATTCTACGTCAAAAAAACCGAAAATGCACTTTTTGAGATATGAACAACTTACTTTTTTTCAATAAAGTAGGCAACTCTAGCAAAAAAAATCCAAAAATATATCAGTTTTATTAAAAATCAGAGTAAGTAAAAATCAAGTAACAGATGACAGAGACATGATTTATTGAAAATGATTCCATTTTCAAGATTTTTCCTTAAATCAAAATTGCTATCTCGATAAATGTAGAAAAAATAGCGACATAAAAAAATTATTTCTATTCTTATAAGTGGAAAAGGAGCATGAGGTAAATTTTTTGAAAAATAACTTGCATTAGGCTTGGAATAGCCGGCACTATGAATAAGTAGAGTCAGAGTTAAGTTTCGTTTAGCATAAGTAAATTATCGAAATTATTTAGTATTTGTAAAGGGATAAAAAAACAAAAACCAATTTCGTTTAGTTGAAAATCGAAGAAAAATGCATTTAAAGTTTATTGAAAAATATGATCTTATATGATGTTTTTAAGATAAAGTTGGCATTTTCGATACATTAAAAACCGTAAATTATTTCAATATACGGTGGGACTCTAAGCGGAGCTCGGTCGCCCAGGCACTTTTAGTAATATTAATTAAAAAAAAATACATATGAGGCTAGTGCGAAAATTATGATATATTATTTTAACCCCACCCGTACTTCGTATATGGTTATTTACTTCATCACGACTTTTTTAAGCCCATAAGAAGGCGGGGTAGATATAGAAGAGATATAGTATCCATACCACCACCTAAGTGGATTTAACCATGTCCGTTCCTGTTTTTGTATGTTCCTCTGTCTCATCGTAATGAAATTCGATATTTAATCTTATATCGTATAAATAAAGATCATGTACGAACACAAATTAGGTTACATCCAAATAGGATGAAAAAAGTATACCTCCCATACAAATTGAAGATCTCAACATGGATAACTTCTTAAAAATCTCAGATATGCTGCACAACGAAATCAACAAAATTTTTTCGTTTCGTTGACGCCGAAAAATAAATTATTAAAATTATTTCGTTTCTTAAATAACGTTAAGAATTTATCAAATCAAATTTCGTTTCGTTGAAAAACGAAAAATTTTCTAAAATTTTCTCCTATGCTAAAAAAAAAAAAATTTGTCCTGATACAAAAAAAAATGAAATTTTTTTGTTGAAATTAACGTTATTTTCAACGGTTGATTGGGAAAAAAACGAAAAAATTTTATGTCGTTTTCTCCGAAACGAAATAAATATTTTTCGTTTTTTGAATTAACGTTATTTTTTTATTTCGTTTCAACGAAACAAAAAAAATATTTCGGTTACCGTTAAAATTAACATTAACGTGCATGCCTGAAAAATCTATAAAAAAATCAATCCAATAACTTGAGAATTATCACATGAGCAACAATTTGAACTATTAACACTTAGTTAAAAATTCAGCAAAATCGAATGAAACCTATCCATACTTTCCATAAAAAGTGTATTTAAAAAACGTCGCATGATCGCGAACGCGACACACTTTGAAAATCAATATTGAATGCTTAGTATGATTTTTACCTGCAGTAATTTTTTTTTATAGTGAGCCGACCAAATTTGATTTAAGTTACAATTTTCAAACTTTTGCTTAGAACGATCACAAGTTCTGATAACATATGATGATTTAGACAGGGTTCAAATTGCTGAAGTCAAATTAGTAAAAGCATCAAAATATTGCTGTTGCTGTGCTCTCGCATTTGCAAATTTTTAAAAAGTTTCTCTTTTGCATTTTCAGCATGCTATGAAACAACGAGCAGTTACAGCGGCAGCCAGCGATCGCATTTTACAGTCGTTTCTCCTTTGCTGCTTTATTTCTGTTACATTCACGAAGCAACAGCAGCATCGAACGAAATAACTTTGCAGCCGTCTCCTCGCTGATGCTGTCTGTTAATAGCATTAGCAAGCATTGGCAGCAGCAATAGTAAGAAATTTTTACATGCGGTGCTGCTATGCTATTTTCAGCATTTGACTGTTGCTGTTTGCAGTTGCTGCTGCTTTCTGTTTGTGGTATTTCTGCGCTATATACAGCAATATACAGCCGCTGTGACTGTTTGTTTTTTCATAGCCTGAAGCAAATGAAAAATAGAAACTACGAAAATTTCGCTGCATTTTTAATGCCTGGATTTAGGTACACGAATGCGACATTCGAATAGTTATTAAAGCAATATAAAAAATTTACCGTTAATCGAGCTTTGTTTGGTATCTTTTTATTTTTTGCTGATTATTTGTAGTTGATAGATGGATTTTATAAGAAGAGTGTAAACATAACATTTATAAATAAACGAAAAATACTATCGATGAAAAGCCCTTAAAAGCAGCTAAAAGCAAGAAAAACATATTTCTCAGATATCAGGCCAATTTTCTCAGAATAAAAACTGAAATAAGTTGTAAATGCAGTAAATACTAAAAATTCAAGCATTTTTTTTTTTTAATAATAACAAAAAAGTTATTTGTTTATTAACATATTTTTATTGGTCCCGGTAGACCATTCTATGGAAATGCCCATATTCAAGCAGAAGGAGAACGATTTTTACCAAGAAAACTGTATATGACTTCTTTAATGCTTTTTCATGCAGCACGCTCAATTGGTGAGTGTATTTCGGCAAATTCAGCTCTGATTGATCAAATTCAGATTGATTTCGATTTTTATTTTGATTTTCTTTTCATAGCTCTTTGTTGTTATAATATGTTCATACATATATACTAAATTGAACATTAGACTGTATCATCTTGAATGGCAGAAAAGTAAAAATATTTTTGATCCCGCCTAAATCTTTAGATATTTGAAAGACATTTTCGAAAAAAATATTTTTTTTTGAAAGTGGTCCCTATTATGCTATTTTGGTTTTTTCGTTATGTCTTCGGTGTTTCTTGTTCGATCCATGAGACAAGAGGCGATCTTCACATGGCAAAGTGTCTGATTGCCTCAACTTGGAGAGGCCAGCATTATCCATGTCGAAAACGTCTCAAGCCGACTCAAAACCTCCAAGTGAAAACTAGCACCCGTTTAGTTGTCGGCTAATTTGAGCGGCGATGTCTCCTCTAGACTATAATCTTAACCTCTATAATGGAAATTTTTTACAAATGTTGGATCGAAACGATTGTGAACAGCAAGAAGGACATGATGGGGGGGAGTCATGACGGGGGCAACGCTCGTATGCGTCTTCAAGGCACTCGGAAAATCTTTCTTTGGTCTCGTCATCCTTTTTCTTCGGTCGGAGCGTGCGCACATATTAGGCTTGTGAAAAAAAATTAAGCCTTGAAGCGGATTATGGCAAGTCGTTCGTTCACAGGACATGATGCCGTTTTCTCTTGCCAACAACAAATCCGCATCAAGGCTCGTGCTTCTCCACATGGCCGCTGTTGTAGATATCACAGGATGCTTGCCTTGCTTACGGCTTGCTCTGTCCCTTTCATGGCATTTCTTGGATTGCAGTGATATCAGAATTATATCTTTCCAAGATATTAATCAGTTGGATAGAGACACCATCCCAATTTAGGGTCCGGACATTCCAGATGCATATCCGTAAATCATTATCAGTTTTTCGTTTGCGGTAGTCGTTATCAGATTTGGGGATCATTCTTTCATTTATTCTTTTACGTTTCATTGAAATGCTTTTTTAAGCATTTTCATTCAAATGCGGAGGTTTTGAGTCGTCTTGAGACGATTTTGTCATGGATAATGCTGGCCACGCCAAGTTGAGGCAGTCAGACACGTTGCCATGTGAAGATCGCCCCATTTTCTCCCCCAAACATGTTTTTGGGCAATTGTTCACTTTACGTTTTTGGGCGATTGGATTTTGGGCGATTATTCGCATAGCCATTAGTTAATTGTATGAAGAATTCGAAATATTTAAAAATTCATCGCATAGCCATTAGTTAATTGTATGAAGAATTCGAAATATTTAAAAATTCATAACTTCCTTAGTAAAGAACACATTGCAATGATTGAAAGGTCATGTTTTCAGATTTTCTTTCATATGGCATTAATAAATTTTAGTATATTTTATTACAAAAAAATTTTAACAAAAATCTAGTCTAGATCTAGTCTAGTCCAGGTCTAATGTACACCTGGACTCCAGGACAAAGAGCCTGAAACCAGATCATGTCCAGATTTTTCGGGATGTATAGCAGTCCCATGAAAAGGGCTATGTTATGCTGATGTTCATGGGCACATCATGGTCTCGCATGGTATCGCATCATGGTTGTTTCAATGTTAATCAAAAATTTGAGAGCTGGAGCGAGAGAGTACATTTTCCATCTACGGTAGAGGGAGGGGGAAATGACTAAACACATATGTATTTATATCAAATCACGGATTCAAATAGTAGTAATGAAGTATGGTTAATAGCAATACTAAAAGTATTAAAAGTAGCAAAAAGTTTACTACTGTTTTGGGATCATTTGGCTGCAATCTGAACATAGCACCTTCAAAATGGATGCATCCTCTATTTTTGACATTGGAACTCGTACAAGCCTATTGTGCTCGCACTCCCATCAAACGTCATAGCTATTAAATGCTCGTCTGGCATACACTTGCAACCGTCAGAAAAGGCTGGCTGTTTAAATATACTTTTAAAACTATGGAAAGAATATACCCTAAAAATTTCACCCTTGTTGGAAGCATGTTATGAATAACCATCCCGATGACAACTTTGCTGTCTTCTGGCAGATACTTGCAACCATCCAAATAGGTTGGCAATTTTTTTGCACGCTTTAATATATGTAAATTACAACATATTAAAATTTTATCCTTGTGGGAGCAGGTTCAAAAAAATGTTTATTTTTACATTTTCAAAAATATAAAGGACAATATGCAACCGCGAGATCCCTGCCAGAACGGTATTTTCTTAACAGACTGATAATAAATCATCACTTGAAAATTGTCTAGCTTTGTGGGAAACAGGTTAGTCAGATGGTTCACTAGCTCTCCTACTACATGACATATCATTGCGACATTTCAGATCGTACTGAGATCCTCTTAGAAGCATTCGAGCATATGCAATGGAATATTTGTATGCTGAAAAAACTACAACAATAAAAAATTTCATACCCCTTTTCATGGTGAGATTTTAATGTATTTATATTTCTCTCTGAGCAAGTTGACTGCATGTAAAATAGCTAGTGCTGCCATTAAAACAAATTCAAAATCTGAACTTTTGTATTCAGCTTTCAATTCATTGAGATTGCGTTAGTGTCGATGAATAACATTTGCAATAATTAACAAAATAATTCGGTTATATATCCGTCATAAGCTTTCAATTCCGAAGCATTTTGTAAAATCCCGGGATTTTGATTTGATTTATTTTCCTTGTTGTATACAATTTTTATACCCCCACGCGTACTGCGAAAGCGGTATATTAATTTTGTCACGACGTGTGTAACGCCAATAAGGAGGCGTGGTAGGTATAGAAAAGTATATATATTATTGCTCAGCATCACCGCCTGAGTTGATTTAGCCATATCCGTCTGTCCGTCTGTCTGTCTGTCTGTCTGTGGACACGATTACAGCCGTAATTGTAGCGCTATCGTGCTGAAATTCGATATTTAAGGTTTTTTCTATAAAACTAAGATTAAGCTCGAGAATGGGCTTAATCGGAAGAAAACTACTCCTACCTCCCATTCAACCCAAATAATGAAAACACCATAAAAAGGCAAATATTAAAGCTATAAAACTTAAATTCGGTATTTGTGTAATCTATGACAAAACTCAGGTGTGTTAGAAAAATGGGCGTCATCCACCCACTAACACGCCCACCTCCCATACAACCCTAATATTGAAACCTATACATAGAGGCTTGTGCCGAAGCTACAAAAGTAAAATAAGATATTTATTCTTTTTATATAAAAATTAAGACGTGAGAGAAAATGGGCGTCATCCACCATTGAAAACGCCCACCTACCATACAGCCCCAAAATTGAAAACTATATAAATAGTTGGGCTCTCGTTTTTTTTCGAGATTTTTTCGAGTTTGCTGGTACCCGGGCACCCGGGCGCTTGATACTCAAAAAAATACCCGGAAAGCTCGAAAGCTCGGGTAATCGGGCATTACCCGGGTAATTTGATAAACAATACCCGGGTAGTTTCTAGCTTTCGAGCTACCCGGGTAGTTGCGAACTTTCGATCTACCCGGGTAGTTAAGAATTTTTTGAAATTCTTAATAGGAAAAGAAGCTTCGTTAGCCACGTTAATGTTATGCTTTTGTTGCCTTGCATGATGCACAATAATAAAACCAAACACAACTATGAATAAAACAACAAAAACAACTGATGCTCAAGAAATGACAATAAAACGAATAAAAATATATATTTGTTATTTCCCAATATCATTGCAATCGCACTGACATAAAACATAAATAAATTTAATAATATAAAAGCTCGAAATACTCGAAAAGCTCGAAACTACCCGGGTAGTTCGAAATACCCGGGTAGCTCGAATTACCCGGGTAGCTCGAATTACCCGGGTAGCTCGAATTACCCGGGTAGGTCGAAATACCCGAAACTACCCGGGTACTCAGGTATGGCCCGGTTAATGCGAACTACCCGGGTAGCCCGGGTACTCGGAAATCGAGAGGCCTTATAAACAGGCTTCTGTCGAAGATACAAAAGTAAAATTAGATATTTATTATTTTTATAATAAAATTAAGACGTGTTAGAAAAATGGGCGTCATCCACCGACGAACACGCCCACTTTCCATACAACCCCAAAATTTAAAACTCTAAAATAAGGCTACTGTTTAGCTACAGGAAAAAAAATTAATAAGTTTGTATATTATATCAAAACTAAATTGTGGAAGAAAAGTGGGCGACATCCGCCTACGAACACACCCACCTCCCAAAGAACCCATAATATTAAAAACTCTATAAAGAGGCTAATATTTAAGCTACAGGCCTGAAATAGGGTATTTGTGCATATTACATCAAAATTGAGGCTAAAACACGCAAGAACACGCCCATCTCACATACAACTCCTAATTGAAAACTTTACAGAGATGCTTGTCTTTACTTTGCAGGAAAACAATTTGATATGAATGTATTTAAGACGTCATCAATATAGTAAAATTTTTTGAAATCTCATATGAAAGGAGCTGCAATTTAAGATTTTGTACCATTATGAATCGCCCATGGGGGTATTTTAACTTCGGCCAAGTCGAAGATATACCTTACTAGTTTTACTTAAATTAGTTCGTTTTTAATTTTAAAAGAAGTGTGTACACTAGACCGTACCTCAAAAAAAAGTGCGCCATAAACCAGCGAATATGACAATTCAAAAAAATTTTTTTTTTTACCGAACGTAGGGCTCGCGCATTGACATATTTTTTCATATCTCTGGTGTTTACAGTCGGATTTTAAATGTTTTCAATGTTTTTGTCTCAAGGAGACCAATATGACCTCTTCAGAAGTCATTAATCTCAGGTGCACCGTTCTAGTACTTACCCTCAAGGTCTCAATTCCTACCATCCTAATGTACCATCCTTATATCAAAAAAATAAAGCTCTTGAAATATCAGGAAGTTTATCGAAATTTCTAGCAGAACTATTTTTAAAAAATTTTTGAAAATTTTTTTGCCGAACGTAGGGCTCCATTTTTGCATTTTCATCATATCTTCGGTATTAAAAGTGTGATCATATTGAATTATATATCGATGTTTTTGTTTAACCCTTCGATGCGTGAACAGGTCCCTAGGGACCTATTGCGTTTTCAAATGCAATTTACTCCTATTTCGGCCAGGACAACACCCCCCCAAAGTTGCCATGTATTCCAAAGAATTTTGTGGAGAATCGTTTAAAAAAAAAATCAAGGCAATCCGACCAATGGTTTAGGTGCTACACCCATTTAAATCAAATACATGCGCGGATGCGTGAACAGGTCCCTAGGGAGCTTGTACTGAAAATGCAATAAAACACTTATAAATGCATTTGTTCTTCGCTTTATTATAAATTTTTTATTGTTTCAACATATCACAGATGTGTTCTGTGAATTTTTGGTAATTTTTGGATAATTGTTATTGTGTCCTTGAAAGCATAATAATGTGGTAGTTTATTTTTGTACTATTTATATTACGTCCTTCCTTGAAAACATAATAAAGTGGTAGTTTATTTTGGTAATTGCTTTTCGTTGGAAACATAATAAAAAAAAAAAAACAAATTGGCCATTTCAGCCCTTGAAAGGACTTTGACCGAGCTTCTTATGATCAATTGTGTTGTGTGTGTTATTAAGTTTGCACACAATTGACCGAGAACTGGACCTACATGTTTTATGCCGACTCCGAACGGCTAAAGTTCATGTTCTCTAGAAGCTTTACATGGCATTGTTTACTCTCTGAGGTTTGCCATTGTCTGCAGAGAGGTGGTGACCGATCAGAAAAATTTTTTATTGAAAAAACTTTTCGCCACGGCTGGGGATCGAACCCGGGCTCCGGGCATGCTAGGCCACACACTTAACCTGCGTGCCACGGTCACCACTATGTGGTCTCATGCTTCATTGTGGGAAAGGGTTGTCCGCATTCCCTAATTGCGGAATCAAACAAACAAAGGAAACATAATAAACCAGTTCTTAAAATTTCTACCTATACTTCACTAATCTGTTTTATGTACAAAGAGCAGATGGGCATAGTGTAAGTAACCTAAAGGCCAGGTAGACGTATGAAAGAGTATATAAGAGGTTCCAATTTCGTCAGCCAAATCATTCTAAGTTCAGACAGTGAGCAGTAAAGTGTGATATATAAAGTGAAAATAAAAATAAGAAAATTGAAATGGCAGACCAATATACAAATATTGAAGTTGCTGAAATGGTTGTACGCCGTAGTACAAGATACCAGGAAATGAGTGTAAATGAAAGACGTGCAGTTGATGACAGATTTGCTAATTTTATGCAAGAAGAGCTGAGCGGTGACGAAGCCTATGATGCTTTTGGCAATACAGCTGAGAATGATGACGACTCCATATATGAACCAGGTTTTCATGGTGATGATTCGGACGCAGAAACTTAACAACATATCGAAGTCAATGAAGAAAGTGATGACAGCGATGTTGACGACGAAGAAAACAATGCACAGCAAACAAATGACAATTACTACTATGGTAAAGATGGCACACAATGGTGTAAAACAGCACCCCCTACTTCTCGCATTCGAGCTCATAATGTGGTTGACTTCACAAGAAAGAGACCAGGGCCAAACGGAGCGGTACATGAACCCTTCACTATATTCCGCTCCATCATCAGTGAAGACATAGTGTACATAATATTACGCGAAACTAATAGGAAAGCCAGGGAAGTTACAGCTGCATGGAATTTGGCAAATCCAACGAAGATGAAGGAATGGAATACCATCACACTAAAGGAGTTTGATGCATTTTTGGCTATTATTCTACATGCTGGACTCACCAAATCAAATACCTCCGATCGCTTTATGTGCATCAAGGAATTCATCAGATTCGACAATGCAAATACACGACAGCAGCGACTAATCACCAGCAAAACTGCGGCAATTGATGATATTTGGGAAATGTTGCAGTCAAACTTAGCAGCAGCTTACACTCCGCATGAGTCATTGACAGTTGATGAGCAGTTATTCCCCTACAGAGGCCGTACCCGCTTCACACAGTACATTTCTTCTAAGCCTGCCAAGCTTGGAATAAAGGTATGGTGGTTGTGTGACTCCAAATCATACTATCCCGTCAAAGGTATGATCTATTCTGGTAAATTGCCAAACCAGGATCATGAAGTAAATCAGGGCCAAAATGTTGTACTTACGCTTATGGAGAGATATATGGATACTGGCCGCACAGTTTATGCAGACAACTTCTTCACAACGTTGGATTTGGCACGTGTTTTGATGAGGAGGAAAACGGGCTACTTTGGAACAGTTCGCGCAAATAAGAGGTTCGTACCGCAGGAGTTCCAGAAAAATCGCCAGCGTCATGTCCTCACCACATTGTTCGGCTTCAACGATGGCGATATAGCACTATCTTCATATGTGCCAAAACGAAACAAAGCTGTTCTTCTTATGTCTACTCAACATTATACTTGCGCTGTCGACGAGGCCAGTGCAAAGCGGAAACCCTACAGCATTCTGGACTACAATGCTAATAAATCTGGCTTAGATGTGATGGACCAAATGCTGGGCAATTACTCGTGCAAACGCTCTACACAACGCTGGCCATTAGCAATGTTTTACAATATGGTAGACGTTGCTGCACTTGCTGCATTCACCATATACAACGAAATGCAGCCTGACCAACGAAGTGATCGACGACGGGCGTTTCTCTAGCTCCTCACCAGGCAGTTGGCAATGCCAAACATTGAGAATCGGGCCCTAAACAACCAAATCACGAAGCATCCAAGGATACGCAATGCGATGGAGACATTTGATGTCAGGGTAAGAAAAAACTGCTCCAATTTCACAACCAGACTACTAATTTTGTTTTTTTTTTATTTTTTTTTTATCTTTTCAGATAAGACCAAGACCGGTAGAAGTCAATTAACCAGCATTTGCGCCAAGGACGAACAGGCCGTCATGCCGCCTATGCCGTTCTGAGTACGGACGGCAGCGGAAATCGAGGGCCTACTGCTTCAATTGCGACAATGCTGTTTGCGGAGAGCATTCTACAGTCCTCCACCGCTGTCATACTTGCGAACAGGCCACGATGGACCAACAGCAGCAACAACAATAGAAAATAAGATGTTTTATATGTAAATTTTATTCACTTTCGTATGACCCATGTAAAAAAAAAAAAAATCTAAATATAGTTTTGTTCTTTAGACAATAATAAACATAAAAAAAATTAAAAAATTTTTGCAATTTTTTTTCATAGTAAAATACTTAAAAATAAAAAAAGGTCCCTGGGGACCTGTTCACGCATTGAAGGGTAAAAAAATGTTCACGCATCGAAGGGTTAAAAGAGACCAATTATTTTTTTTCCAAAATAAAAAAAAATATTCCTACAAGTCCTTGGAAGGCCTTAAATTGATTTTGAGGAACTTTAAAGCTCGTTAAAAAATAAAAAAATCCGTAATGCCAATGCTAAAAGAGGAATCAACACTATTTTTATTTTGATTTTCTAAATATACAATATGTTATTATTTTCACAGCCACATCGAAAATAGCAATTTCAAACACTGGCTATTGCAATTCGTTTTTCCCCGTGAAAAAACTGTTACCAAACAGATACCAAACTTTAAAATCCGACTGTAAACACCAGAGATATGAAGAAATATGTCAATGCGCGACCCCTACGTTCGGTCAAAAAAAAAATAAAAATTTTTTCGTAATTGCCTTGCACAAATGCGTCATATCGCTGGTTTACGGCGAACTTTTTTTTTGCATAGGAAGTGGTACGGTCTAGTGTACACCCAACTAAGAATTCACAAATAATTTATTAATTACACAGGACAACACTGATTATGCGGCATGGGGTTTGGTAGTCAATTTTAGTATATACATTGATGAAGACCTTAGCCTATTATTTAGATTATTTGAATTGACTCTGGTTCTCGTGATAAGCCGCGATTTCAAAAATTAAGGAGATTTCATCAGAGATTTTAACGTAACTCCAGAACAGTTAGTCTGATTTGGTAATATAAAAAATTCGAAAATCCGCGTCTAAATTGCCTCTAAGTTAGATCTACACTGTTTTTTAATTAGATGAATAATTTCGGAAATATTCATAAAGTTTTTCTGAAAAAAAAACATTTATTTTTATGCAAAATTTTAACTTTTTTGTTATTTCATAATTCATAAAAAATCGAAAATGTCAAATTATCTCTGTTTTAATATAAAGTTATAAAAACACATGATCCAAAGAAAATAAGCCATTTTCATTTAAATCCATTGGCATGTTTTGGTTTAATTTACATTCAATGATGTTATCCCATTTTGATAAAAAATTTCAAAAAAAATTTATGAATAAATACACAGGGGAACAACAAATTTTTTTTCTGCGGCATATATTTTTGCAATAGTGGAGCGGTAGTAAGTATTATTTTTGATTAGGTTGATTGGGCTGTCTCTCAGAGCAGACTCACACATACCATCTCACTGTTTATGATGATTTAATCGCGAGTTTTCGATACGGCTCTTATAGCAGGATTCGTACATGTTTTATGAACTCAGATCCCAGTCCGACGCCCTTCTTTGCTAGTCCGTCAGCCCTCTCGTTACTACTAATGCACTGGTGGCCTAATAGTAAGTGAATCTGAATTTTGTTCAAAAATATATGCCGCAAAAAAAAAATCTTGCTCCCCTGTGTATTTATTTAGAAATTTTTTTAAAAATTTTTTATCAAAATGAGATAACATCATTGAATGTAAATTAAACCAAAACATGCCAATGGATTTAAATGAAAATGGCTTATTTTCTTTGGATCATGTGTTTTTATAACTTTATATTAAAACAGAGATAATTTGACATTTTCGATTTTTTATGAATTATGAAATAACAAAAAAGTTAAAATTTTGCATAAAAATAAATGTTTTTTTTTCAGAAAAACTTTATGAATATTTCCGAAATTATTCATCTAATTAAAAAACAGTGTAGATCTAACTTAGAGGCAATTTAGACGCGGATTTTCGAATTTTTTATATTACCAAATCAGACTAACTGTTCTGGAGTTATGTTAAAATCTGTGAGGAAACCTCCTTAATTTTTAGAATAGCGGTTTATCACGAGAACCAGAGTCAATTCAAACAATGTGAAGTATAGGATTCAAACTTCATTATCCCATGTATTTTAATTGACTCCAAAAACTTACGCCGCAGAAAAAAATTTCTCTTTGTTCCCCTGTGTTATCAATATAAAGCCATAAAACAGGAACATTGCGTTTTATTGTACAGTATTTTTTATGAAATGATAAAACATGATACATGACTTATGTATATAGTAAGAACTTATATCTAAATCAATCTAATTGCTGATTGTATAAACATCTTGTATGTACAGATTTAGGCACATCAAGGCCTCGAGATTGAAGTGATTTTCTTAGCTCCACCGATGCAACAAATTTTGAAATTGGCAGACCATCAAGTGCAGTCATACACGCAGCTAGTCATAAATGAATCATCGTATTTTGAAGAAAAATATGTCGATCTTTTTTTAATTCTTGGTTGGGGAGCAATCTTTGTGTTGCGTTCCAGTTCAATATTGTGTACCCTGAAAAATAAAATTATATAAGCAATCAGGAGCAACTTGGTTTCGATCTTAAGTATTTTTAGCTGCTTTTTCATACACTTACTTTTAAGTGCACCAAGAGTCCCTTGGTGGAGCCTCAATTAATTCTTAATATTTTTTTGCATGACATGTATTTTGCCGTGGACCCGCCATTTGCAGCAATTAAAAAAAGACACCCCATGGATTCCTTGTTATTTTTTTTTGTTTTGTGTGCGATATACCCGCTTTCTTGCATGTAGTCGAACCTATAATACCATATATCAGTATATTCGAAACGTTTAATAAATTTATCAAAAATTTACTCATATTTTTCGCCAGCGCACAGTGTGGCTTTGTTCAATTCTAGACAATAAAAAATCAGATTACTAATAAAATTGATCTGATGTTATATGTTGGTAATTCTTAAGTCGAAAAATGTTTATTTCAACTTAAGATGACATGACTAAGCACTAAGTTTTTAACAAAAACACAAAAAAACAAATTGGCCATTTCAGCCCTTGAAAGGACTTTGACCGAGTTTCTTAGGATCGATTGTGTTGTGTGTTATTCAATGTTTGCACACAATTGACCGAGAACTGGACCTACATGTTTTATGCCGACTCCGAACGGCTCATGTTCTCGAGAAGCTTTACATGGCATTTTTTACTCTCTGAGGTTTGCCATTGTCTGCAGAGAGGTGGTGACCGATCAGAAAAATTTTTTTTATTGAAAAAACTTTTCGCCACGGCTGGGGATCGAACCCGGGCTCCGAGCATGCTAAGCCACACACATAACCTGCATGCCACGGTCACCACAAGTTTTTAACTTAAGTGTTAATTCTTTAAAAAAATTTTAAAATTTTCAATATATTTTGCATGGAAAGTCATTCATTCTCGAATCATATTGAAGTAATGACTTATACGCTGTGGAAATGTAGTCGGAGGTTTGATGGTCCCAACAGAGTGCACTTACAAATTAAAAAAAAATTTCATTTATTTTGTTACTATTAAGGTTATTTATACTTAACATGTGAAATGGTTGTACAAAAATTTAGTTTATAAATCCACAACCACTTAAATGAAAACTTATTGTATATGCTATAAGCTAGTGTATTGTATATAATAAAGCTACTAGCTAGTGGAAATTATTTATAGCGATTTTAGTGATGTTAAAATATTTAACAAAAAACATTTGTTTTTTACTCTCTTCTTCTGTTTCCCACACTTAAATGTTCACCATACACGGCAAATAGAAAAGTAACATATTTATTTATCAAATCAAAAATTTTACATGTAAAAAAATTATTTCATTCAATATTCAGTATCAGTATCACTATCGGAATCTCCAGAATCTTCATTATATGAATCAGGGCTTGTATTTGGACATGCTGGATCCGTCAATAATATAATTACATTTACTATACTTATCTATACTTTCATATTTTTTTGCGATTCAATTTTTAATTAGATTTTGAAAGCATCGAATAGTGTCTGAAAAACAATAAATATTTAATGTGTCCGCATATATCCGCAGCTAAAACTACCTCTATTCTATTAAGGAATGATAAATGGTTGCTCGAAAATTATATGCAGACTGGCATCAGCCGGAGGGGTTGTCTCCGAGATCATTAAACTATGATGAACAAAGAATAAAATTAATTTTTCTTTTTTCCCCAATAAAATTCTTTTATACTATGATATAATAAACCAACCTAAAAACTCAATATGCAGAAATGAGGGCTTGCCTTCTCTCTCACTTACCATGAAAAATTAAACATCTAGGAAGAATATTCTGAGCACAGCGATTTTATAAAAAGTACACTGATTTCTTATAAAAATTTAAACAAAAAAATTTAAACTTATTTATAAAAAAATTTTCAAATCGGAAGAAAAAAAATTTTGATTTTTTATTCTCTAGAAGTGATAAAAGCCACACTGTGCAGCGTTCGCTTTTTTCGGAAGCTTATAAGTAAAATCAGCCAGCAACAATGAAATAAAACGAGAAGAAACAGGTAGCTTCGAATTACTTAATTTATTTGAGCGTTTTGTTGCAGTTTCACTAAAATATTTATGAAAAAGTAGTTTATTATTTAAAATTATTAAGGTAAAAATCCCGGGAATCGGGATTGCAAAAAGACTCCGGGATCCCGGGATTTCGGGATCGGGAATACCGGGATTGAAAGCCTTAATAAGGCATAACAGGAACAAAATTTTTACTGTAAATATGTATATACAATTAAAGTCTGAAAGCCATAACAAATACGATGTCAGATTGTTGGCAACATTGCTCAAGAGACCAAACTGAGAGCAACTCCCGACACAACATGGCAGCCGTGCTGAGTGGTGAGTTACTCTCATAGCAAGAGCTTAAGCATTGGTTTTCTGCTGTTTGTTGTGCTGTTTGTACAGCATTAGCATGGATTAAAATCATATATGTAATACTTCTATATTGGCAGCAACCTACATTTTCAATGAATTTCAACTACGAAATCAAAGAGAGATAGCCTACCTAAGATTTTGTTGTCTGTATTAGTATATTTAATATATGAAAATTACTACACACAAGAAAATATCACATCGCCACAGGGGCAGTTGTTATGAAAAATATGTTATGTTCTTTTGTTTGGCATAAATAACAGCTGCGCACCATTTTACAACAATTATAAGAACAACGCGTAAAATATGATTCAATTAAAAAAAAACAAAAAATCAAAACAACAAATACATGATTTCTTAAATAATTAAAGAAAAAGTTTTGTAAAAAACGTAGTACACTATAGTTATTTCGCTTATCATAGCAATTGAATAGTGAAAAAATTCTAAAAATCGATTCAGCGGTTATTGAGAACACTCGTGACCAAATACGCAGTGAGTCTCCTTTTATATAATAGTAAAGATATAACTTTTTAATTGTATAACATAACCTAGATAGTACAAAATGGCCAAGTAGCCCAGCACCTCTATATATTCTACAAATTCTACAAATTTTCTGTGATATATTTGCACCAATTCTGAATAAGTTCGAAATTAACTCTTATAGATTGAAAGTTGTCACTTATTTCTGGCGTTCAAGTTGAATTTTGAGCTTTGGTACAAGTACATTGTCGTCGATGGTGGTGACGCTAAGATGTTCGCTTTTGTTGTTGGTAATGTATTTTGTTGTTTATTTTAATCAGGCGATTATCTTTCTTAATTAGGCTTTGGCTCTTTTATTAATTTCGCTGAATAGGCCTGAGCTAGAGGGTTAAAATGTTATACAAAAATGTTTCCCGTAGTTTTTAACTGACTTCAAAAAGGAGGAGGTTCTCAAGTTGGTTGGTTTCTCTGTTTTTTTTTTTTGTGAATGTATGTTCATTAAGGTGGCCCCTGCTTGTACGGGAAAAAAATTTTTCAGTAGCATTGCTAATCGATCCCCCCAAAAATATGCGAATAGATGAAAAATGATAATATATGAAGTTTCAGGTCTATCCGAAGTGATTTAGAGGTAGCTCAAGCCGGTCGAATTTTCGAAAAATATAATTTTTTTGCGTTTTTTCTATTTAAACAACCCTGAAATATATTATAATATATATAGCTTTGAATAAAAAAAAAATACCAATACATATTCTATAATCGATTACCTTTTCATCATTTCAAAGGTTATTCAAATCGGGCGACAAAAAAGGAAGTTATGACTATTTATAATTTTCAAAACTACATAGCAACCCAGTCCGTTAACCTCACCTTTTGAGGTGAGCCTGCTCACCAACCATTAGAAACTCACCAACTTCATAATTGTAATTATTCAGCGTGTTAGTGATGAACAATATGGAAAGAATTTATCTATCGATATTTAACTTTTGAATACTTTCAACAAATGAATAATTCATGCGAATATTTCAGCAATTGGAAAGCCCATCATTATAAACAAAAAAACATCTTTAAATTTAGTGTTAACTATCTGACAACAAATTTTATTGAAAAACTGTAAAAATGTATAATATTAAATTTAGTGGAACTTTTCATTTGTTAATATTATGGGTCATTTAATTATAAAAAATCGTCTCAGGACTATCAATCATCTCTCTCTTAGATGAATAATGAATTATGCATGACTTTTAACAATCGATTTAACCGAATGATTTTATTCGATATTACCATCACTACTTTTTTGACGTTTATCGCAGATTGTATTCGCAAATAGAAACGAGTTTGGTGATATTAATTGATTATAACTTTTGATATTAATCTAAAGATCAATATTCAAAAATGAGTTTCACGTGACACCTTCACACATTTTCGTATTTTATTGTTTTAAAATGCGTTTAAGTTGAATAAAAAATATGATATCATTTTGAAAAATTACAAATATATTTTTTTGTAAGAAAATTTCGCAAAAAAAATTTTTTTTTTATTATTTTAATCACATATTGCTTCTGGATATTTTTTAAAAAATCATTAAAAAAATCATGGCAGGCGTGATAAAAGAAAACCTACTCGGCCGATCGTACTGAAATTTGAATATGTTGTTTTACACTTATGCATGGATGCATGGAATGAACTACGGACAGAAAAATCGGTTTTATAATTGTTGAGTTTTTGGCCGTTTTTTTTATGTTTTTTTAAAATAATTCAGTAGCCATATATGTAAATAAAAAAATTAAATAAATTTTTTTTGTGTAAAAATTTTTTTACTCGAAAATATGTATTTAATTTTCCAAAATGAAAAATCTTATTTTTTATTCAATTTATAGGTATTTTAAAACATTAAAAAGAATTTTTTTGAAGGTGTCACGTCCCCTTAATTAGACAAAAAAATGTACGTTCACATATATATTTGGTTGCCTTCAAACAAACAAGTTCTGTCAGTGTTTTTTTATAATCACAATATTGTAAAACTAACTATTCGTGAAAGCGCAAGCTGTCTTTTATATGAAGACCCTTTTAAACGGAATGATAATGAAGCGTATAAAAAAGGAAGGAATATAATTCATAATTTAAATGTAGTGAATGATGCAGCCGAACGTGGAGCGAAGTTAATTGAAGTAAAAAAAAGACGAGAAGCAATATTTATTGCAGGTGGTTGTTGAATATCGAAAAAATTCAAATCGCATACTAAAAATGCTTTGACTAGCACTACAAATTACCATTAATTTTATATTATTTTTACTTTTAAATATTTTTATATATCAAATTAAAATAATTAATTAGTTTTTATTGAAAATTACATGTGAAGTATATTTGAGGAAATTAAAATGTTGGATTTTTATAAAATACAAATGACGATAAATTCCTTATTTGTCAACCGATTCTTATGATATTTGGCTTGTTGCAAAGGTAATCGCCGTATTAATATTTATTTTCATTTACAGCGTCGTAATATATTTTTTTGGGAATGTTAAAAGAAAAAAAAAAACCATTCACTATCAGAGGTAGGCACAATTATTGAAAATTACTATTAAGAAAGTGGGCGTTATTCGACAAAGGGGTGTGGCAATATAAGAAAATTACTGTATCTCGAATAATATTGACACAAGGGTACGGAAATTTATTACAGCGGTAGGCACAATAAGTAAAAAATTTTTGTAAAAACAAAATGGGCGTTATTTCATAAGGGGTGTGGCAATATTAAAAAAAACACTGTATCTCGAATACAATTGGCACTAGAATACTAAAATTTAGTACACAGGTAGGCAGAAGTATAACAAATTACTGCCAATAATGTGGGCGGAATTCGATAAAGGGGCGTGTCACTATAAGAAAAACACTGTATCTCAGTAAATATTGACACTAGGGTACTGACATTGACAGCAAAAATGCAAGGGTAGGTACAATTATAAAAAATACCGGTCAATTAAGTGGGCGTTTTTCGACAAAGAGGTGTGGCAATATTATAAAAACTCTGTATCTCGAATAATATTGACACTAGAGTACTAAAGTTTACTAAAGAGATATAGGCACAAGCATAAAAAATTAATTTAAAGTGGGCGTTGTTTGATAAAGGGGTGTGGCAATATTTAAAACACATTGTATCTCGAATAAAATTGATAATATCTAGAATAGTAATATAATAGAATACTGATATTTAGTATAGAGGTAGGCACAATTATTACAAATTAATACCAAGGAAGTGGGCGTTATTCGAACAAGGGTGTGGCAGTGTTTGAAAAAATTGTATAATTTTGACACAAAGGTGATAAAAACCTTTGTAAGAATGGGTAGAATTATTGAAAACACTATGACAAAGTTGGCGAAATTCGACAACGAGGCGTGTCACTATTAGAAAAAACACTCAGTCAATATTGACACTAGGGTATTGAAATCAACACAAGAATAGGTAGAGTTATCACAATCACACACAATCAAGAAAGTAGATTAGATTCAACAAAGGGGCATGTCTCAATTAGAAAAACACTGCATTTCAGTAAATATTGAAACTTAGGTACTTATAGTTGGTAGGTGGGTAGGTAGAATTATTAAAACGGTGGGAGAGATTATAAATAGCGTGAGGCACTTTAAGGAAATACTGTATATCGGTTAGTACTGATGCTAGGGAACTGAAATTTGGTGCAGGGCAAGGTCGAATTATTTTAAAGTATGATCAATAAAGTACATTGGCGGGATTCAAAATAGGGCGTGACACTTTAATAAAAATTGTACAGAGGCAGAAATTGAAATTAATCAACAAACCATGAAATAGTGAAATATTTGAAATTTTCTTTAATAATTCTTGCAAATGTATTAAAAAAATCAAATAGTAAAGAATAAGAAACGACAGAAAAAACATTTTTAAATTATGAGCTTAAATAATTTTGTTTACAAACTTTTCCTTAAATTTATGATATTCTCTAAAAAGGAAGAAATAAAAACTTTTTGACAAAAAAAAAACCTACTTCAAAATCAATACAAAAAAAAAAATAATTTTAAATTACTTTTCCTATTAATCGTGGTAAAATCTGATAATTTATATGAATACATTATTATATTGGAAATCTTATTATTTAAACTTTTCCTAATTTGTTTTATTTTTTAACCGACTTCAAAAAGGAGGAGGTTCTCAAGTTGGTTGGTTTCTCTGTTTTTTTTTTTTTTTGTGAATGTATGTACACTGGTGGCCAAAACTAAAGCCACTCAATATCAGTATGGGGCATAAACTTAATAAAATTCACAATGTTAAAGATAGAGCGAATTTTTTTTTTCTAAAACATAATTATTTATTAACTAATTGAAAAAGAAACTGAAAGAATTATATTCATTTATGTATTAAATGCATAAGGCTCAAAATTTCCTTGGTCATAACTAAAGCAACTCTACTGTAAGATTTGTTTTGGCAACGATAGTTGTAAGAAGAACCGTCGTAAACGTAGTTAACAAACATGTTCCGTTATGTTTACTATAATTGTTTGCCTGACATAGAAAAAGTTATTTTTGTAATTGGCTGCGTTTTAATCAAGTTAGAAGTGATTTTTAAAAATTTAATTAAAATGGCAAGAAACAAGTATAATTCATGTATAAAAGAGAAAATAATTAGTGAATACAAAAAGGGTTAATGTCAAAAAGCTTTATGTGAACAATTTGGAATAAGCAAATCAGTGATTTCGCGGCTTATAAAGCGTTTTGAAGTGACTAAGTCTGTGATCACAATTCACTGTGGCGGAAGGCCAAGGAAAACCTCACCGCGAATGACCCAAAATATAATCCCTGAAATAAAAAAAAACCCATTTGTAACATCCACGGAAATAGTCCGAGATTTAGGATTAGAAATCAGCGCTAGAACCGTTTGCAGGCGAGCTAAACCAGCCAAAAAGCCATTCATTTCATCGAAAAATCGGTTGGCTAGGCTGGCCTTTGCAAGAGAGCATATCGTTTGGAATGCTGCTCAGTGGAGAAATATTTTGTTCTCCGATGAATCAAAATTTAATATCAAGGGCTCTGACATGAAAAATTGACTATTAAATTGACTATTAATTGCTATTGACTATTAAATATTTTTAGTTATTTATTTGAAAATTGAAAAGTTGTTTTAGTTATGACCAAAGAAATTTTGAGCCTTATGCATTTAGTACATTATTTAAAAACATACATAAATGAATATAATTCTTTCAGTTTCTTTTTCAATTAGTTAATAAATAATTATGTTTTAGAAAAAAAAAACTCGCTCTATCTTTAATATTGTGAATTTTATTAAGTTTATGCCCCATACTGATATTGAGTTGCTTTAGTTTTGGCCACCAGTGTACATCGATTACTGCTAAAGTACTTGCCCGATTGCCGTAATTTTTTGTCAACATATAGAGACCATCAAACGCGAAGGTGCCCGTCTATAAAAGTGGACGGTAATCGACAAAGGGGCGTGTCGCTACAAGAAAAACACTGTATTTCAGTAAATATTGCCACTAGAGAAATAAAATTCACTGTAAGATTAGAAAGGCAGGCATAAATGTTAAAAATACAATCACTTAAGTGGGCGTTGTTCTAAAAAAAGGTGTGGCAATATTGGAAAAACTCTGTATCTCGACTAATATTGACACTAGAGTACTAAAATTTAGTATAGAGGTAGGCACAATTATTTAAAATTACTATCAAGAAAGTGGGCTTTATTCGACAAAGGGGTGTGGCAATATAAGACAATTACTGTATCTCGAATAATATTGACACAAAGGTACAGAAGTTTATTACAGCGGTAGGTACAATTACTATGAATTTTTGTTATTCGATAAGGGTTATTCGATAAGGGGTGTGGCAAAATTAAAAAAACACTGTATCTCGAATACTATTGACACTAGGATACTAACAATAGAGTTCAGCTACTACAGCTTTTTCGCACATTCTCAGCATTAATCTATCTGAAGCCACACTCCAGATCTCATTGAAATATTTCAATGACATGACTTCCTGTGGCTCAAAACAGATTAATGTGGGAAAAATTTACCCACCACAGAGTGGATTGCGCTCAGGGACAACAACAGGACATAACAACTAACCATGCATACACAAATACAGATCTAATTATACAACAGCTTTCAATCTACTTTTGAGTTGACCTTTTGACAAACTAACATCAAAAAATGTACATTTATTAACAAAAGAACTCATGCGGTTTAAGGGAGTAGTAGCCAAGTAATTTGTGCTACTAAATGGTAGATAAATTAAGTTGTTAGCATTTCTACTACTTCTACGGTTAGAGTTAAATTTAATAAGAGAAAGTAGTTCCGGACAATCGAATACACCGGTTATGAGTTGGTGTAAATAGACGATATCCGCAGACTTCCTTCGTTCACTTAAAGATTGCATTTTCAAAAGTTTTAATCGATCCTCGTAAGGAGGAAGGTTCCAAAAATCAATCCCACCTAAGCCCCTAAGAGCAAACCGAACAAAACGTTTTTGGATTCTCTCTATACGTTCAACATGTACACTTTAACTTGGGGACCAAACTTGACCTGCGTACTCCAAGTGAAGGCGTATTGCATAATACAACGTTGTAGTTGTAATCATGCTATTGAATTCTTTGGCCCAGCGTTTTATAAATCCAAGCATTGAAGATGCTTTTTTACAAATGTTATCAATATGATTGTTGAACGATAACTTAGGATCCATGCATATACCAAGGTCTTTGACGGCATCTACACGACTTAAAGCAGTATCTTTTATATTATAATCAAATATTTAATTATTCCTTTTGCGCGAGGTCATAGTTTGGCATTTATCTGGATTTAAAAACATATTATTTTTAGAACACCATTTTAGAACATACTAAAATAAAAATTGTATAATATTGACACAAGGGTGATAAAATTCATTGTAAGAATGGGAATATTATTGAAAACACCATGACAAAGTGGGCGAATTTCGACATCGAGGCGTGTCACTATTATAAAAAACACTATATCTCAGTCAATATTGACACAAGGGTATTGAAATCAATACAAGAATAGGTAGAGTTATAACAAAACACACTCAAAAAAGTAGATTAGATTCAACAAAGAGGCGTGTCACAATTTAAAAAACCCTGAATTTCAGTAAATATTGAAACTTGGGTTCTAATATTTAGTAGGTGGGTAGGTAGAATAATTAAAAAGGTGGGAGAGATTGAAAATAGCATGAGGCAATTTAAGAAAATACTCCATATCGGTTAATACTGATGCTAGGGAACTAAAATTTGGTGCAGGGCAAGGTTGAATTATTATTAAGTATGATCAATAAAGCACATAGGCGGGATTCAAAACAGCGCGTGACACTTTAATAAAAATTGTAAAGAGGCAGAAATTGAAAATAACCAACAAACCATTGAATAGTGAAATATTTGAAATTTTCCTTAATAATTCTTGCAAATGTTTCAGAAAATTCAAAAGAGTAAAAACATTTTTTAAATAAAAGCTTTATGAGCTTAAATAATTTAGTTTACAAACTTTTCCTAAAATTTATCATATTCTCTAAAAAGGAAGATATAAAAACTTTTTAACAAAAAAAAACCTACCTCAAAATCACTACAAAGTAAAAAATAATTGTAAATTACTTTTCCTTTTAATCGTGGTAAAATCTGATAATTTATTTATATACATTATTACATTGGAAATCTTATTATTTCAACTTTTCCTAATTTGTTTTATTTTTTATCATAAATTTATTATATTTTTTATGATAAAAAAAGCTTCGAAGTCGGCGCTAATAAAATCAGTTTTTTTGTGAAGCTGCAACACACAATAGCATATTCAATGTCAGTTTTCCAAGCTCACTAAAACAGAAGATTGAGAATGTTTATACATGCAAAGCTTTTAAAATTACTTCAAAACTAAAAAATAAAAAAAGTTGAAATTAGGGCAGGAATGGTAAAAATGTTCTGATTTAATGACAAAGATTAGCGCCGACTACAAAGCTTTTATTATCATAAAAAATATAATAAATTTATGATAAAAAAATAAAACCAATTAGGAAAAGTTGAAATAATAAGATTTCCAATATAATAATGTATATAAATAAATTATCAGATTTTACCACGATTATTAGGAAAAGTAATTTAAAATAATTTTTTACTTTGTAGTGATTTTGAATTAGTTTTTTTTTTTGTTAAAAAGTTTTTATCTTAAATATATTATTTTTTTATGATAATAAAAGCTTCGAAGTCGGCCCTAATAAAATCAGTGTTTTTTTTTGAAGCTGCAACACACAATAGCATATTCAATGTCAGTTTTCCAAGCTCACTCAAACAGTAGATTCTCAATCTTATGCAAAAATGCAAAATTACTTTTAAACTAAAATTAATAAAAAAAGCTGAAATTAGGGCAGGGATGGTAAAAATATTCTGATTTAATGACAAAGATTAGTGCCGACTACAAAGTTATTATTATCATAAAAAAATAATATATTTATGATAACAATAAAACAAACTAGGAAAAGTTAAAATATTAAGATTTCCAATATAATAATGAATGTATATAAATTATCAGATTTTACCACGATTAATAGGAAAAGTAATTTAAAAATGTTTTTTACTTTGAAGTGATTTTGAAGTAGGTTTTTTTTTGTTAAAAAGTTTTTATTTTTTTAAATTATATATATTTATATTTCGTTTACCAGGAGTAAGATTTTTTTTTATTTTCGTTTGTAAGTTATACTGTTACTTCAAGAGTTGGATGATGTTTATTTTCCGGAAGAGATACAGGGTTTGTACGATTGAGATTTACAGTAGTGCATCTATCTACAAACACAAGGTCTTAAGTTCCATGATGTTTGTTAAGAGTATTATTGACTTGTTGAAGACACAGGCCAGATAACTTATCTAAAAAATCATTTATCCAATTACAAGTGGAAACAGGAGCAAGAAATGAAGAATCATCTGTCAAATTCCAAGACACAAAGGGTAGGTTAAGATAGCTCAACACAATAAGAACATCATTATTTTTTAACATGTTGTTGTGAACTTTTTCGATGGCGTTAATATGTCTTAAGTAAATTGATAAGTCAAATTTAGGAGGAATGTAAGAACAGGTAAGGTAAGTAATACTATTATTTAATTTAACTGAAACACAAATAAACTCCAGATCACTGGCGACAGGAATTGTTAATTCATCAGACGCAAACGAGTTATGAACAGCTATAAGAACACCTCCACCGATCTTATTACAACGGTCTTTACGGAAAATTTGATAATTATTACATATTATTTCAGAATTTAGGGTATTTGAACGAAGCCAAGTTTCCGTGAAAATTATAATAGCTGCGTTTGATTCGCCAGCCTATACTTAATTGATGTAGCATTTTTCAAAATTTGTATGAGAAAACAACAACAAAGTCTCCAGCTAGTTGAGCATAGATAAAGTCAACTACCGATCTAGTTGAATAAAGTTGCGTTGCCAAGTTCTTATTTTTAATTTGGTTTGTGTACGGGATAGGATGAAATGTCATAGATTCTGCCAAAATGTGATGTCAGTACAAAAAAAAAAAATATTTTAAAATGTCATGTCAATTGATTTATTGGCAGGCAAAAATTTTTAATTTATATATTGATGTGGTCGTCATAACAAAAGTTTTGCCAACTATTGAACAAATAAAAGCAAAATGAGTAGACTTTTTTTCACAAGCGAGTTGAGCACTGGCGAATCGAACGCAGCTTATGTTATATTCGAAGTCAAAACTGTTAATGAACATTTCAGAAAGTTTGAAATTAAGACCCCTTACGTTTGGGTACACTAGCTCTAATTTAGACTTGTGATTTGTTAATCGTTGTTTGGATTAGATTGCGGCTTATTACGACGGCGAGTCAAGTGTACAACATTTACTAATCGCGGATTATTTTTAAATTCAAATTCACGAACAATTGTATTTCGCGACCAGAAATTTACATCAAATAGTATTAAACAAATTTTCAGGAACTGTTAATCTAAAGGAAGTAGTCGGTCGAGCGTTAAGGTATTTGAATTTATGAATAGAAAGAGTCGATGGGCATTTCAACTTTGATTTAATGAAAAAGTCTGTATAATTTTCTGTTGTAATTTTCTGTTCTGTTGAAATAAAGCTAGAGGAAACTTTAAAATTAATGAAATCACACTTAAAATCAGTGCTTAACACTTAAAACCTTACACTTATATACACAATTTTAAACTTAACGCGGAAGTTTATGTAGAAAAACACTCAATTATATTAAAGAATTAAACAAGTTTGAATTTTAACTTCATGTTTACATATATTTAACTAAATATATATGCTTATCTATACTATTATATAAAATTGAAGTGGAAATATTAAGTGCAACAATGACTCCAAAACTACTGGACCGATTTTTATGAAAAAAATTTTAAAATATCATATTTGTGCTACAGAATGCCATAGGTGGGGTTTATTTAAGAAAATTTAACAATAAATATATTTAATTAAGTTGTTAAGTTTTTTAGGAAATTACCACCGACGCTAAGCATTGCTTGGTCGCTTGCTTTTCACGCGTCTGTGTTACGAGAGTTTAAACTACATGTTGCTATCAACCCTTCTCTTTAAAGTTTATTGATCTCGCTCTCCACACTCATTCGAAGAGTAACCAAAAGCAGTTGGCGCTCTTTGACGTGATGGGAATACAACTTAAATAAACCTTGCTGTGCTGTTATTGCTGTAGAATGATGAGCTGCAAACCAATGTGTGCATATTTGTCTCGCCGCATGCAATTTCTTTACACATATTATTATTGTAGTTTTCCAATTTTTTAATATTTCAAAATGCGGCATTCACAAGTGTGATAGCATATTTTGTATAGATTAAAGATAAATTAAAAGTTTGAAAAATGAAGTGTTCGTATTTCCCTTAACTACAAATAAATGCCTCGACGTAAAACAAGTTTGACAAGTTTAACAGAAAATGCAAGAGCGATGCTCCGCGCTAGGAGAGCAAGATCAGCGACTCAAACAGAAAATTGTTGGTAAATTATGCATGCAATTATTTGCTTACACGACTGCGATTGGAGTGAATCAGTGGCATAGCTAGGGTTTCTAGCACCCGGGGCCGAAACTAAATTGTGCACCCTTTAAGAAGGTTATACTTAACCTCATAAAAGCAATGCTACGAAATGCATATAAAAAAGTACTACGAAATGCGTATAATTTTTTTATATAAATGTTTACTGTTATGATTATTTTGTTAAAGTGCAAATGAGTAAACATATATATATTTTAATTCATTGTATTATTTATAAAAGTCGGTAACAATATACAAAATTAAAAATTAATCTCATCGATATTAATATATTTGATATCATTTGAAAAATAATTTGGTAACTTATACAAAACTGAAAAATTTTCCGCAATCAAGGAATTATTCAAAAATGTTTTGTTTACGCAAAATTTTGACTTGCAATAGTGATTAAATCCCCAAAGATCTATTTTGAATAATTTTGCATAATAAATGAAAAAATAGGACCGGGAAGTAAAACGTTAACAAATTTTCCCTCAGTGACCCTGAATAACTATCAATTTAAACATTTTTTCGAAATCAATCCACGTCTTCTATATAAAAGTTAAGTGAAAATTAGAACAAAATATGAAAATTAATTTATAAACTTTTTTCCTAATTTTTATAAATTTCTTTATAGTAGGGGAGAGTGGTACTAGTTGTCACAAAATTTGAATGAACTGCTGTAACTCCCACAAATTAAGCAATAATGGCACTGCAATACTTTTAAAGATAAATTCAATATTTTATTCTTCAATCCTGATATGAATAACGAATATTATTTTAAAATAAATCAAAAAATTTTCTAGATAAAAAATTCAACTCGTCTGGGACAAGTAACCCCACCCGTGGGGTAAGTTGTCTCAACGCGTAGTCCCCGTTGTCACACCTCTTAATCGTCGTCGCTGCCGCACTCCGAAGAACAATTTAAGCAGCAATGTATCAAACAATCACTTTCAATGCATTATGTGCCCAGCGTTTGCAGTTTATATATTGACGACAATTGTTATTGGATTTGACGCTTGACAACAAACTACACGTAGTGAATCCACGTTATCTTTATTGATACTAGCTGTAATCGGCTTGCATCATGATATCTGAATATGTCCGGCCAAGACGTTTGCGATTTTTTGGCATATTTCCTTAAATTCAAATAAAACATAGAATACTTTCAAAATGGTTATATGAAATTATATGTGACAACAAGCCCCACAAGCGCTGTGACAACCTGTACCATTTGGAAAAAAATGTAAGCAATGTTCTGTAAATTTAAATATAAAGTTTTATCTAAAAATTCATAAGTATTTGCAAAATATAATATTAATTGTATTGGAAATTTATTTAAAGTTGAATATTGCACACTTCTATTTGTCTAAACACGAATTTTTAAAAAATATAAAAATACACAAATCCAACTTAGTTTCTTAAATCTTTTTTATTTTTTGCAAAACAAAACTAACGGCTCTTAAACTTTCTTGGGATGCTAGAAATTGCAATAGCGTATAGATGACATTGAAATTTAACTCGATAACGTGTTGTATCAAAAGATATCGGCGTTGTGACAACTAGTACTTGAGACAACGGGGACGACTCTCCCCTACTCTTTATACATTTCGACATTTCAGCTTCGACTTTACTAGACAAGACTGAGGTCTGTTACATTTGACTGCCTTATTCTCGACCATAAATATCACAATATCACAGTGATACCAAATTGATATCAGTAATTTGTTTCATTGTCATTATCTACATAATTCCCAAAGCAAACTTGCCCTAGGAGACCAAGTTCAAGAGTCATGAAAATTAGAATAATTTTTAGAATAGTTTTTTCTTAAAAACTGTATTTTAACAGTTTTTGTTGGTTGATTTGAACAGAATAATAATTATGTATTTTAGTAAAGTAAAGGAGTTAGGAAACCATCTTTGAGTTTTAAATAGACATCTTCAAAATAAAATAAAAAAACATCAGAACGCCATAAAATTGTTATAAAACGCCATGCCATGTATTTAATTTAAATAGAAAATTTTATGAATTTTAATCAATTTAATTTTTTTTTAGAAATTTTTCAGCAAGTAATAAATTGAGCTTTTAAATTGTTTTATGTAACAGGATACCCAAAAACATATTACTATTAAAAATTATGTTCTTGCAGATTTAGAGCTGCAAATAAGGTTTGTTTGTCGATGTATGGTCTCAGAACTTCACAAAATTATAAAGTATATTTTTATTCCTGACATTTATGACATGAGCACGTTTTTCTAAAAAGCTCTGGAGTAATGTATTGCCGGAGAACATCCTAGCCTAATCTTCGCTTACATATAATCGAAAAAGTAATCCAGAAAATTTCATTCATCGCTTACTCTCTCGCTTACAGAACCCATTATTTTTATATAGCCATGCCATTAGAGGTAATCGAAAGCGCTGTCACTTGAAAAGATTAAGCGCTTAAAACGGTTGGTTTATAACTGATTTCACGAATTAATACTTGAATAAGAACTTTCAAGTTGATGTGTTAATTTATTACGGATTAAATTTAAGTTGTTGCATTATCATATATGTAATGCATTTTAGAATCGATTAAAAATCAAGACCTAACGAAAAATTTTGCTGGGATATGGGTTGAAATGTCTACTATACTAGCATGTTTGAGCACTTCTTAAGATGAATATTTGAAGTACAAAAGCTTTTTAAAAAAATTTTATGGAATATAAAGTGAGGAATATATACATATATAGGAATATACTTTAATTCATCACTTTAATTATGAATAAAATACAAATAAAAATAAAACCATTAAAGTCATAAAGTCAAAACACTCAGGTTGAAGTTTATTCGAATTTGTAAGGTTATATTTTTTTTCCAAATTTTCATATTTCAAACTCAGAGTATGTTTTATTTATCAAGAAAACAAGACTAATGTATGAACTTTCAATTCAACACATTAATTTTTGTGTAAATTATGAAGGTTTTGATATTTTGGTGACGTCACTTTCTATGGAAGTATTCGCAAAATTTTGTTGAATTTCAACTTCAGGGTATATGTTTCAAATTTAAGCATTACAGGTGCTCCAATTTAGCGAGCACCGATTTAACGAACTTCCAATATAACGAACCCTTATTTAATGTTCGTTGTTGACTCTATATTGCGAACATTTGAAATTGTAGGTATTCTATTGAACAAACATTTGCTTTCTGAGCGTGCTTCGTTTGTTTTTGAATTTGTAATAAAATTAATATGTATTAACTTATCTAATTCTCAAATAGTCCCCTCGGGTTAATATATGTCCATATTGTAGGGTTTCCTTTTTAAAAAACATTATAGGAATGTTTTGACATAATCTTGGATTTTTCATTTGGAGTGTGAACAAATTTTAACCAGCAGCTTTCTAAACATTTAATAAAAATAATTAATAATACCTAAAACAAGTTCAAAAAAGTTCTTATTCCTGGTAATGCCAATGAATCAAAAAACATTGTTTATACTGAAGTATTAAATAACTAAAATGGAAATGTCTTCACTTTATTATCTTATACTATTTAATATAATTTACTTCCAAATACAAATAATATGCATTTTAACGTTTTTTAACGTTTTTTAGTATTGCAATTTTTTAAATATACAAAAGTATTACTGATAAAGAGAAAATGTCCGTGGCGAAGCCTCGGACGACTGTGGCCTGCTAGTCTATCTATATAAATAAAAATCAAATGTCGTTCGTTGGTAATTGCATCAGTTGAGAACGGCTGGACCGATTTGGATAATTTTTATACCCCCACGCGTACTGCGTAAGGGGTATATTAATTTTGTCACGATGTGTGTAACACCCAAAAGGAGGCGTGGAAGGTATGGAAAAGTATATATATTCTTGCTCAGCATCACCACCTGAGTTGATTTAGCCATGTCCGTCTGTCTGTCCGTCTGTCCGTCTGTCTGTCGACACGATTACAGCCGCAATTTTGAAGCTATCGTAATGAAATTCGATATTTAAGCTTTTTTTAAAAAAACTAAGGTCAAGTTCGAGAATGGGCTAAATCGGATGAAAACCACGCCTACCTCCCATACAACCCAAAAATTGAAAACTCTACAAAGAAGCTAATATTAAAGCTACAATACTAAAATTTGGTATATGTGTATTCTATGTCAAAACTGAGATGTCTTAGAAAAATGGGCGTCATCGACCTTCTAACACGCCCACCTCCCATACAACACCAAAATTGAAAAATCTATAAAGAGGCTAATATTAAAGTTACAAGACGGAAACTCGGTATTTGTGTATTCAATGTCAAAACTGAGGTGTGTAAGAAAAATGGGCTTCATCCACCCACTAACACGCCCACCTCCCATACAACCCCAAAATTCAACAATCTATAAAGAGGCTACTATTAAAGTTACAAGATTGAAACTCGGTATTTGTGTAATTAATGTCAAAACTGAGGTGTGTTATAAAATTGGGCGTCATCCACCCATTAAAACGCCCACCTCCCATACAACCCCAAAATTGAAAAATCTATAAAGAGGCTAATATTAAAGCTATAAGACAGAAACTCGGTATTTGTGTATTCTATGTCGAAACTGAGATATGCTAGAAAAATGGGCGTCATACACAATCTCACACGCCCACCTCCCATACAACCCCAAAATTTAAAACTTAATAAAAAGGCTTATATTTAAGCTGCAGGAAAACAATTTGATATGTATGTTTTTTAGACACATACAAATAATAATATCTCACAAAATCTCATACAAAAAGCTCTCCAATTTAATATTCTTCCACCTTTCTTTTTTTAAATGTTCGTAGTAATCCAATTTAAGTTTTAACTGAGAGAAAAATTGACCACGCCCACTTTTGCGCCCACTGTTTTGATATATATATATCTAAAATTGCAGAACGCCTTGGCTGTTTTAGCTAATTTTTTTTTTAATGTTTGTAATAGTCTAATAGTTGTAATAGTTGGATGCGGATTTGTAGTTGGCAAGAGAATACGGCATCATGTCCTGCGATTCACTCCTGTGAACGAACGACTTGCCATAGTCCGCTTCAAGGCTAAATTTTTGTAACATTAGCCTAAAATGTGCGCACGCTCCGACAGAAAAAAAAGATGACGAGACCAAAGAAAGTTTTTATGAGCACCTTGAAGACGCATATGAGCGCTGCCGCCATCATGACATAAAAATCGTACTTGGTGACTTCAACGCCAAGGTGGGTAAGGAAAGCATATTTGGTCCAATAGTCGGAAAGTTCAGCCTCCACGACAACACATCCGATAACGGAATGAGGTTGATTGATTTCGCCGCAGCATGAAACATGGTCGTTAGTAGCACTAGATTCAAGCATCTCAATATTCATAAGGCCACCTGGCTGTCCCCTGATCAAAAAACATGCAACCAAATTGATCACGTTTTGATTGACGGAAGGCACTCTTCCAGTGTACTAGACGTACGCACGATTCGTGGTGCTTACATAGCCTCGGATCATTATCTTGTCGCAGCCAAGATCCACACACGTCTGTGCGCAGCTAAGAATGCTCGCAATCCTGCTGTTCGGTCCACCGGTGAACACCCTGTAAATTGTCGATACAGCGGTGTTCAATGAGCAACTGCGGCTCTTATTCTTTGTTTTCCTTTGAGCATCGCTTCTCGCTGCTCTTTCAAAACTTTGTTAGATTTTAAGTTTTCACTAATAAAAGCGACATTGGTCGATCAACTTCTTTTGAAACCTTTCGTGTTTTTATTTATTTCATTGCGACTCCCCAGTTTTTACTTAAAGTGTTTTAAATTCATTCCCCCCGATATCCGCAATTTTAATACATGGTCCATCGCGAGCCGGGTTTAAAATAAAAAACAAATTAAAAATTATTAATCGCTAGCCGCCGCGAGTTTAATAATTTAAAAACCAATAAAAACTTTTTAACAAAAAAAAAAACCTACTTACAAATCACTACAAAGTAAGAAATAATTTTGAATTACTTTACCTATTAATCTTGGTCAAATATGATAATTTATTTATATATTTTTATATATTGGAAATCTTATTACTTTCATTTTTAATAATTTCTTTTATTTTTGTCATAAATATATAAATTATTTTATGACAATAAAAGCTTTGTAGTCGGCGCTAATCTTTGTTATTAAATCATGATATTTGTACCATCCATGCTCTATTTTAAACTTTTTGTATTTTTCAATATCCTTCTTTGGAGGTTTTGTATTAATTTCAAATCTTACTTTAAAAGGAATTTTAAAAGCTCAACATTCTCAATCAACTGTTGCTTTTGTATGTTGAAGCTGCACAAGAATTGATTTTATAAGCGCCGATTTCGAAGTTTTTATTATCATAAAATAATTAATATATTTATGACAAAAATAAAACAAATTATTAAAAATGAAAGTAATAAGATTTCCAATATATAAAAGTATATAAATAAATTATCATATTTGACCAAGATTAATAGGTAAAGTAATTTAAAATTATTTCTTACTTTGTAGTGAAGTAGGTTTTTTTTTGTTAAAAAGTTTTTTTTACATAAATCTTCCTAAAACATCTTTCAGCTAAAATGTAAGGGTAATATTGTTTCTTAACCCTAATCCTACTGAGGTATGACTTTGGATCACATTTAATTTTAAAAAGACTGAAACTCTTATATAAGTATTTATTTTGCTTTGAAGTGTATTTGTATTCTCAAATCAATTAAATTTCTTTAAATTAAGAGCACCACAAAGTTCGGGGCACTAACCGTTATTTTTTATTTATCTTTTCTCTTAAATACTAACGCACCCCACTCAGGGGCGGATCTGGAAAAAATTTTGGTGTGGTACATTATAAAACACACACATTTTCGATTTGAGAAAATTTTGTCTTTTTACAAATAGACAAATTGTACTTTATTGAATTGAAATTATTGAATTGTTTAAGAAGCATTTTTCCCAAACATATACACGCACACTTCCGTATTTATTTATTTCTCCCTTTGTCTGGAATAATATCTTAGCGAAAAGTAAATAAAAATCTAAATTTTACATATTTTATAATTAAGGTTGATTTATTCAAATTTTTCACATTTATTCCATATTAAAAAAATTGCACAATTATATTTTCATGTATGTGCAATGAAAAAACATAGTTCTTTTCAATAAAAAAAATTATAGGAATTTGAAACTTATTGTTCTGACGTTACGACTACGATATGGTACACCTTGAAAAATAAATGAACAATACAAAATAAATACTGATTACACTGCGCGACGGACGTTCTGGTGCCAGAGGTTTTTCAGCTGATAATAGACAAATTGGGTTTCCTGATTTCAAATATAGACTCCGTTTTTCTCCATCAGCTCGAGTTTTTAAGTTATAGGCAAAAACATGAAAATCAGTTCTTTTTAACCGTCGCAGTGTAGAAAAACTTCGCTCAGCTGTTGCTACATTGATAGGAAGCGTGGCAAAGATAGCAAACGTTTTAGAACTTAGTGGAAAAATGTCATTATCACAAAGAGTAAAAACGGCGTTGATATCATTAACCTTAGTTTCGCTCGCCCATTTACACTGCCAAATTTGAAGTTCATGAAATAATTGAATTTGAATTAGTTCCTTACTAAATGTGGACTAAATGTGGCAGTTTTATTTCATGAAAGTCAGTTGTGGTAATTTGGTTGGTTTGTTGCAATTATAATTACAAGTATCGCCTGGGTCAAAAATCGACCAATTTTTGTTTGCTTATTTATAGTTGTAAAAAATAGTCGGTGCACTCCTTCTCCGCACTCTTATCCATTTAAAAAAAGAATTATCAAAATCGGTTGAAAAACACGGGAGAAAATGGTTCATAACTATTTTTCCTACGCCTATTTATATAAAGATGAAGTTAGAAAAAAATGAAGCTTGAAAAATTTCAGAATTCCAAACAATTTATAATTTACTCAAACAAAAATAATTGTATGCAACAAATTATTTGCGCAGTTAATACAATTTTATCAACTTTAACCTAACATGAATTCACTTCAAAACAACCCTGTTATATATCATACTAGTGTAAAAGCCCGTCCATCGACGGGAAGGAACCATTTAGAGTACAAAATGCGACAAAAAATTTATTGGATTTATATGCAAAGGTTTTTATTTGAAAACATATTTATTAAATTATTTTGATAAAACTTCTTTATATACAACATTTCTAGTAAAAAAATTCTTAGAATTTTTAACCTTGTCCCTTGCCATCTATAATGCTTAGTTTTACATCATCAGCCCGCTCAAACTGCCCAAGACTAAATACCAGTTATTTTAGAAAAACTCCTAATTTTTGCAATATTTAACCTTGCAATTTATTTATGGTCATTGAAAATGTCAGTTTAATTGGAAATTGTCGCCTCCGGAGAGTGAAAGGCAAATCTGTGTTTGTCGGGGCCAAATCAATTGTAGGTATGAAAACTATTTCATGTTCGCCAGTGCGCCTGTCAATACCTGTGCGATGATTAATTAAGTTTTTAGGTTTTTCAAAACTAACCACCTTCCATTACAGATATCTCTTTTGGTATTGAAATTTCGAAGAAGTATTATAATACTTCCAATTTTGAGGTTGAACATATGCAGTGGCATTCCTGAAGGATAAAATTCATTCAAAAACTCGGCAGGGTAATTTTGTTTATCGTTATCATCACTGTCTTCAATTTAATCCGTGCTCAGATCTCTCACTGTGTCACCAACTAAAATATTTAGAACTTGCTCGTTGACTTCGTTCACATCGGAATTTTTTGTGCACAGGATAGCAATTTTGGAATAACGGTTGATGTTATTCGGACTCAAAGTATCGCCAGAAATATATTTAATGGATTTGTCCATTATATTGGACACTTCAGAAAAAAAAATTTTTTATTTTCCAACGTCTTTTCTAAAATCAAATAGGTTGGTACTATGAAATGAAGTTGTGCTAACATGACAAAAATAATTTTAGGGAGATATATAACGTTTAACTTAGTTAGATTTTCGATTTTATGCCCAACAGAAGCCTTCAATTTTTTTATATCGCGTGTTAATAAATTTTGCAAAAAATAAGTGATTATTGTGATTGGTGTGCAAAGTATAATTTTTTTTTTTTATAATAACAATTGCATTAATAACGCATTTGCATTTGTCTCCGATTGTTTTAGTTGAACTAAAATATTATAATACAACGTTATCATGGTTTTGTCCATTATATTAGACAGCCTGCCAAAAGCAAAGCAGCTCGTGTAAAAATCAGAGGGATGTTTTTTAATCTTTTTATTGGTTAAATGATGGGAATATAAGCTCAAAAAAATTTTCCACGATTATTCTAGGCAAGCCATTGAAAGGGTTAATAAGCGAACCTTTACACTCAGGGAAAAAATGCTGTTTTATCAAACAAATCATGGGTTGAAATAACAGATTTCACTGTTAAATAATATCCAACAAATGAAACTTTCAAATCAACAGTCGGTTGACGGTTGGTCTTGGTACAAATCTTGATACTTACACAGCTAGGGTTCGAACCCACGTCTCCCGCATGACAGTCTAAAGCACATCCACTGAGCTACTGGCAACGATAATATAAATATAGCAAAACACATATAAAAACTATTGCTTAGAAAAAATTGACAATTCAATATAAGCACAAAAATATTTCAACAGATGATTTTAACAGCACAAAAATACTTTGAAACGTTCATTCAACAAAGAAAATTGTTTACTTTAACGCAAATCATTCAATCGAACAGTGTTTTGAAATAACAGCGGGCGACTGTTAATATTACAGTTGATATTTTTCTGAGTGTACAAACAAAATAATCTGGAATTTCTATGATATCTTCATCTCCATTTCCTAACTTGAGTAGCCAATCGCTAAAACTTGGATCAGAAGACCGAACATTGTGATTTAGTTCTAGCAATTCCAATTGACACCAACGTCACTGAATGTAATAATTGCTGTTCAGTTTATGCAGATCGAATAGGTTCTGGTTCTGTTAATTAAGAAGTACTGTAATAGCAAGACATGATGTTTGATGTATAGTAGTTGAGGAAAATGACGATAGTCTTCAAGTACAAAGATTTCCAATACATAATTTAAGAATAGGTGCTGGTCCAGACTGAACAGGTTCTAAAAAGTATAGTACGTACAAAGATTTTAAATAGATAATTTTACAACTGGTTCTGGTCCAGGTCGAACAGGTTTTAAAAAGTACAGTACGTACAAAGATTTTAAATAGATAATTTTACAACAGGTTCTGGTCCAGGATGAACAGGTTTTAAAAAGTACAGTACGTACAAAGATTTCAAATAGATAATTTTACAAAAGGTTCTGGTCCAGGCTGAACAGGTTTTACGATATAGAGCAAAAGGTTTAGTAAGTACAAACATTTCAAATGAATTATTTATAACTGGTCATGGTCCAGGCTGAACATGTTTTACGATATAGAGCACGGAGCAGGACGTTTGCCTTTTATATATTAAGATATGGCAAAAAGTATTACAGATGTACATAATATTTTAATAATTTAACTGATGATTAAATAATTGAAGTAAAAACAAACTATTGGATTTTACATTGTTTGAACTTTTTTTTTTTAAAATTTATAAAGTGAAAACTGAAAGTAACAATGCACGTATTGTTTTTTATGGTAAAATTTGTTGGCACATAGGTTGCAAAAAAGTTTGGCAGGTTTTCAGTAAAAATTTAGAAGAATAAAATATTTTAAGTGGCAACTCTGGTCTGCATTGCCAAAATCTTAATTGCGCTCATTACAAATCAAAATCAATGTTGCTTGCTCAATGATTTCATACAAAGGGCATTTTTAAACTAATCGTTAATGTTTTGCAAAAATATAATTATTATTAAGCAAACACTTACGCTGAGGTAGTGACTTCAAGTTTTTTTTTTTATTTTTATTTGTAAGAAAATAACGCGTCTTTAAAGTTGATTGTTTAAAAAATGGCTGTAACTTTGAGTACATAACGAGCTATAACTTTATTTTCAGGATAATTTTTAAAAAAAGGCAAAGTTACTACCTCGACGTTAGTGTTTGCTTTACATATAATTATATTTGGTTTTTTGCAAATGACTACAGATTGTGTTATTCTACAAGCAAAATGGTCCTACTCTTCTCGCATCGCTTCATAAAAACGTCACCTACACGCAAATGACGTCACAAAAAAATATACAAAATTTTTTTTTATTTACTTTAATAATTGTTGAAATCAATAAAAAAACTAGAGTTAAACAATGTCTCTGACCATCTTTTGTAGTATTCTTTCAAAAAACGTCTTCAGAATCGCTTATGTATACATAAAAGTACCCTTAAGCTGTGGGCATAATTATTTTCTCCATATTAAGTATTAAAAAGTAAAGTATTTTAAAGTTCTTGTGGATAATTACCCCCTCTACCACCCCCTTTACCCCTCTCCACCCCATGTATCCGCGCCTGACCCCACTGCGATGTGACTTGAGTCACACTTGCGGCAAACGTTCTTACAAACATATCTATGTATGCACTCGAAGACATTTGGTGAATTCAGCGAACTTGTGCGATCATGTGCTTTGAACTAACTGTAAAATTTTATTTCTTCACCTCAACGATGTTACAGGTGTCCTTCAAAAGCAGGACGACCATCTAAACAATGCTGCAGCGAATGTCGCGGAAATATATTAACATTCTGACGAAGTCGTCGTCTGCAAAAACTGCATCAATAAATAAACTTAATTCCTTCCTTTTTAATGTACTTGGTAAATTTAAAATAAAATTTAAAATAAATTTTAAAATAAATTTTAAAATAAAAATAAATATATATTAAGCCGGATCAAAATTTAGATATCGCCGGACACCGACTCAAAAGTTAGAGGGACTCTTAAAAACTATTTCTGCATCATTGTTTTTTGGATCGGAGAAATCCCCATGGAGTGGTTTTGGTTCTCCTGAACCCCTTTTTAGGCCAATCAAGTTTTGCTGCCTATAACTTATTTTTTTCTTTTTATAGAAAAGTGTACGCTCCAGTACAAAATTCATGATTTTCGAAAATATAGTTTTTAAACGTCTATAATACTATGTTCACTAGGCTGGGTCGATTTTTAAACCGATGTTGCCTGATACAAAAATTTACCGTAACAAATTCCTAAAGAAAAAATTTCAGTAAATTCAAAGCATATTCTTATCGTTGGTGCGTATGTTATTGTGACCATCACGGCTGAACCACTGCAGATATCCACCTTATTATTAACTGCAGTTATTCACACCATATCTTTGTGTGGTGCTACGGAATTTTTTGTTTTTGAAAATCCCTCCTAGGTGGCGCTGTAGGCACAATCTTTATGCAGTTTCATTACCGATTTATATGATATACATATACTTATATATATGATACCATATAAGATATGGTGCGAATATAAGGTGGATAGCTGCAGTGGTTCAGCCGCGTATGTAATTGTGAAATTTGAATATATTCCGCCAAAACTAGCAGCTCTACCAAAATATGATGTTTCCATTGTTTGTACGAAATTTTATAAGCTTTTATTTGATATATCATTTATTTGGTTACTGTTGTTGGTTCTGGAGATATATGCAATTAAGTGGAACCAACTTTTTTTTTTCGTTGAAAACCCTACAGTGGGCAATATCTCGAAAACGGAGTGACAGAAAAAAAAAAAAATTTTTTTCGGAATCAGCGACCGATTTTACATGAGAAAAAGATAGTGGCATTTAAAGTACAAACAACTTTTCTTATTTGTAAACCAGTGTTATTGCATGTAGCAGCATTAGCTGGACATCATATATGTTTTTTTTAAAACAAAACTCCTCAGTTTTGGTCTCCTACAGCACTACATATATTCAGTCCAATCATGAAAAATTTTCTCCCGGGAGTTGTAAATGGGAGTTTCCGGTTTTAAGATAGCAGATAAAGATATCTCATTTTTTTATTTTACTTTCATGAATATTGGCGGCTGATGAACAAAATTGCATTAAAAATTTCCAAAAAGCATTTTAACTTTATCTTAAAAACGGAAACTCCCATTTACAACTCCCGGGAGAAAATACTTCATGATTGGGCTGATTGCCTCAGGCAGCTCTCTTCACTTTACACACACTTTGCATTTTTTCTTGTCCATTTCAACAATTGGCATTCCAAATAAATAAATAAATATATAAAAACAGACATACGAAACGTCAAATTACAGTGACAACTTGTATTTTAGTAATAAATTTTGACTCAACTTCAACGAACAGACTTCAGAATCAGGGTTGTTTTCTAACATTTCAATGCTTTCGTTGAAAAGTCAACGAAAAGCAGCTTTTCATTTGACAGTTCTTCTATGGCGAAAAGCTGAATATTATGTAGCTTTTCAACTGAAAAGCCATTATTTTCCGAAAAGCGGCATTTCGGCCTTAGTGTGAACAAAGTATATATAGTAAGGTGCCTTGAAAAAAAAAGTTTCATTTGTACCCATCCTAAAATGAACCTTGATGTATTTTATGATGATTCCCAAAATATTTTGGCTGTACCGAAATCCGTCAGTGAGCTAAACCATTTTGCAAAAACCTCCAAAAATCATGTTTTCCGTATATATATTAACTAGTGTAATAGTTGTAAACAAATAAACTGTCTCAAGTTATAGGCCTAAAAAAGTTCGTTCAATCTGCATCAAAAATGTGAAAATATTTGCAATTGGATTAAGGATAATGATGTTTTCATGCATTTTTTTTTAGATTATTTTCACAAAAATGCAAATAACTTTATTATTTCTTATATGATCGTCGTTATCAAGATATCGTTGGAAAGGTATGCACGGCTGTCATATATTTTGGACATTTTTCTTTGTTTAACAAAGTGTGGCTCTTATTTTATTTCTCCATTTGTGTGCAGCTTACCTGAAAATAAAATTTTCAAAATCCAAAATACTGTATTTTTTTTATTTCAAGCGTTTGTTTCAATGTAGAATTTTTGAAAATCATCTAAAAAACTAAGAAAAAATCATGAAAAACATCATTATCTTTAATCCAATTGCAAATTTATACAAATTTTTGAAGCAGATTGAAATAACTTTTCCAGGCCTATAATTTGAGACAGTTTATTTATTTAAATCTATTACACTAGCCAGTATTTATACAGAAAACATGATTTATGGAGGTTATTGCAAAATGGTTAAGCTCACTGACGGATTTCGGTATAGCCAAAATATTTTGGGAATGATCATAGAAGACATCAAGGTTCATTTTAAAATGGGTACAAATGGAACTTTTTTTTTCTTCATACAAGTCGAGGCACCTTAATATATAGTATATATAATAATTAAAAAAGTATATATATAAATAACGATTCTTTATGAATTGCATTCTTTATGAATAGCGTTAATTTGTATACAAAATTAATGCATTATTCTGAATAACAAAATATTAATAATTGAAATGAATAGTAATCAGCCGCGTTCCGTGGGGGGGGGGGGGGGCAGTCCGCCCCGGGCGGCATTATTTTAGGGGCGGCATGAAGCTAAATTAAGCCTTTTGAATAACTGGTGTTTTCGAGTAACTCGAAAATTTTCGAGTTTTTGAGTGCTTTAACTTATCAGTGGAAATACCCAGTAGTGTAATTTTCGTTTGATTATGGCGAATTGTGAGTTCAGAGTGCATATTAAAAATTAAGACTTATGCGTATTATTTTAAGTCGTATCTATTATTATTTTTTGTGATTTTTGAAGGGATTTTACTGTTTTGATAAAATCACTTTGGAGGGGAGTTATTTGTGGTCTATACTGATTTGGGTCATTTTATAAATTCATAATTTAATTATCAATTTTGGAGGAATAATTTTAAGAAATGACCACAAGGTTTCAACAGCTTCATGCTCTTGCTGAAAAATACGCAATACTTACTCCTTTGATTCTCCTGAATGATCAAGTTGGAATGAAAACTAAATGAACTCTGTTACGAAGATATTGACAAGGAAGAGTTTCTCGTTCAGAGAAAAATACTTCAGAATTTTGTTTCTATTGCGCACAAAGAAACTGATTATTGTATGAAAGGTTGACTTGAACTTTTACAATTTATTTTTAAATTAAGTCTAGAAAACGCAGTTCCAAACATTGTTATACTTTTACGCATCTTTCTTACCATTGCTATTGGTGTTGCCACTTGTGAGAGGAGCTTCTCTAAGTTAAAACTCATAAAAACCTACATTAGAACTACAATGAGTACTTCTCGCCTACAAAATCTTGCCATATTATCTATAGAATACAAGTTAAGTAATGAAATAGACTTTGACTTTGTAATTAACGCTAATGAAAACTCAAGAAAAATAACAATTTAATAAAATATTAAATAAAAAAAGATTGTGTTTGTATAAATTTCTTTTTCATTTAAGAATAAACTTTTTTATCGTTGGCCTAATTCTAATATGACGTAAGTCAACATTTGGAATAAAGCGATTATTAACGTTTAATGTAGTTTGATCAAAACTACATCTTTGTCTTTTTTAATTTTAATAACGCTTTTAATGCTTGAATACATATTTAAATACATTTGAAATTAGTTTTCTTTGCCTCTTCAACAGTAGATAATTTTGACTTACGTCGCACGTTGGAAAAAAATCAGGCAAAACGCGCTCATTGCGATGACATCTCGACTTTTTTCTTGGGTTTTTACAATGATTTAATGATTTTGGATATGTTTAATGAAAGAAATCCATTTTTTAAGGTCATAGGCCTTACCACTTTTTTGTATGGACCTCCAAAGTCATGCCTAACTTCAAAAATATTTAATCAAAAATTTCACTAAACGTATCACCTTACTAAATGCTCATAAAAACTTCAAACTTAAGTCAAAATAAATGAAATTTTCAACAATAAATCACAAAAAAACTAGACTGTAAATTTTTATCCCTAAAATTTTGGTTCTGTGACAAAATGAGGAGATGTACTTCCTTGAAATAGCATAAATTTTAAGAAAATATAAAAAAAAATAAAAAATTTTCTTTCAAATACAACTTCCACAGGTAATCGCGGGTAATGATCAAAACAATACATATGAAAATATAAAGTTTTATAAAAAAATGGCACAAAATCTGTTTGCTACTTGTTTCAACCTTTTTTGTTATTCTTTATATTATAAAAGCCTTCAAATGCTTTTTTATTTTTATGCCCCCACGCGTACTTCGTAAGGGGTATATTAATTTTGTCATGACGTATGCAACGCCAATAAGGAGGCGTGGTAGGTATAGAAAAGTATATATATTCTTGCTCAGCATCACCACCTGAGTTGATTAAGCCATGTCCGTCTGTCTGTCCGTCTGTCTGTCCATCTGTCCGCCTGTCTGTCTGTGGAAACGATTACAGCCGTAATTGTAAAGCTATCGTGCTGAAATTCGATATTTAAGGTTTTTTCTATAAAACTAAAATTAAGCTCGAGAATGGGCTAAATCGGACGAAAACCACGCCTACCTCCCATTCAACTCAAATAATGAAAACTCCATATAGAAGCAAATATTAAAGCTACAAAACTTAAATTCGGTATTTTTGTAGTCTAATTTTGTAGCTTGTGTCGAAGCTACAAAAGTAAAATTATATATTTATTACTAGCGGATGTAACCCGTTGTTACTCGGGGTTGTACCTCGAGCACAGAGAAAGGACAATATTCAAAACTGCTCTAATTTTAACATTTTTTAAATTATCAATTAAATTTTCAAATTTTTTTAATTATCGTTTTTTGCGGTTTTGCCCCCTCCGTCGAAAGTGTTTAGTAAAATTTCCGTAAAACTGTACCTGCCAGACATGTTAAAAAAAAAAAATCTCCAACGTCTCGATCGGACGTCTGGTTTCTGAGGAAAATGGTCACCCAAACTCAGAAATAAACACATATCTTTCTCAGGTGAAAAATTTCTCTATTTTCGATAATAGCAATTTTTCTCTTTTTCAAATAAAATTTTCTTCAATTAGAATAAATTTTCATATTTTCGAAGAAATATTTCTTCACTTCTACGAAGTGGAAATATTTTAATGTCTAATAGTAAATATTTTTCTCGCACACAAAAATTCTCATTTATACAGAAAAATTTATTGAAAATGAAAAAATTGTTCCTATATTTTGATAAAAAATACACTATCGGCCGGTTTGTTCACGGAGTTATAAATATAAAACTTACTCTGTAACTCTTTTTGTGACTAAATCGATTTGTTCGCCAGCTAGAACTCGTTATATATCAAATTGAAACGTATTTTAAACCTCGTTATAAATAAAAATTCAGTTGTGCTAAAACGCCACAAAATGTGTTTTAAATTTGTAACGAGTTTTATAGCCTGGTTATGAATTAAACGTCAGTTCTATCAAAACGCTACATATAAATGTATACATATTTGATGCCTTGACGTTTTCACCACGTTATAAAAGCATTTCACCTGTTTTTAACGCGTTACAAATTGACAGAAAAAATTGAATTTATAACGTGTTATAAAGAAGTTTTATTTCATAGCTGGTTTTAGATACAATACGTTATAAGCAAATTTATAACTCTGTGAACAAACCGGCCGTATGAGAAGTATTTTCTTCAATAAAAACAAATATTTTCTCAAAAATAAAAAGTCTTTTTCTCTAAAAAGGACTTTAGGATCGCATTTAGAGAAAGACATTATCTGGAGCAAAGTCTATAGACTTTTGCACTATAGACCATTTTTCTCCAAATATGATGCCTTTTATATCATATTCCGAGAAACTTTTTTCTGAGTGCAGTTTGAAAAGTCATTTCGAGAAAAATGCGTTTAAAGTTTTTCTTAGCATGCATTTAATATGCAACTTTGTCTCAAAAAAATTCCAATTTTAAAAAATCCTATGAGCATCGATTCGATTTGTGGATTGTTTTCGTTCAACTTCGGTTTTGGTCGATACTGTTCGGTTAATTTTTTTTATTTTATATAGCTTTTGCTCGTATTCGTTTAACTTCTTATTTTCATTAGTCTTTGGTTCTTAACTTCGTTTGCTTTCGGCTCATTCCTTGATTTTTGTCGAAAGAACTTTTAAAAGCATAGGATCTATTTCAGTAACAGACACAAATGCCTACCAAGTTTCATCAAAATCGGTTCATCCGTTTTGACGTGAATGAGCCAAATATAGTTGATTGAATATAGCGCCCTCTCGCGAAAGTTTTCTGAAATTTAAATAGCCTCAATTCTGTTACAGGGTCAAGTTATTTCACGTACCAAATTTTAGTTAAATCGGTGAAGTCAAAGTGCCCTCTTGCGGAAGTCTTTGGAATTTTTTAAAGCTTATGTTTTATCTTGGTTGCAGTTGAACGTTCATACCAAATTTCATTGAAATCTATCTATGTTATGTTGGGCGCAGTCGAACCTTCACTAAAGAACCAAAGACTAATGAAAATAAGAAGGTAAACGAATACGAGCAAAAGCTATATAAAATAAAAAAAATTAACCGAACAGTATCGACCAAAACCGAAGTTGAACGAAAACAATCCACAAATCGAATCGATGCTCATAGGATTTTTTAAAATTGGAATTTTTTTGAGACAAAGTTGCATATTAAATGCATGCTAAGAAAAACTTTAAACGCATTTTTCTCGAAATGACTTTTCAAACTGCACTCAGAAAAAAGTTTCTCGGAATATGATATAAAAGGCATCATATTTGGAGAAAAATGGTCTATAGTGCAAAAGTCTATAGACTTTGCTCCAGAGAATGTCTTTCTCTAAATGCGATCCTAAAAATGATAAAAACTTTCAATGAAAAAGAGAAATATATAAGAATATATCCTTTTTAGAGAAAAAGACTTTTTATTTTTGAGAAAACATTTGTTTTTATTGAAGGAAATACTTCTCATAGTGTATTTTTTATCAAAATATAGGAACAATTTTTCATTTTCAATAAATTTTTCTGTATAAATGAGAATTTTTGTGTGCGAGAAAAATATTTGTCATTATAAGAGACATTAAAATATTTCCATTTCGTAGAAATGAAGAAATATTTCTTCGAAAATATGAAAATTTATTCTAATTGAAGGAAATTTTATTTGAAAAAGAGAAAAATTGCTATTATCGAAAATAGAGAAATTTTTCACCTGAGAAAGATATGTGTTTATTTCTGAGTGTGGGTGATTATTTTCCTCAGAAACCAGACGTCAGATCGAGACGTTGGAGATTTTTTTTTTTTTTAACATGTCTGGCAGGTACAGTTTTACGGAAATTTGACTAAACACTTTCGACGGAGGGGGCAAAACCGCAAAAAACGATAATTTAAAAAATTTGAAAATTTAATTGATAATTTAAAAAATGTTAAAATGAGAGCAGTTTTGAATATTGTCCTTTCTCTGTGCTCGAGGTACAACCCCGAGTAACACCGGGTTACATCCGCTAGTATTATATAAAAATTGAGGCGTGTTAGAAAAATTGGTATCAACCACTCAAGCACACGCCCACCTCCCATACAAACCCTAATTGAAAACTTTATAAAGAGGCTTGTCTTTACTTTGCAGGAAAACAATTTGATATGAATGTATTTTAGACGTCAGCAAAATAGTAAAATTTTTGAAGTCTCATAAAAAAGAGCTGCAATTTAAGATTTTGTACCATTATGAATCGCCCGTCGTGGTATTTTAACTTCGGCCAGTCGAAGATATACCTTACTAGTTTTTTTAAATTTGCTTAATTAATTATTTTAAATATTATAGATTTAACCAAGTTTAAAAACTTTTGCACTGTTTAGAGATCCTTGGCAATTATAATATACACTGGTGGCCAAAACTAAAGCAACTCAATATCAGTATGGGGCATAAGCTTAATAAAATTCACAATTTAAAAGATAGAGCGAGTTTTTTTTTCTAAAACATAATTATTTATTAACTAATTGAAAAAGAAACTGAAAGAATTATATTCATTTATGTATGTTTTTAAATAATGTACTAAATGCATAAGGCTCAAAATTTCCTTGGTCATAACTAAAAGAAACTTTTAAATTTTCAAATAAATAACTAAAAATATTTAATAGTCAATAGCATATCCTTTATTTTTCAAGACAGCAGCACATCTACGAGGCATTGAATCTCGATGAATTGAGTCGATGAATTTGATCCTGCGGAATGTTGTTCCATGCGTCTTGAATGCGACTGAAGATTGTGTGCTTATTCGTTGCACTATTCCTCTTAATTTTCCGATCCACGATACTCCACAAGTTCTCTATCGGGTTTAAATCGGTGGACTGAGCTGGCCATTTGAGAACCCTAATATTTTGCTCGCGTAGCCACTCTTTAACAAAATTCGAGGTATGCTTTGGGTCATTATCGTGTTGGAAGACCCAAAGCAGTGGCATTTCTTCCTCTGCATAAGGCAACATAACGTTTGCCAAAACAGATTTATATAAAAATCGGTCCATTGTGTCCTTAATTTCATAAATGGGTCCAACTCCGTGATAAGAAAAGCAACCCCATACCATAGTGTTGCCTCCTCCGTGCTTCACAGTTCCGTTACAGTATTTAGGATTTAAGCGCGTATTGGCCGGCCGTGTTACGGTAAAATTTTTCATGTCAGAGCCCTTGATATTAAATTTTGGTTCATCGGAGAACAAAATATTTCTCCACTGAGCAACATTCCAAACGACATGCTCTCTTGCAAAGGCCAGCCTAGCCAACCGATTTTTCGATGAAATGAATGGCTTTTTGGCTGGTTTGCGTGCACGTAATCCGGCCTCTATAGCTCGCCTGCGAACGGTTCTAGCGCTGATTTCTAATCCTAAATCTCGGACTATTTCCGTGGATGTTACAAATGGGTTTTTTTTTATTTCAGGGATTATATTTTGGGTCATTCGCGGTGAGGTTTTCCTTGGCCTTCCGCCACAGTGAATTGTGATCACAGACTTAGTCACTTCAAAACGCTTTATAAGCCGCGAAATCACTGATTTGCTTATTCCAAATTGTTCACATAAAGCTTTTTGACATTTACCCTTTTTGTATTCACTAATTATTTTCTCTTTTATACATGAATTATATTTGTTTCTTGCCATTTTAATTAAATTTTTAAAAATCACTTCTAACTTGATTAAAACGCAGCCAATTACAAAAATAACTTTTTCTATGTCAGGCAAACAATTATAGTAAACATAACGGAACATGTTTACCACGTTTACTACGGTTCTTCTTACAACTATCGTTGCCAAAACAAATCTTACAGTAGAGTTGCTTTAGTTATGGCCAAGGAAATTTTGAGCCTTATGCATTTAGTACATTATTTAAAAACATACATGAATGAATATAATTCTTTGAGTTTCTTTTTCAATTAGTTAATAAATAATTATGTTTTAGAAAAAAAAAATTCGCTCTATCTTTAACATTGTGAATTTTATTAAGTTTATGCCCCATACTGATATTGAGTTGCTTTAGTTTTGGCCACCAGTGTATATGAGTGGTCTTATTTTACTTTCATAGATAATCTGTTTCAAAAATTTGACTTACATAGGCGAAGCCATGCCTAGTCTTCCAATGTTCGTTCCAGTTTTCCAGTATAAAAACTTCATCAATTATTACTCTTTACTGAGTTTTGTTATCATCCGACATTTTGTTGCAAAACTTTTTTATATGAATATTTTTTATTGTATGGGCGGTGACACGCCCCTCTGACCACTGCTTGGTCACTTTTGCCAGTCAAAGGATACGAATAGATAGTATGGGGTTTAAAGTTTCTTTGATGTGTACATACACCGAAAAAAAATGTGCTGTGTTAATTCAAGTTTTTTCGTGAGTTAAAAGAGTTTTTAAATTGTTAAATACGTTCTGTTAAAAACGAGTTCTTCATTTGACTCTTTTGTGCGTTGACTTTTTATATTTGAAAGCTTAATGCTACATTTAAATGAGTTGGCTCAAGTTTTTTCTTGAGTAAAACGAAAAATTTTAAAATTCTCATTGGAAGTCTGCTAACCTTAATACAACTACAAACGGAGTTAGCACGACTTCTGAAACAAAGTAAAATTTTGGAGTAGTTTCAACGCACAAACGGAGTTATATATAGTTTTTACAGCTTGAGCTAAATACCATGCACGGAAAGAGTTACATTGAGCCCAACTATTGCCTTTGTTAATCCGTTTTTTTTTGGTGTACCTATAGTTCTTAATTTATACCTAAAATTTGAGCTGATCAAAAAGTGACACGCCTCTTGTTTAAAGCTTCAAAACTGTTACTAATGGAGCGGCACGTGTAAATTGAGATTAAATTCCTAATTATGAGATTGTACGATATGTAATTTCAAAGCTTAAGCTAGTTCTACATGACATGATATTGTCTTAAGACAAATTTTCGTGAGACTGCCAAATGTTGTCTTATGTGAAAAGTCTTTTTGAATTTGCTCCCACACGAACGTATTTTCTTTGTGATAAAAATATAAACAACAACAGCTGTTTCTGCTAAAAACAAAATTTTAAAAATGGATTCAGAATCAAGCGCATTGGCAATTTCTAGCATTATTATTTTAATTAATGCTATTAAAAAGAAACGAAAGGAAAAAAAGCAAAGATATAGAGCACTGTGGAGCCGTGCATGGCTTTTGCAAAGAGACTGTGGAAAAGATTTGTCCTCCTTGGAAATGCGAGAAGCAATTCTAGTTAATTAAAATCCAAATATGTAACAGAAAACAGCGTTTTTCTTTGAAATCAACCCTGTATCACAAGGAAAGTCTTACGAAAATAGAAACAATTCTAAAAATGAATGTGTCAAAAAAAGTCGCAAGACATTGCCACAAGACTCTGTTTTGAGCTCTCACACGATATGACACCAAATTTGGGACGACTTTTTTGACATATCTTAAGACAATGTCATGTCGTGTAGAACCAGCTTAAGCGGTATTGCAAATTGGGTTACATAGGAGGTGCCACGCCTCTTGTATCGATTATTTCCAAACTTCACAGCAACACTTTTAAGACCTTGCGACAGCTACCCTGAAAAAATCATATCAATGGGTTTAGCGGTTTCGGAGTCTATAACTAACACACACGTACATCAGTTTTAATATGCATAGATTGTTCCTTTTTTTGAGTGTGAAAGGACACTCAAGATTCTGAAAATCGTTAAGTGTAACGATATCTTTGTAATTCTATCTTTTTTTTTATTGTACTGCATTTTATATTATTTTTGCACCACTTTATATATCATAAATAAATTTTATTTTCAGCTGTAGGGTATAAGTGTAGAGTGTATGCAATGATAAAATTTTATTATGCCAGGTTATTCCTTAAAAAATACTTGTTCAGGTGTCAATATATATAGAAATGATAGCAAAAATAGACTCATGCGCGCGTTTTGCTCCATTTTTTCCCAACGTGCGTCGTATTAGAAATAGGTTGATGATATGTATATTAGAATTTTTTTTTTTCATGGATCAATTTTGTATTCATTCAATGCATTCTTGTGTCGTTTTCACTTGTATTTGTAACATGAATGCAGATTTTATAGCTCTGCTTTATACATCATTAACTAATTTTGGCAGAAAAATTGAGTTAACCAGTTTGCAGATTCATCCATCGATATGTCATAAAAACCTATACAATTAATATAAATTATTGTAATATAAATAGCTGATAGCTAAAACAGAATCAATTTTAAATTTTATTTGATACTTAGGAAATTTTATTTGTACTTACATTTTTTCATCAGATGTGATATTCCTCTCAGTTAAATTGACGAAACTAGATTTAGGATTTTTTGTTATCGATTGTCCTTTTAAAGATGAAACAAATTCCTCGCTAGGTGATGGACGAACTAAAGGAAATTTGTCTAATGTCATGACAGTCTGATTAACATTTATGATAGATGGGTGATGCACATAAGCGACTTCGTCCAAATCGGTTCGATTGGTATAAATACTTGAACAAAATTTAGGATTAGATACGAAAGATGTCTCCTTCGAAATTATTTTGAATGGTTGCTTTATTTTACAGTCCAAAACTTTACTACTAAGCTCAATTTTTTGTTTTATGGGTTCCGCAACTACACAGTTAGGTGTTGTTATTGCTGTTGATGCAGGAACGGGTGGAATAACAGGCCTAGCAAGCTGAGCTTCAAGAGAGCTGACCAACCCTAAGCTTGGAGCTCGAACATTGATTACTTTTCTTGATGAAATAACTTGACTGCAGACTGAAGTTGGTGCAGCTGTCATAGTGGACATATTAAGATTGTTATTCAAAGATGAATTTTTTAGAAGTTGTTTCAAAAGAATATTTTGCGAATCTTCAATTTTAGATGAGGATTCAACATCATTTACTTTATGACTGTTCAACTTAATATCTTTGATGTTATTGCCTATCAAGTAATTGCCTGCGCTAACTGTATTTATATCTTCACTCAAAACTGAACTTATTGTTGAATTTTGAGTTCTTTCAAATATTTTATCATGAGATTGTTCAGTTTTTGACATGACACTGTAATCGCCAATGTTGGTATGCTTAAGTATAGTATTATGATCGAATAAATGCAAATTCTCAGAATCCTTAGTAATATTTTCGGTTGTATCATTATATCGTTTTTTTTTTAGAATTATTCCCAGATTCCTGTGCCCACTCTGTGGATCTAATAACTCAGAGCATTGGTTTGTATTAATGTGGTCTGAGGAAGTACCCATGGGAATTACATGAATTGGTGAGGGCTTATGACCCTGCGAATTCTCATTTTCAGTTTTTTTTAAAGTAATTACTTTCGGAAATTGATTATTTTGAGCTACTTGATCTGCAATGGTTCTGCTTATTGCACCTTGGTTTCCTATTATCATAGGTATCACTGAAGGGGTGGTCTGACTAGTAGTATTTTTGGATAACATAAGAGATAAAGTTCGAGGAATGTTCAAAAAAGGAGTAATAGATGTTTTACTTAAAGAGCAGCTATTTGATGCTGCAGTTATTCGTTCAGATAAAGGAGAAGATGATGTAGCATATATTGCTGTTATATTATTTGTTACTCCTGGTGCAGAATTTGTAATTTGTGAATCCTCATCTCTAAAAGCTGTAGATTTTTTATGTGATTTACCGTTATCCATCTCTAGTGGTGGTATTATTGGTAAAGTTTCTGAACCAACAAGTTTTTCCAAAGATACTGTTTCATTCGAACTTTCGTATCTTAAATTTTTCTGCATTTTTTGTTTTATTGCTAAAGTTATTGAATCCAAGTATCTACTATTAGAAATTATTAGACTTTCAGAATTCTTGAAGTGACTTTCGTTAATAACGGACGATGAGACACTATCTTGCGTAGGGGTGTTAAACTCAGTGCAAACTAATTTATTTCTATGGGAAGACGGCTCTTCTTCTGCTTGTTGATTATGATTAACACTATTATTACACATGCTTACTTGTTTAGGATACAAAAATTTTTGTGCACAATTTGGTTTGGCTCTGATTGGGGTTGTTATCAAAGCCGATTGAGGTGCTACATCCATTGAGCTATGTAAATGTAGTTTGTTGCTTACAACAGTTGCTTGAACTATTTTTGCATTATTTGAAGGTTTTATTTGAAGTTGAGATAAAGATACAATTGTTGGCGGATTTAATTTTTGTCCACGATTTACACTCAAAGTTGTTGAATTTTTAGAGTTTATTTGGGAAAAAAGTTTTCGTGATTGCTGAACGGATGATTTACTTTTTAGAAGATTTTTATTTAAATCAGCCGAATCATGCACATATTTGGAATTACAAACTGGTTTGAGAAGAGGAACTGATATAGTTGTGTTACCAATAGAAACTTTTGCGGTAGTTTGGGTGATTTCCGATAAAAGTGGCTTAGCAGACATTATTAATGGCTGATTTTTAATTATATGAACAGTCTCTTTATTAGTTGTACTTGTCGAAGCTGACTTTAAACTAGGCCCAGTAGTGTCCCCATTTACTCTTGGTATTTTAATCGTGTTTGGAGATGAAGAATTAAAAATAGCTTCCTGTACATTTTTTAAACTTGATTCATCATTTTCCATGGCTTCTTTATAAATTTTTACAGGTTTTACATGTGAATAATTTGAATGAAAATAGGAATAATCAATTTCCTTCTTATCAGATTCATTGAAATCGCAATCATCTTCTATTGAAGTTTCAATTTCATTTCTTAGCACTGGCGCTAGAGTAATATTTATACTATCTGTGCATTCTGAATTTATATGATTATCAATGTCAAAGCAATCACGGTTATCAATCTTTTCAGGTTTTTTATCAATTATGTCCATGTTTCATCAATATATAAATTTGGTGACTCGCTGCTATCTCCAAAAATTTTGTTTTCCTCCGGGGTTGACACGTTGTTTTTTAATTATTATTTTGTTGTTTAATAGTTCTATTTAAAACAAAACTAAGTTTGCACAAATACGTACTTTCGTATCATTTTGAAAACGTTTTAATTATTAAGATACGAAGCACCAACTATTTCGTACTAGTACAAAATTTTTTTTTTCTTTAGGTTTTTTTTTGTTTTTGGTTTAACCAAACAATTTCAGTTTACTTTCACTCTAGTTATGTGGTAGCACTTTAAAGCTTTTCCAAGCATAGATGTCAGTTTCGTGTGATAAATCACTTTTCGTGATATTTTGAGGGCTGTGTGACAATGTGTGATTTCTGAAATGAAGCAAGTGATTTTTCACTCATGCGTGATTTTTTTAATCACTCACTTTGATGTTGAAAAGTGCGTTCAAGTAAATGCGAAAACACGTATATTAACGAACAAACCCAACACTGCAATTGAAATTTGCTAGCGCAGGTATAAAGTTTAAACTTTTAAAAGTTAATATTAAGTTAATATTACAAATTCACACAATTTAAATTATATCCACTGATATATATTATATTGAATAACCAAAAATTTTCATACATTCTTAATATTGATATAGTACACAAGATATTAATAAATTGTTAACAATAAGCTTTTGCTAATATTACCAAATAACAGAAAATATCTCATTATTTGTAAAATTGTATGGCATTAAATGCTCTTTTATGCTGTAAAATTGGAATTGCTTCTGAGTGATTTTCTGTTCTGTGTGTGATCTTTGCGTGATTTTCTGTTCTGTTTGTGTGATTTTGCATGATTTTTTTCTGTGTGCGTGATTTTTTTGCTGTGAGTGTCACACGAGTGATTTTTAAAATATATGTTGTGTGATTTAGTGATTTCGTGTGTGAATTTTGGTTGGCATCTATGAGATATTGTGGTAATTTGAGGTATTTTGTAGTATTTTGAGGTTTTTTTTCCCACGCGAGAGATTTTTACCACAAAATACCATGGGAATTACCACATCCCACAATCGTTGAAAAATACCATAAGCACTATTTATCGTGCTTTTCTGGCAACATAGGTATGCAGCCGAAAGAATAAAAATGCAAAAAAAAAATTTTAAAAATGTGTTTGTTTTCTTCGTTTTTTTTATTTTTCCTTATGTAATTTTCTATTTGTGTGCAAAGTGAAGCTAATAGTCTTTTTGTATGAAAAAACGTAGGTATCAGAAAGAGATGCAACATCACAAGTATACAAAAAAGCACGTTACCTTTTGCCCGACGCCTAAGCAAAGGTAACAACCTTTGTATGGAAATTTGTATATGGGGGTAACGCACTTTTTATTAGCGCTCTTGTTAAATAACCAGTTATCTAACAGTTACCGTTCTGCCTGGGATGAAAATAAGCAGTGTTGCTATGTGGAGAAATTTTCTTGAATATTGATTAATACTATGTTCACACTGAGATCAATTTAGGTAATTTCGTGAGATAATTTCGAAATTGTGCAAAAGTGTTCACACTAGGCTTGGATAATTTCGTTTGACGTTTGATTTATTTTTTTGTCAATTTTTTACTGGCCACATTCAGCACTCTCAACAGTTGCCAACTTAAATGTTCAATTAAAATAGAGAATTCATACTCAAAGTAAGTTTGCAAAATTATTTCGCATAAAGCCGTACATGTTATCAATTTTTCAACTTTAATTCATTGAAAACATCGCTCACCTAAGTTTCACTGAATGGGTTGCTAACCGAAGGGTCAAAACAGCTAAGTATCTGAATGTGGCCATTATCATGTGTCATGTTTAATTTTGACGGCTCAGCTGGAATGGATAGCAAGATTGTTAATACGCCAAAAAAAGGGTGTGTTTAATTCACAATATATTCAGATTTCAGGGTTGCATTGCATTTTTGCTTAATTTCGTGAGTAATTTAAACGAAATTACCTTGTTTGAGGTAATTTCCAAATCAACAAATTGTATGGGAAATTACCATAGTTTTTAGATAATTTCAGTTGAAATTACATAAAAGCTCGAAATTACCTAATTTGATCTCAGTGTGAACATGGTATAACCCTTAAATGCATCGTGATGTAGATCTACATCACATATTAAAACCTTCATAGCTCTTGATGTGGCAACGTTTGCATTGTTTTTTTTTTTACATATGAAATTGACATCACTGATTTTCCGTTATCTTTTGCAAACAAAAGCTCAATAAGTTTTTTTTTATTGTCTGTGCCAGTTTTAACAGGACCAACTCAGTTTGTGTATAATTTCATTTTGTTGTGCCTTAAAAAGTGTGATTATTTATTTATTAACATAAAATATAGTTAAAAAAATTGATTTTGGATAGCAAAAGGTAAATAAAATGCATTTTATCTTCATGTTTTTAAATGCTGATGAATTTGTGCATGAAAAACTGTATTTTGTATATGATGTAGATATACATCAGTATGCAAAATCAGTTCTGAATATTTTCTGTTGTAGCAAAGAGAGTTCTTGTTTATATTTTTATGTTTGTATAAATATGTACTGTTAAATTTGCCTTAATATTCTACTTTTTAACAATTTCTTGTGAATTGACATTTTTGTTATCACAGTATGTCCTGATCGCTGAAAACTAAAGATATTGAAAAGATTCTAGCTGATTAGAAGATGGTAACGTTTCGGATGATGGGCTAGAAGATGAAAATGATGACGAAGAACAATTTTACGCGATTACTAGGGACCTTCTTGAAAATTTGGCGGAAGAAGCCGACCCTTTAGGTGAACAAGAAACCGCTGACCACGATCTTGGCGAAGAAACTGATCCACTTCCTACTGAGTATGGTTCACATGGCCCATCTGTACAAAATGAAGTCCAAGACAACTTCATGAATTTGTTTGACAAACGCAGCCTTGTTTGGAAAAAAAATCATTTATGTTATGATGATTCTACAATTACTCACGAACCTGGAACATTAGATGAAGATGTAGCCGAGTAAGACACCCCATACAGGTGTTTTCTCCACTTTTTTACTCCAGACTTCCTTCAAAAAATCGTAGATGAAACTAATCTTTATGCCACTCAAAGCAACAAATGTAACAAATGTTGACGAATTAAAAAAATTCATAGGAATTTTGCTTTTTATGTCAGTTCAACATTTACCGAGTGTTCGCTCTTGTTGGCACGAAAAATATGGTTATGAACCAATAAAGAGTGCAATGCCAGATAACCGTTTTGAAACTATAAGGAGTGTGTTGCACTTTAACAACAACGAAAAGCATCTTCCAAGAGATCACCCAAATCACGATCGCTTACACAAGATAAGACCTGTCTTAGACCATCTAAATGAAACATTTTCATCTATACCAATTGACCAGCATCTCTCTTTAGACGAGCAGATGTGTTCAACTAAAATAGGTCATTTTCTCAAACAGTACTTGCCAAACAAGCCTCATAAGTGGGGCTACAAACTGTTTGTGCTATGCAATCTTACGGGATATGCATACCGTTTTGAAGTTTATTCTGGCCAAGAAGATAAAAGGGTACCGGATGAGCCAGACCTAGGACCCACGAATAATGTTGTTGTACGGTTAGCCAAAGTGATACCGCGGATGAAAAATTACATATTATATTTTGATAATTTTTATACTTCATTGCCGCTGGCTTATTATTTGTCAAAACAAGGTATACATTGCGTTGGGACCGTGTGTCAAAACAGATTGCCAAACTGTCGGCTTCCGGATAAGAAGGATCTTATGAAAACTGCGATTCCTAGAGGAACGTATGAAGAAAGAACTGCTCATTATGACGGGGTTGATTTTGCAGCGACTGTGTGGAAAGATAACAAAGTGGTTACCTTATTGTCGACATATATTGGTTCAAAACCTGTGGGCAGTATAAGCCGGTATGATAAGCGCCTAAAACAAAAAGTGAATATACCTTATCCTAAAATTGTCCAAGTGTATAATATGCATATGGGTGGAGTTGACTTTATGGATAGCTACTTAGGTCGCTATCGCATAAGGGTCAAGAGCCGAAAGTGGTACCTTCGCTTATTTTACCACATTTTGGACCTTGCGGTAATAAACTCTTGGCAACTTATGAAAATAAATGCTATTGCAAGGGGTGTCTCCAGTAAGCAGTTACTAAATCTTGGTCAGTTTCGAAATGAATTGGCTGATACCCTTTGCAAAATTGGTCCACAATTAAGCGGAAACAAAAGAGGTCGACCTGGTAATAACTCGCTTGAAACAAATTTACAAGCAACAAAAAAATCGAGAGGGGAACCTCACCCTTTGATGTCAGAAAAGACGGCGTTGATGACTGGCCTATATTTGCCAACAGATTGCGATGCAAAATACCGGAGTGCAAGGGAACAACTCAGTGGGCATGCCAAAAATGCAATGTGCCTTTATGCTTAAATGCAAAAAATAATTGTTTTTTAAAATTCCACACCTCATAATTTATTTTAAAAATTTTTGGAACATTATTTCATATTTCATAAATAAAAACTTGGATTAAAATACAATCAACATTGTTGAACAATTTATTACTATTTACAGGTTATTATAAGAACTCAAGGAATGATTGTGCATGATGATGTAGATATACATCAGTATGTTTTTTCCAAAATAAAAAGAAAATACGAATTTGGTGGTTATAATATTATTTTTTCCTTCACTTACATTAATTTTGTAGATGATTAAAATTTTTTTTAATCAAAAATAAAAAATCATGCATTTAAGGGTTAAAGCACTGTACACTAGGGCGTATCGAATTACATTTTTTTTCGAATTTCACATTCTAAGAGGTCTCAAAAGTTTCATGTGGTTGTCAAGATCTACAAAAAAAAATGTTATGAAAATAAAAGGACATCTTCCTGCCCCGCAAGGACAAAGTTGTTTTTTGAGAAAAACAGTAAAAAATAACGATCTTAAAATGCTTTGATTTTTGTAAAAAAAACTACATTTGTCTAAAGGAAAAAATTTAAATGCAGTTTAACTTGCAATATCTTGCCAAACACGATGATACTCACGATTTTTACCCACAGTATCCTGTTTGAAGGAATTCGAAGCGAAAATTATACTCGGGATGGCACATAACTTTTGATTGTAACCATTGAGTCTAAATTTTGATGGCATTGATTATAGTGTTGGCGTATTTCTTAAATATGATGAATTAATAATTTGCATAGTTTTTACATATCAGTTCTCTTGTTTTAGAGAAATGTATACTAGAACGCAATTTTTTAACTTTTTCAAAAAAATTAATATTAGATTTTATATTACGAGCATAAGAAGTGGTGTCGAAGAAAATTTTCTCAATTTGGATTTTTCAAATATTTCTGTACATGACCCCACCTTAAAATATGTATTTAATATGCCAGGCTTAGACCACGATTTTTTTTTATATTTTAATACTTAAACAAACAATTGACTTGATAAAACAAGACTAAGGCCCGTTAACTGATCTCCGAAGTTTAAATTCCTTAACCTCAGATTTCGTAAACAGAGTTTAAATTTTAAACTCAGTTAAAATTATTTTCGTAACTTATGTCATTTTTATCGGCAGTTTACTTAAACTCTGTTTAAAAATTTAAACTGAGATTAAAAAGCATATTTGAGCGGCACTGTAGTAAAAATTCTACAACTTTGACGTAAAACATCAAAATATTTCAAAAATTTTTGATAAAATAATGCAAATTGTCAGTTTCATTGGAATATTTTTTTTTTTAAAACTTAAAATAGTTTGTTTTTTGTTTATTGTTTTGATTTTTTTGAAGTATGATTTTTTTATTTTTTATTTTTTGTTTATGATTGAGAATATTTCCAATGTTCTCAGAGAATTTTTGACAAAATCTAAGTTTAAATTTTTTAAACCTAGAATTTCTGTGTTTAAATTTAAACTTGCCTCACCAAGTTAAACTTAGATTTTTTGAGATGAGGTATCGGCGTTAAAATTTAAACTGAGGTTAAGGAATTTTAAACTTTGTTTAAGCTAAACTTTGTTTAAAATTGAGATCAGTTAACGGGCCTAAACAATTGTTTTTAAAATGTGTTTTAATGAAATTATAACCATAAAGGGGACATAACTCAAATTGAGAAATTTGATGCTAGGAAATAAATTTTTTTAAAATATCGAAAAAGAAAAAAAAATCGTGGTCTTAAGCTGATATATTAAATAAATATTTTTAGGCAGTATCATGTTCAGAAATTTTCAAAAAACTCAAATTAAGAAGATTATCTTCGACACCACTTCTGAATCACTTGACATAAAATCTTATATTAATTTTTTTGAAAAAGTTAAAAAATTGCGTTCTAGTGTACATTTCTCTAAAACAAGAGAACTGATATGTAAAAAGTATGCAAATTATTAATTCATCATATTTAAGAAATACGCCAACACTATAATCAATGCCATCAAAATTTAGACTCAATGGTTACAATCAAAAGTCTTGTGTTATCCCAAGTACAACTTTCGCTTCGAATATCCTTCATACAGGACACTGTTGGTAAAAATCATGAGTAGCACCGTGTGTGGCAAGAAATTGTTAGTTTACTGCATTATTACTTTTGCTTTAAGACATGTGTGGTTTTTCTTAAAAAAATCAAAGCATTTTAAGATCGTTATTTTTTATTGTTTTTCCCAAAAAAGAACTTAGTCCTTGCGGGGCAGGAAGATGTCCTTTATTTTTTATAAAATTTTTTTTGGGTGATCTTGACAAGCCTATGCAACATTTTGAGACCTCTAAGAATACGATCTAAATTTTTCGATACGGCCTACTGTACACATTAGAGATCTTAAAGGACACTAAAAAATTCAACACTTTTGAGTGATAGTTCAGCCAAGCAAATATGGCCGCTGACTGATACTCAACCACAAAAATTTCTGTGATTGACTGTTGACTGACGAAAAATTATGACCACACACACGATCTTGCGTAAAAAAAGAGAAATTGATTATGGATTGTGTTTGTGGCTGTTTGTAATTGTTTTACCTCAGTCAATTCGAGTTATTTAGCAATGTTATTCCACAAACATCTCTAGAACCAAGTACAAATGTAAAGCCGTAAATATTGATGAATTTGTAACTTCAGTTTATTAGACACCTAGAAAAAATAAAAGAAAAGTTTTAGCGTGGAACCACTGCCTGGGCAGGATTTAAACCTGGGACCTCTTGGTTGTCAGCTAAGCACGCTTACTTTTCGACTTACGAGAGTCACCTAGAGTCAAAATTGAATTTTTTTTTTATTAAAACGTATACATTTAATAACTGCGTTATTGCAAAATTGTAAAAATAAAAATATGATGGTGATACAATTGATACATAATGAATGAAGACATGACAAAGATGGAGAATGTCTAAACGATTATGAAGTGAACATCTTCAAGAAGACAGCGAATTGTATTGATATATTTTATTATCGTGTTTTATTTTAGGACGTTTTTTTTCTTGCAAATATTCTCTACCTGTTTATTATATACGGAATAGATTTTATTGTCTGTACAGACCTTTTTATTTTTCTATATGAATTTTATTATTTTAAAAGTACTTTTTTATTTTTGTCGATTGCAACCCTGGTACTGGTTCCAATAAAGTATAATGCCGCGTTTCCATGTGATCTTCCAGTATTTTATCCTATCCCATATCACAAAACACTTGCTATAATGAGCGAGATGGTTACATAGAATTTTTGCTATAAAAGTTTGGCATTTGTCATATTTGTCAACAAAAATAAAAAATTTATTTTTATTCAAAATTTTCGAAATATTTTTTAAATTATTCAACTGCTGAGCTTTGAGTCACATTTGGCTGATTCCACACTAATGAGGAATGGAAATATGAATCCTTAAATGCTTTCAATTGAAATAGTTTTTGGTTCTCGCATTAAAATGGAGTCTTAAGTTGCTCTTGTAGCAATATCATCACAAACTCCGAGTTGAGAAAAACTTAAAATATTTTGTTTAGATTTAAAACGTTGAAAACAGCCATCTCTTGATGCACATTCAAAAAAATTAAGTTAGCAATGTTAAAAAAGATAACAATGTTATCTAAGAACAGTTTATAACAAGGATTGGTTACTACGTTAATAAAGAAAAAATATTTAAACTGAGTGTTTTTTCAGTGTCACACCCGTCCCAGAAAAATGCTATAGTTTTCCTAAGAAGCAACACGGGCTTATGATAAGAATGAAACTTTCCTAAAGTAAGGATGTTGATGTTTTACATAAATTTGTTAACTTTTTTCATTCAATAAATTATTTTTACTCTTCATTTCCGTTAGAAGGAGTTGGTCACACCCGGAACGGTTTTCAATTTTTTTTCTAATAATGAAATTTTTGCAAGTATATGAATAAATTCTTTGATTAAAATAAGTTTTGTAAATTCATGTATAGCGAAATCATTTGTATAGGTATTATCTAATCAAAAATTCATAAGAAAAATTGTTTGCCAAAAAATATTTTTTTTTTATATAGATTAAAAAATCGAAATTATTTGTATAGGTATTAATTTGATAAAAAATTCATGCAAAAAAAAAATATTAATAAATTTTTTTTTATTAATACAGTAATTAAAAACACATTTTTTTGATTTTAGTGTCAAAAATATGTGATGGTTATTATACCCATTAAGTTCTTATATATAATTCCCACATCATTCGCTCTCGTCACACCCGGGACAATCTTATGTCACACCCATCCCATTAAAAAGTTTAAAAAAGAATGGTTATCGCCATTTTTTCCAAATATTTTTCGCTAGTATTTAACAGAAAATATATTAAAGTTGAATATATGCAAGTCAAAAATGATCTCATTGTGGCAGATGGACTGAATTTCAATACTAAACTCAGAATTTTTAGTTTTTAAACTTGTGCTCGTCACACCCGTCCCAGGTGTTTAAGCGAATGTAACTATTAAACTAGTATAAATAATTGAATTATGTTTTAGCATTTTGAAACCTTGGGGCCTCTTCTAAAATACCCTATAGTAAATTGCTAAAATTTCTACAGGTGAAGACCATTTTCAGCACGATAAAGTAGTCAAAACGTCACACTTGTCTGTATGGAATGAGCCATTTACTAAATATTGAATTTTTGGGCGATATTTGCGAAATCTCTATAAGTAATTTTAAAAAAGTTTGGTTTAATCTTATATTAATTTTTGATGAAAATTGACATGCGGTGGTGGAATCAACTGCAACTGTGGTATTGGTTATGCAAGCACTGAACGGTGACTGCCACCGCCTATCCGACCAAGTTTAGACGAGAGCTGGCGGCGATGACGAGTGCTGGAACTGGAGCTTGTGTGGATTAAGCCACTGCTAGAGATGGTGCCGAAATATAACTCATTGCTAGTAGAGAAATGCAGTTGTTACCAGGAGCTTGGAATGATCAAGAAAGTGAGGATGATTAAGCTCCTAGATATGTTGGTAGTGTTCAAATATTGCAATAAAAGTGTTTTGCTAAATTATGTAAGTGTGTGAATTGCTAACAGAATTATTTGAATAAATAAATTTTTCAGAGGTAATTTTTTATTTTCCAAGCATTGATTCAAACAAATAATAAAAAAAGTTCTTCAGTTGCTTTCTGACAATTTTTTAATATATCATGAGCTTGACGGAATACATATGTGGGTGTACCCACAAATGAATATTGTCGCCAGTTGTGGTGATGTATCCAAATAAAAATATTTTTTATTTTTATCTAAAATTTATTTTTTAGAGAATATTTTGATTCTTAGATAATAGTTTTTTGGATAAATATAAAAGTGTATGTTTTGTAAAGTGTGTGTTTTGTATGTTGTGATGTTGGTGTTTATATGTGGTGGTATTGAGTCACCACATTATTCCCCCTCCTTTCTGAAAAATTTTGGTCGTGTTGGCTAATAGGTTAAAGTGTACTTTTTTTGTATTTTTATGTTTAGTTGAATGTGTCTGTGCTGTTTCAGTGTCTAAGGAGGCGGGTTTAAGTCTGTCAATGTTGACTTTTATGTTAGTGTTATTTTTACGAATTGTGAAGTATTTTGGTGTTCTCTCAATAACTTCGAAGGGACCATCGTATGGCTCTTGCAGTGTTTTACGAATCGTGTCGTTGCGGACGAAGAGAGAGCTCGAGGAATATATTGTTGGAAGTTGGTGCTGTGATGCGCAATGTTTGACTTTTGATCTTCTACGGCCTCTTTAAGTTTGGATAAGGTGTCCGACGAATTAAAGTTCTGACTGCTGTGTATTACTATTTGCTGTGGTAGTCTGAGTGTTTGACCAAAAACCATTTCAGCTGGTGAAGCTTTAATATCTTCTTTGACCGTGGACCTGAGTCCTAGAAGACCTAGTGGTAGCTCTGTGTACCAATTTGTCTGGTTGTTACTCGCTATTAGAGAAGTCTTTAGTTGGCGGTGAAATCGTTCTACAATCCCATTAGCTTGTGGATGATAAGCAGAAGTGGTAATGTGTTTGCTTCCTAGATTCTTAACGAAGTTTCTAAATTTTGTGGACGAAAATTGAGGTCCTCGATCGGAAGTATTTTCCAGAGGAACTCCAAAACGTTAGATGTATTCCTTTTGAAGTGTATCTACGATAGTACTGGCGTTGGTATCTTTAATTGGATACACTTCGGGCCAACGTGTGTTTCGGTCAACTAGGGTAAGCAGATATCTGTAACCATTTGATATTGGTAAAGGGCCAACTAAATCGACATGAACATGCTCAAAATGACCGTGTGGGATATCTATTTTGTGTGTAATTGTCTTCGTGTGTCTATGTATTTTAGCTCGTTGGCATCTAACGCATTCTTGTGACCATTTGTTGATTTGTGTGTTCATTTTGGGCCAAAAATATCTTTGTGTTATGAGACGTCGAGAAGCTCGTGTACCTGGATGTGAAATGTTATGTAGTTGTTCAAAAACTTGTTTGCGTAATGTTTGTGGAATGTATGGACGTGTTCTTGAACTTGTTTGTTCGCACCAAATTTTAATGTTAAGTATTGGAATGTGTATTTGTTCGAATTTGTAATTGTGTTTTTTAGTATCTCTTGTAGTTCTGAATCTGTAGTCTGCTCTTTGTGTAGAGTTCTGAGGTTTATCTCAGAGGTTGTGAAAGCCTCTATCTCAGCTCTTGAAAGTGCGTCTGCTACGGTGTTATCGGTAACTTTAATGTGTCTGATGTCGTTGGTAAACTGTGCAATGAATTCTAAGTGCCGTGTTTGCCTTGGGCTTCTCTCTGTTTTTGAATGTAATGCTGAAGTAAGTGGTTTGTGATCTGTGTATATTGTAAATGTTCGTCCCTCTAAATAGTGTCTAAAGCAGAGGTGCACACAAGAGCTTCGGGGAGCCACTCGGCTTTCACAGACAAGTCGTGTGTACGAAGCTACTGAACTACTGCGACGCTAGCATTGAATCAGTTTGCGTTTGATCTTCACGCAGTAAGCATCTTATACGCAAATAATATCGTTGAATTTTTGTTTTGTACACACATACTATAACAAAAATGTTGCGCTTGTGTTGGAAGCTCTGCCAACGCTGTGCATCACGGTCTAAAGTGTTTAATTGTAAGGTAAATTGCTAAAAGTTCGCGATCGAACGTACTGTATTTCGTCTCTGATGGTGATAATTTCTTTGAAAAGAAAGCTAGTTGTTCTGTTTTCTGATTGTGTTCTTGTTGTAAAACTGCACCTATAGCAGTGTTAGATGCATCTACAGCGATAGAAAGTTTTGCTTTGCTATTAAAATGATTAAGTAGCACTTCCTTAGTAAAACTTTCTTTTATGGTTGCGAATGCTTCTGTTATGTTTTCTGTCCATGTTAAGTATTTGCTCTTTGTTTTTATTGCTTAAGTTATCATATCATAAATGTGTGTAAGTGTGTGTGCTAATTTAGGAATACATCTGTGGTAGTAGTTAATCATCCCGATGAATTTCTGCATTTGTTTAACTGTTTCTGGTTTTGGATAGTTAACAATACACTGAATTCTATCGGGAGATGGTTGTATGCCTTTGTTTTTGTTTTTTTTTTGGATTCGCCAAGGGAGTGTGAAATCTCATGAATACGTATAGCCCGTACTATACGCATGCACGATTTACATTCTAAAATCTGTCCGGATTAACCGGAAGAGTCAGAATGCACCTACGTACTAAAACACACTCCCATTTGGCGAAGTATGAATTTCTACTAAGCACATTAATTGGCTTTTCAGCGGAACTTAAAAATTGTATAACAATACGTATTTGTTAAGTATAATTCAATTTAAAAAAGTAAACAACATCAAAGTAGTAAACTTTACATAAAACTCCAAAACAAAGAGACCAAAGTAAATATAAATAATATGAATATTAGTAAGTTTGCGGCCACTATCCAACCCAAGAACCTACGTGGAAAAGAGATTAAACTCTAAAACACCAAACCAATTCCAAACATAACGCAGATATATACGTGTAAATATGTAAAAACATATATCGCACACTAAATACAAATTAGTCAAAAAACATAACTTTTCAGGAGAAGCGAAAAATAAAACTCTTTGCTTGAAACTGTAGAAGAAAAGCAATTTTCATTTTAACACAAAAACTTCATTATTCCAGTTAATAAAGAAAATAATGACAAAGCTAGTGAGATATGTGTTTTGTGAATTGATTTATAACAGAAAGACGATTTGGAAAATTTTGACAGAATATAAAAATATTATTAACCGCGTTAATGTTTGAAACAAAATTTTAAAATGTATTAATTATTTGAATGTAAAATCAATATCCGTTTAAAGGCATCCACCGAATCACAAAAAATTAATTAAGCTGTAGCTATTGTTGAAATCACTACACATACATCGTAAAGTAATTTACCACAAAGTAATTTATATAGGAAGGTGACATTAAGCATCGTTCTTCTGCTTCTCAAGGAATGCAGTCAAATTTGCTTAAGGCGAGTTTCATACGAAAGAAGAATAATATCTGGGTTCCAACGATGATGACGTAAAGCAAAAAGTAAAAACTGTTTTTGAACCGATTCTATTGCAGCAATGTGGACGTTATATTGAGGGTTCCATACTACGGAAGCATATTCAAGGATTGGTCTTACGAGAGATATATATAGTAATTAAGTAGTGAAGGCATCATTGAATTATTTCGCCCATCTTTTAACGAAACCAAGAACACCTCTAACCTAATTTACCGCCAAATTTACGTGGAGATTGAAGCGAAGTTTTGGATCCATAATTACACCAAGATCAACAAAACTATGTACAATTTCTAAGTGTTATTTCTAATGTTATTTATAGTGTAATTAGTGCTATGAGCAGTTCTACGTGAGAAGGTCATTGATTTGCATTTTTTCAAGTTAAGGCTTAATAGGTTGAAGTTACACCAATCCACTAGTCTGCTTAAATCAGATTGTAAAAGGTGTTGTTCGTCGAGTGACTTGTAGGTAAGAAAAAGTTTCAATCGTCAGCATACATTAAGACGTCACAGTGTTTAATGCCGAGGGAAGGTCAATAATAAATAGTAAGAATAAAACCGGTCCAAGATGACTTCCTTTCGGAAAACCATATGTAACAATAATATTTTGTGATAGAGAATTCTTATATACAATTTTTTGAAATACGATTCCAATTTAGCAATTTGACAGGAAACCCAATTAGCTGAAGTTTTTTCAATAGATGATTATGATTGACGCTGCCAAAAGCGTTGGTAAAGTCCGTATAAATAACGTCAGTCTGCTTTCCCAAAGTAAAACCTTTGATTACACGAGTTGTAAACTCCAAAAGGTTTGTTGAAGTTGATTTACCCTTTAAAAAACCATGTTGAGTGACAGAAATGGAGGATGATACGAAGTGGGTTAGTTGTTCAGTTATGATTTTCTCAAATAATTTAGGGATTGCGCTTAATTTGGCGATGCTTCGGTAGTTAGTGACATCAATTTTGGAGCCAGATTTATAAAGGGGCATAAGCGCAACCAAAGGGGGGTTTCGGGGTTTAAACCCCCCTCCCCCCAAAAATTATTGTAGTACCAAGCAAAATAGTATTCAATCAAAGTGAGTCACAGGAAAAGCAATCACGTTTTATGAAATGAGTGGAAACCCCAAATGTATATTTAAAATCGATTCTGGTTGATGCATAATTTGCTAAATTAGTCATATTTTATTCCTTCAGACTGCACATTAAGCCGGATCGATTTTGTATGGAGAAAAAAAAGTGAGCCGGACACCGACTCAAAAGTAATAAGTACTCTCAAAAACTAGAAAATATTTTTTTTAAACACCTATAAAAAATTTATTTTTCTTGAAATTCAAATGAATTTAAGATTATTGGAAAAGTACTGAGCTCTTCTTTCTTTTGGTGTATCGTATGGTGTTGTTTAATCAAAACTGAGTACTATGAAAAATGCGTTTTTTATAAGCGTTAAAAAAATAAATATTTGAAAATCATGAATTTTGTACTGGAGCGCTATCTGGCGCACATTTAACTAAAAACTGGTTAAAAGAAATCGATTTGCGTACCTAAAAATTCATATGTACCCACTAATATGAGTGGCTTCGGGGAGCCACTCGGCTTTCACAGACAAGTCGTGTGTACGAAGCTACTGAACTACTGCGACGCTAGCATTGAATCAGTTTGCGTTTGATCTTCACGCAGTAAGCATCTTATACGCAAATAATATCGTTGAATTTTTGTTTTGTACACACATACTATAACAAAAATGTTGCGCTTGTGTTGGAAGCTCTGCCAACGCTGTGCATCACGGTCTAAAGTGTTTAATTGTAAGGTAAATTGCTAAAAGTTCGCGATCGAACGTACTGTATTTCGTCTCTGATGGTGATAATTTCTTTGAAAAGAAAGCTAGTTGTTCTGTTTTCTGATTGTGTTCTTGTTGTAAAACTGCACCTATAGCAGTGTTAGATGCATCTACAGCGATAGAAAGTTTTGCTTTGCTATTAAAATGATTAAGTAGCACTTCCTTAGTAAAACTTTCTTTTATGGTTGCGAATGCTTCTGTTATGTTTTCTGTCCATGTTAAGTATTTGCTCTTTGTTTTTATTGCTTAAGTTATCATATCATAAATGTGTGTAAGTGTGTGTGCTAATTTAGGAATACATCTGTGGTAGTAGTTAATCATCCCGATGAATTTCTGCATTTGTTTAACTGTTTCTGGTTTTGGATAGTTAACAATACACTGAATTCTATCGGGAGATGGTTGTATGCCTTTGTTTTTGTTTTTTTTTTGGATTCGCCAAGGGAGTGTGAAATCTCATGAATACGTATAGCCCGTACTATACGCATGCACGATTTACATTCTAAAATCTGTCCGGATTAACCGGAAGAGTCAGAATGCACCTACGTACTAAAACACACTCCCATTTGGCGAAGTATGAATTTCTACTAAGCACATTAATTGGCTTTTCAGCGGAACTTAAAAATTGTATAACAATACGTATTTGTTAAGTATAATTCAATTTAAAAAAGTAAACAACATCAAAGTAGTAAACTTTACATAAAACTCCAAAACAAAGAGACCAAAGTAAATATAAATAATATGAATATTAGTAAGTTTGCGGCCACTATCCAACCCAAGAACCTACGTGGAAAAGAGATTAAACTCTAAAACACCAAACCAATTCCAAACATAACGCAGATATATACGTGTAAATATGTAAAAACATATATCGCACACTAAATACAAATTAGTCAAAAAACATAACTTTTCAGGAGAAGCGAAAAATAAAACTCTTTGCTTGAAACTGTAGAAGAAAAGCAATTTTCATTTTAACACAAAAACTTCATTATTCCAGTTAATAAAGAAAATAATGACAAAGCTAGTGAGATATGTGTTTTGTGAATTGATTTATAACAGAAAGACGATTTGGAAAATTTTGACAGAATATAAAAATATTATTAACCGCGTTAATGTTTGAAACAAAATTTTAAAATGTATTAATTATTTGAATGTAAAATCAATATCCGTTTAAAGGCATCCACCGAATCACAAAAAATTAATTAAGCTGTAGCTATTGTTGAAATCACTACACATACATCGTAAAGTAATTTACCACAAAGTAATTTATATAGGAAGGTGACATTAAGCATCGTTCTTCTGCTTCTCAAGGAATGCAGTCAAATTTGCTTAAGGCGAGTTTCATACGAAAGAAGAATAATATCTGGGTTCCAACGATGATGACGTAAAGCAAAAAGTAAAAACTGTTTTTGAACCGATTCTATTGCAGCAATGTGGACGTTATATTGAGGGTTCCATACTACGGAAGCATATTCAAGGATTGGTCTTACGAGAGATATATATAGTAATTAAGTAGTGAAGGCATCATTGAATTATTTCGCCCATCTTTTCACGAAACCAAGAACACCTCTAACCTAATTTACCGCCAAATTTACGTGGAGATTGAAGCGAAGTTTTGGATCCATAATTACACCAAGATCAACAAAACTATGTACAATTTCTAAGTGTTATTTCTAATGTTATTTATAGTGTAATTAGTGCTATGAGCAGTTCTACGTGAGAAGGTCATTGATTTGCATTTTTTCAAGTTAAGGCTTAATAGGTTGAAGTTACACCAATCCACTAGTCTGCTTAAATCAGATTGTAAAAGGTGTTGTTCGTCGAGTGACTTGTAGGTAAGAAAAAGTTTCAATCGTCAGCATACATTAAGACGTCACAGTGTTTAATTGCCGAGGGAAGGTCAATAATAAATAGTAAGAATAAAACCGGTCCAAGATGACTTCCTTTCGGAAAACCATATGTAACAATAATATTTTGTGATAGAGAATTCTTATATACAATTTTTTGAAATACGATTCCAATTTAGCAATTTGACAGGAAACCCAATTAGCTGAAGTTTTTTCAATAGATGATTATGATTGACGCTGCCAAAAGCGTTGGTAAAGTCCGTATAAATAACGTCAGTCTGCTTTCCCAAAGTAAAACCTTTGATTACACGAGTTGTAAACTCCAAAAGGTTTGTTGAAGTTGATTTACCCTTTAAAAAACCATGTTGAGTGACAGAAATGGAGGATGATACGAAGTGGGTTAGTTGTTCAGTTATGATTTTCTCAAATAATTTAGGGATTGCGCTTAATTTGGCGATGCTTCGGTAGTTAGTGACATCAATTTTGGAGCCAGATTTATAAAGGGGCATAAGCGCAACCAAAGGGGGGTTTCGGGGTTTAAACCCCCTCCCCCCAAAAATTATTGTAGTACCAAGCAAAATAGTATTCAATCAAAGTGAGTCACAGGAAAAGCAATCACGTTTTATGAAATGAGTGGAAACCCCAAATGTATATTTAAAATCGATTCTGGTTGATGCATAATTTGCTAAATTAGTCATATTTTATTCCTTCAGACTGCACATTAAGCCGGATCGATTTTGTATGGAGAAAAAAAAGTGAGCCGGACACCGACTCAAAAGTAATAAGTACTCTCAAAAACTAGAAAATATTTTTTTTAAACACCTATAAAAAATTTATTTTTCTTGAAATTCAAATGAATTTAAGATTATTGGAAAAGTACTGAGCTCTTCTTTCTTTTGGTGTATCGTATGGTGTTGTTTAATCAAAACTGAGTACTATGAAAAATGCGTTTTTTATAAGCGTTAAAAAAATAAATATTTGAAAATCATGAATTTTGTACTGGAGCGCTATCTGGCGCACATTTAACTAAAAACTGGTTAAAAGAAATCGATTTGCGTACCTAAAAATTCATATGTACCCACTAATATGAGTGGCTTCGGGGAGCCACTCGGCTTTCACAGACAAGTCGTGTGTACGAAGCTACTGAACTACTGCGACGCTAGCATTGAATCAGTTTGCGTTTGATCTTCACGCAGTAAGCATCTTATACGCAAATAATATCGTTGAATTTTTGTTTTGTACACACATACTATAACAAAAATGTTGCGCTTGTGTTGGAAGCTCTGCCAACGCTGTGCATCACGGTCTAAAGTGTTTAATTGTAAGGTAAATTGCTAAAAGTTCGCGATCGAACGTACTGTATTTCGTCTCTGATGGTGATAATTTCTTTGAAAAGAAAGCTAGTTGTTCTGTTTTCTGATTGTGTTCTTGTTGTAAAACTGCACCTATAGCAGTGTTAGATGCATCTACAGCGATAGAAAGTTTTGCTTTGCTATTAAAATGATTAAGTAGCACTTCCTTAGTAAAACTTTCTTTTATGGTTGCGAATGCTTCTGTTATGTTTTCTGTCCATGTTAAGTATTTGCTCTTTGTTTTTATTGCTTAAGTTATCATATCATAAATGTGTGTAAGTGTGTGTGCTAATTTAGGAATACATCTGTGGTAGTAGTTAATCATCCCGATGAATTTCTGCATTTGTTTAACTGTTTCTGGTTTTGGATAGTTAACAATACACTGAATTCTATCGGGAGATGGTTGTATGCCTTTGTTTTTGTTTTTTTTTTGGATTCGCCAAGGGAGTGTGAAATCTCATGAATACGTATAGCCCGTACTATACGCATGCACGATTTACATTCTAAAATCTGTCCGGATTAACCGGAAGAGTCAGAATGCACCTACGTACTAAAACACACTCCCATTTGGCGAAGTATGAATTTCTACTAAGCACATTAATTGGCTTTTCAGCGGAACTTAAAAATTGTATAACAATACGTATTTGTTAAGTATAATTCAATTTAAAAAAGTAAACAACATCAAAGTAGTAAACTTTACATAAAACTCCAAAACAAAGAGACCAAAGTAAATATAAATAATATGAATATTAGTAAGTTTGCGGCCACTATCCAACCCAAGAACCTACGTGGAAAAGAGATTAAACTCTAAAACACCAAACCAATTCCAAACATAACGCAGATATATACGTGTAAATATGTAAAAACATATATCGCACACTAAATACAAATTAGTCAAAAAACATAACTTTTCAGGAGAAGCGAAAAATAAAACTCTTTGCTTGAAACTGTAGAAGAAAAGCAATTTTCATTTTAACACAAAAACTTCATTATTCCAGTTAATAAAGAAAATAATGACAAAGCTAGTGAGATATGTGTTTTGTGAATTGATTTATAACAGAAAGACGATTTGGAAAATTTTGACAGAATATAAAAATATTATTAACCGCGTTAATGTTTGAAACAAAATTTTAAAATGTATTAATTATTTGAATGTAAAATCAATATCCGTTTAAAGGCATCCACCGAATCACAAAAAATTAATTAAGCTGTAGCTATTGTTGAAATCACTACACATACATCGTAAAGTAATTTACCACAAAGTAATTTATATAGGAAGGTGACATTAAGCATCGTTCTTCTGCTTCTCAAGGAATGCAGTCAAATTTGCTTAAGGCGAGTTTCATACGAAAGAAGAATAATATCTGGGTTCCAACGATGATGACGTAAAGCAAAAAGTAAAAACTGTTTTTGAACCGATTCTATTGCAGCAATGTGGACGTTATATTGAGGGTTCCATACTACGGAAGCATATTCAAGGATTGGTCTTACGAGAGATATATATAGTAATTAAGTAGTGAAGGCATCATTGAATTATTTCGCCCATCTTTTAACGAAACCAAGAACACCTCTAACCTAATTTACCGCCAAATTTACGTGGAGATTGAAGCGAAGTTTTGGATCCATAATTACACCAAGATCAACAAAACTATGTACAATTTCTAAGTGTTATTTCTAATGTTATTTATAGTGTAATTAGTGCTATGAGCAGTTCTACGTGAGAAGGTCATTGATTTGCATTTTTTCAAGTTAAGGCTTAATAGGTTGAAGTTACACCAATCCACTAGTCTGCTTAAATCAGATTGTAAAAGGTGTTGTTCGTCGAGTGACTTGTAGGTAAGAAAAAGTTTCAATCGTCAGCATACATTAAGACGTCACAGTGTTTAATTGCCGAGGGAAGGTCAATAATAAATAGTAAGAATAAAACCGGTCCAAGATGACTTCCTTTCGGAAAACCATATGTAACAATAATATTTTGTGATAGAGAATTCTTATATACAATTTTTTGAAATACGATTCCAATTTAGCAATTTGACAGGAAACCCAATTAGCTGAAGTTTTTTCAATAGATGATTATGATTGACGCTGCCAAAAGCGTTGGTAAAGTCCGTATAAATAACGTCAGTCTGCTTTCCCAAAGTAAAACCTTTGATTACACGAGTTGTAAACTCCAAAAGGTTTGTTGAAGTTGATTTACCCTTTAAAAAACCATGTTGAGTGACAGAAATGGAGGATGATACGAAGTGGGTTAGTTGTTCAGTTATGATTTTCTCAAATAATTTAGGGATTGCGCTTAATTTGGCGATGCTTCGGTAGTTAGTGACATCAATTTTGGAGCCAGATTTATAAAGGGGCATAAGCGCAACCAAAGGGGGGTTTCGGGGTTTAAACCCCCCTCCCCCCAAAAATTATTGTAGTACCAAGCAAAATAGTATTCAATCAAAGTGAGTCACAGGAAAAGCAATCACGTTTTATGAAATGAGTGGAAACCCCAAATGTATATTTAAAATCGATTCTGGTTGATGCATAATTTGCTAAATTAGTCATATTTTATTCCTTCAGACTGCACATTAAGCCGGATCGATTTTGTATGGAGAAAAAAAAGTGAGCCGGACACCGACTCAAAAGTAATAAGTACTCTCAAAAACTAGAAAATATTTTTTTTAAACACCTATAAAAAATTTATTTTTCTTGAAATTCAAATGAATTTAAGATTATTGGAAAAGTACTGAGCTCTTCTTTCTTTTGGTGTATCGTATGGTGTTGTTTAATCAAAACTGAGTACTATGAAAAATGCGTTTTTTATAAGCGTTAAAAAAATAAATATTTGAAAATCATGAATTTTGTACTGGAGCGCTATCTGGCGCACATTTAACTAAAAACTGGTTAAAAGAAATCGATTTGCGTACCTAAAAATTCATATGTACCCACTAATATATATATACCCACCAAAATTTGCCAAAATCAAACCGTAAATATGGCAATTAAATAATAATTGAGCTGAAGGAAGCTTTTGAATATCGGTTTCTCACATTTTATATAATTGTGGCACTTAGTTTTGGTTAAACCGCACCATACGATATATCAATGGAAAGAAGAGCTCAATAATTTTCCAATAAATTTAAATTCATGTGATTATCATGAAAAATACATATTGTACACGTCTTTAAAACAACCTCTTTTCGAAAATGACAAAATATGGATTTTTTGGGGTCTCAATAGAGTTTGTAAACACAAAAAATTTCCAAAATTTTTTAAGTGTACCATGAAAATCTTTAGTTTTTTTGCTTATCTTGGGTATGCATTCTGAAGAAAAGAATTTATTATTAAAAGGATTCTGACCACTTGAAAGGTTGTTGGCAATACTTCGATTTGAGTTATCTTTTCAACTTCTAGCATGGAGGAAAATTGAAATATTTGGAAACAAATTAATTCAAAAGTAAGACATGGTAAAAAAGCCTAAATTTGAGGAAAATCGGTTGAATCACTCGCCACTGAAAAAATCAAAGAAATTTCCCGTCAAATTGTTATTTTTCGTCCTTTTTTAAAATCAGTTTTTAAACATGGATAACACAAACTCTACAGAATTAAGTTTATAGTGAAGTCATGTGATTCATTATAAAAATAATTCCGATTGACTTCCGAAAGTGGAGAAAAAAATTTACAATTTCTAATTTTCCATCGTTGTTTCCAAAATCCGTTTCATAAAATTTCTCTAAATTTTTACATATTATCCGATATTAAGGAATTATGGCTTATAAGGTAAAAATATGTTGGTTTAATTTTTCTTCTGTTCGCCCATCTAGTGACATAATATAGTTATATGCCTTATTCATAATCTTCCATTGGATTTTCAAAATCAGTTTCATGAAAATCCCTCAAAATTGCGCAAATATTAACCGATTTTGGAAAAGTGTAGGTAAGACCTACCGTTAAAAATATATTATTTCTATTTCGTCAGCATTTGCGCATTGGACAAGTAATACCAAACGATTTTTTCAAATTCAGACTCTTTGTTTTTCATCCCAAGGTGTCAGAAATTTAGCGGTTTTTACTTTCGGAATTGAGCATAATTAGGCTCACTAAAGGACGAATTTTAAAGCTAGTGCCAGCCAATTGGGTATTTTTACAACGAAGTGATGTATGGATGAACAATTTTCACTGCACTCAAATATGTTATAGAGTTTGCTCCAGAGAATGCTTTTCTCTAAATGTGGTACTAAAAAATCCCTAAAAATGATAAAAAGCTTCCATGAACAAGGAAAATATATAAAAATATATCGTTTTTAGAGAATAAGACTTTTTTATTTTTGAAAAAAGATTTCATTTTATTGAAGAAAATACTTCGCACAGTGAATTTTTTATCAAAATTTAGTAAACATTTTTCATTTTCCTTAAATTTTTCTCTATAAATGAAAATTTTTTGTGCGAGAAAAATACTTATCATTATAAGAGACATTGAAATACTTCCATTTCCCACAAGTGAAGAAATATTTATTTGAAAATTTATTCTAATTGAAATATCGAAAATAGAGAAATTTTTTATCGGAGAGAGGTAGGTATTTTGAATGTGTGGGGAGAAAAATATTGAATTTTTGCTGACCTTATTGGGACCCGAGTAAAAATGAAAATATTTTAGCTCAAGCCTAATAACCTTCGTACAACTGCCAAATAAGAAAAAATCAATTAAACGGCCTATAACTGGTGCTTGCAAAATATTTTAGCCGAACAGATCCTAAACAACATTGAACCCAGTTTATTTTAAAACGACCGCTACCACTGCTGTTCACCTTCTATACGGATAGAATGTCCTGACAGTACGGATAGAAAAAAATATGGTGCTGGCCATTAGTGCAAAAATTGAACGCACTAACCGCTACAACTCAGCCGATGTAATAACGTAAAATTGTTTTTATATATAAGTTCTACATTTGATAAAACTCCCCCCAAAAAAAATTCCTGGTTGCGCCCCTGTGAAGGGGTATAATATATGAATCTTTCCAAATAATCGGAAAATGTCCACTTTGCAGGGATATATTTAATATGTTTGATAGAGGAGCACACAGGTTGCTAGCACATTCCTTTAGAATGCAACTCGGAATTTCATCAGGGCCGGTCGAAAAAGAGCATTTAACTTGACGAAGGTAATGCATAACAATAATTGAGTCTATTACAAGAGTTTCAAAAGAGCTAACTGGAGGTGAATAAGGATGCTCAGAACACATATTAAATGGTATGTTGGAGTAAGTTGATTTGAAGAAGCTTGCAAACATGTTGGAAATAACATTGTCACAAGACGATTCCTCTTGATTATTTATTTATTTATTTGCTAAGCCTTAGGCTTTCTAGCACTATAATAAATTAAAAATACAAAATTTCAATATAATTGTACAAAGCAAAATAAAATGAGAATTAGTGAATTATCAAAAGAATACAAAACACATTAATAATAGAATATAATATTTTAAAATTAACATTATAATATGTACAAATAAATTTTAAGATATTTAAAAATATTGAACCGCAAATAACATTGTGGTACAAGGCAAACATGGTTATGTTCGCCCCCACTGATAGCATGGTGTCGGCATAGAACGGTGGGAGGTATCGAGACAAACAAGGTCTGTACGCCACACTGATAAGCATTTGCATATATATATAATATAAATCGTTCTGTCATTGCTAAAGCCAATGAAATCCTGGATAAGCAAGGTGGTATTTCGACAAACTTGGTCATATGTACCACACCAATTTCACTATATACAACGAAATGGTAGAGAACGTAGGCACTAAGACAACTAGGTATCATTGGCCAGTTATATCAATATATATACAATACAAATCGTTCTTGCATGGTTGTAGGAAAAAATCCAAAATGTACAACCAGTGCGGTACGGCTGAAAAATGAATTAACATTCACCAAGCATGCTCGATAAGAATAATTGAGGTCAACAGGTTCAGGTCCATTCATAAAAGTGTAGTTATTGTTGTTTTATATTCATCACTAAGTGAAAATTATGCATCCTTGGAAAAGCGTAATCAGACTCAGCGGCGGTACTGCAGGTAATCTATAATTTTATGTTTAATTGAGTACATGGATTCATTTAAAGAAATAACATCTGAAACGAAATTAAAGTCTCCGCAAGCGTTTCTTAGTGGTTCATTTTGTAAGTAGTTAGTGCTACAAAAGTTCATAAAAAGTAGCTCAAAAGACCTTCTAGGACGAAGAGGAACATTAAAGTAAATTTTACTAAGTAAATATGGACTGTTAACATATCCATGTAAAAGTTTTATAATCCAACTAACATTTAGCATACTTCTCCTATTTTTTAAAGAAGGAAGATTAATAAGCTGCAATCGGTATTCATAAGAAGGTAAATTAAAGTTTGAAACACAATATAGATCGCGTAAGCAGAATAGAAGAAATTGCTTTTGAACAGATTCTATATCGTCTATATAACAACCATAACGAGGGCACCAAACAATTGAAGCGTATTCTAGAATGGGCCTTACTAACGATGTGAATAAGGTTTTAGTTATAAAAGGATCATTAAACTCTTTAGACCATCGTTTAATAAATCCTAGAGTACTATTAGCTCGGCTAATAGCTTTATTAATGTGAATGTTAAAGCGAAGTTTGGTGTCCATAGTTACTCCGAGATCATCAAAAACCTCTAAGATCTCAAGTGTATAGTCACCTATTTTGTAATAACTTCGAGAAGGTTGCCTCCGAGAAAAAGTCATGTGTTTACACTTCTTCAAGTTAAGCTTCATGCAGTTAATTTCGCACCAGTTACAAAGATGGTCAAGATCGGTTTGAAGGAAAAAAGAGTCGTGCTCATTTTTATAAGAAAGAAAAAGTTTAACATCATCAGCGTATAGCAAGATATTACTATGCTTTACCACAGATGGTAAATCATTAACATAAAGTAAAAACAATAAGGGACCAAGATGGCTTCCTTGAGGTACACCAGAAGTAACAAGAAACTCATCTGAATTTACGAGGTTAAATAAAACGCTTTGCGTTCTATTTAATAAATATGATTCAATCCACCGCACTAAATGCGTTGGAAAACCAAGAAGAGACAGTTTTATAACTAACAGCTTATGATTTACAACATCGAAGGCTTTACTAAAGTCTGTATAAATAACATCTGTTTGTAGACCTTTTCCAAAATTTTCTACAGTTTTAGATGTAAATTCAAGAAGATTATTAACAGTAGATTTTCCAGATAAGAATCCATGTTGGAATGGAGATATTGAAGATTTAACGCTATGTGATAATTGTGAGGTTACAATAGCCTCAAAAAGCTTAGGAAGAGCACTGAGCTTTGCAATTCCCAATTCAATAGTTGTCTATCAAAGATCTTTTGCCAGATTTATGAAGCGGAATAATAAAAGAAGATTTCCAAGCCACTGGAAAATAGCAAGATTGCAACGATGCTTTAAAAAGCATAGTAATTGGAATTACAAGTTCTTCACAGCAATATTTCAATATACATGAAGGAATATTGTCAGGCCCACTTTTATAAGATGCCTTAAGATCAGGGACCGAAAATAATGATTTTTTTTCAAATTTTAATGAAAAAAATCAGCATGTTCTAAGCGTCGGAAAAAACTTTTGAGTATACCGAAATGTTAGAATTTGTGTTGCCTCTTAGAATAAATAATGATTTTTATTTTTTAAGCGTTAAGCATAAAAATTAAAAATAATTATTATATAAAGATTTTAATTTTTTTGTTCAGGAATAAAAATTATTTTTGATTTTTATTTTTTTTGCTCAGAATTAAAAATTATTTTTGATTTTTATTTATTTTGCTCAGAAATAAAAATTATTTTTGAATATTATTTTTTTTGCTCAGAAATAAAGAGTATTTTTGAATTTTATTTTTTTTGCTCAGACATAAAAATTATTTTTTATTTTTATTTATTTTGCTCTGAAATAAAAAGAATTATTGATTTTTATGTTTTTGGCTCAGAAATAAAAATTATGTTTGATTTTTATTTATTTTGTTCAAAAATAGAAATTATTTGTTGATTTTTATATTTTTTCTCAAAATTAAAATTCATTATTTAAAAAGAATAAAACTTGGGCATGTGTAAATTTTTCATAAAAATTCAAATCCAAAGAAAATATGGGCTTACGCTTAAACCAGTTAATACAACAACGTTGAGACTACAGTCGAGTCAGCTGTTATTAGGGGATGTTTTTATATTATGAATGCAACTTTAACTTAAAGTTCAATCGAACAATAGCGAAAACAGCCAGTTGCTATTCAAATTTTTGGATAAAAGGGAAGAACAAATATTGGAAAATCCTTACGTTATTTCCTCAATTTATCTGGACCCTCGAATAGGTCGATAAATTATTAAAAATCCAATCAAAATAATGTATGCCAAATCACACTTAATTAAATTTAATTTCGCAAAGGTAAATTTCTGCCATTTTCACCTTTAAATATAATTTATGTATATAAGTATACTATTTATAACACACTGAAGAGCAATGAACAAATGGACAAATTTTTATTCTTAAAAATTAATGCCCTGTCATTTTAAAAATTCTCAATAATATATATATCAAATTTAATATCATCATAGTTTCTTTTCAAATTTTGAAGAGATAAAAAAACATAACTATTAAGAATGTCTAACAAGAAGAAAGCTCGTGAAATCTATTTTTAATTTACGAGAAAAAACAAAAATCCTAAGTCTTTAAATTTATTTAGCGAAATAATAAAAATCAAAAATTCTTTCTATTTCTGACCAAAAAAAAAAAATCAAAAAAACCCATAAAAATCATTTTTCGATTTTTATTTTTTGTCTCAAAAATAAAAATCAAAAATGATTTTTTTGCTTGAGCAAAAAAAATAAAAATCAAAAATGATTTTTTTGTTTGAGTTAAAAAGATAAAAATCAAAAATGATTTTTTTGCTTGAGTAAAAAAATAAAAATCAAAAATGATTTTTTTGCTTAAGTAAAAAAAATAAAAATCAAAAATGATTTTTTTGTTTGAGGAAAAACAATAAAAATCAAAAATGATTTTTATGTTTGAGTAAAAAAAATAAAAATCAAAAATGATTTTTATGCTTGAGTAAAAAAATAAAACTTAAAAATAATTTTTATTTTTGATTTAAAAAATAAAAATCAGAAAACAATTTTTATATCTGAGCAAAAAAATAAAAATCATAAAATAATCATTATTTCTTAATTTTTTCGATATTGCTCATAATTATTACGGTCCCTGCTTAAGATTTTTCAAGTAGGTTGAAACCGTGTTAATATCAATTATTGGAGAACGAATATCGCCAGGTAGCACATTTAAAGAATAACTTTAACTATCATAAGAAACAGATGAATAAGTAGTCTTGAAGAAGTCTGCAAAAAGGTTACATATAGTAATATCAACATCCGATTCAAATGTTTTATATTTCATAAAAGAATTTAAGAATTCTTTTAAGGATATGAATTTATCTTACGTTTAGTTTTAACAAAGTTCCAAAAAGATTTTGCATCAGACTTGATATTTAATTTGACTTTTGTTAAATATATGTCATAGGATTGCCTACATAAATGCCGGTAGTTGTACTTAATTGAAGTATAGTAAGCAAAATCACAAATACTATTAGATTTTAGATATTTTTTATAGTATTTTGATTTTAAGTTTCTCAGATTTTTCAGTTCTTTGGTATACCAAGTGGGACCAGATATTAAAGAGGCTTTTCTCTGAGGAACTGAAGTTACAAAGCAATTATTGAGAGTTTTATTAAAGGCAAACACAGCAGAATCAAGAGTTTGAGGCAATATTCTGGTAGTATTGATATTAAGTACTGATGTCCAGTTGATCATTGACAAATTATCTCTTAAAATAACATAATTTGTTCTTTTAAAATTGAACTCTGAGGGAGGAATCAAACGATTTGATATAGATTGTTTAGGAAAATTCAGTGTGATTTCAATAGTCGGATGGTGTGAATCCTCAGGATACACAAGCGGATCAGACCTATTAACTGAAACAATATTGCTATCATCTAAATATATAAGGTCTAACAAACGGTTATTCCTATTAAAGTGATAGTTTATTTGAAAAAGTCCTTGACTCGAAAGCTCATTTAAAAATGAGTTATCAGATGAATGTTCTGAAGATGGCAGAAATACTGAAGTATTTTCAGAACACCTGTTCCAAGTAACATTAGGGAGGTTGAAGTCACCAGTTATTAAAATGTGGTCGTAAGGCTGAAGTTGTGAACAAATTTTATTTATCGACGCCAGATGTTTTCCATACACCTCAACATTGGAAACTGGAGGAATATACGAACATGTTACATAAATTCTAAAAGTGCCAAACTTCACAAGAACACAACAAAATTCAATATCTAAAGACTCAGATATTATTATTTCTTGTGAGAAGTGTGAAGATTTAACGGCAATAAGAACGCCGCCACCATTGCAAAAGTTACCAACAATAGAGTTTCTATCTTTACGGTATGTATTAAAGTTGTTTGCCAGAATTTCAGCATTCAACGTATTAGGTTTAAGCCAAGTTTCACTAAAAGCAATAATGTCAAAGTGAAGACTATGGCTTGAAATGTATAAATTTGTTAGTTTAGTGTTTAAACCTCGAACATTTTGGTATAAGACAAAGAACTGAAAGCAACAATCTAGTTTTTTGGGTTCATATTGCGAACAGGCAAGGTAGCCAGTGAAGTTTGAGGTGGTGATTTCTGAATAAATTCATGCACCAAAGTATTTTCCGGCCAAAAACTTTGATCAATAACTTTAAAGAAGAGATCACTAGACAAAGTAATTTTAAAAAAAGCAATAGTACGCTGATATGAAAATCTTAGTTTGTAAACCGAAATTTTTTCATTAAGAAGGTTTAACTTAGAGTTTAAGAAGTATAAAATATCCCCTTCAGACGTATCAGCTGCAAAGCGAGAAATAAATAAACATTTAGCTGGCGGTATAACTACAAGCTCTTTATGAACCGGCTGATTATTGCTGCTATTCGATGTTTGTTTCGGTATAGCTCCAGAAGAAACCGAAATAGAGGTGGGCGGATCAGTATTAGAAGGTACATTAGAAGCGCAAGACTGGGCATAAGTTTTTTTGGAAACAGAAGGAGAATTATAAATTGCGTTATATATTGGCACTGAAATAGAAGGTGAAGTTAATTCCTTATCAACAGATGCAACAGCGTTATTAAGTGTGATCTGATTTGCAGTCACTGACTCTGTCGGTAGATCTTCAGGTTGTAAAATTATGTTAGGCAAGATAGGATCAGAAATGATAGCATTAGTAATGCTAGAGGTCAGTGGCGAGGCTACTGCAGTCGATTTAGCAGAACTTCGAAGATTTTTGTTACTTCGTTTGCGTTTTGGAGACACAGAAGCTTCATCCAAAACCTTAAACTTTTTAAACAAATTTTCGTATTCAACTAATCTTGTTTGAGCCGCTTTGAGGGTTTAGAATTAATTTGCTTTGTTGGGACGCACAATAAGATGCACCTTTGCAAAGTATCATTAAAAAACTGTACCGAGGTTTCGACGTCATAATATGAATACGGTGGTTTAATAGATAGAATCGGTGACCAGTCAGTCTGCGAGAGTAAGGCGTTAGGTTCAACATAGTCTGTAATTTTGAAATTATATATTTTTGTATTTCGCTTATCAGGTGTAAGTTTATTTTCATTTTCATGATATGTCGTAACTTAAAAAATTTATTCTGTCTACGCCGAAAATACATTTGTTTGGAATAATGTTTAGTCCGTAATTGTCTAGTCGTTCAAAAACTAAATTAAGATGTTTGAGGTGTTCTTCTTCTGTCTCGCTGGCCACCAGAATATCGTCAAGGTATACAAATACGAAGTCTAGTTCACGTAATACTTCGTTGATAAATCGTTGGAATGTTTGAGCTGCATTTCTTAAACCGAATGGCATTCTCAGAAACTCAAACATTCCGAACGGTGTAGTAATCGCGGTTTATGTATGTCTTGTGTGGCCATGGGGATTTGGTGGTATGCTCTAACTAGGTCTAATTTCGAAAATATGTGTTTGTTGTGTAAGTCAATAGATAGGTCGTGTATGTGTGGTAGAGGGTAGCGGTCTGGGACTGTAATTGCGTTTAGTCTTCTATAGTCACCACAGCGTCTCCAGTCGTTCACATCTTTTTTTGGTACTAGATGTAGTGGAGACGATGACATGGAGTCTGAAGGACGGCAGATGCCTGCTTGGATTAAGAAGTCAAATTCTTGTTTGGCGATTTTGTATTTGTTGGAGTCAAGGCGTCTTGGTCTTGAAAAAGTAACTGTCCTTCTGTAGTTATGTGGTGTACTGTTGTGTGTTTAACTGGTTTGTTGTAGTCGGGTTCTGCTGTTAGTGATGGGTAATTTTTGAGTATATTTGTATATTTGTTATCTAGTGTAAATAGTTTGGGTAGTGATGTTTCTGTAAATGATGTGATTGCGTTTACTGATAGCTGTGTAATGAGTTTCTTGTGTTTTAAGTCTATCAAGAGTCCATATTTCGAAAGGAAATTTACTCCTATGATGGGTCTTGTAATGTCTGCTAGTATGAATGTGAAAGGGAAATCGCGTCTTAGTTTCAAATTTACGTTAAGTAATTTCTTGCCGAAAGTTGCGATGTACTACCGTTAGCTGCTGTTAGTATTAAGTCTGAATTTTTCTTGTGGGCTTTGAATTTATTTATTGGAAGTACTGAAACTTCTGCTCCACTGTCTATCAAAAAGTTTATGTAATTGTCGTTATCGCATATAAAAAGGCAGCGTGTGAGTATTGTTAGACTTCCATCATTAGCCGTCGCAATGATGGATTCACTTAGTTTGTTGAGTTATGTTGTGTTGTGTTGTGTTGGGTGTCGTTTTGACCGAATGAGCATGGTTGTTCGCATTGCCTAGCTGCCCTACCGAACCTAAAATGGTATCTTCATATCCCTTTGGTAGAGCGTTGTCGTGACACACTTCTTGATGGGGATCTACGTCTTGAAAATCTTCGGAAATAATTCTCTCTTGAGTTCGAACGTGAATGATTACGGTATCGTTCGTTTTTTGACTCTTGGACCTCAATTGCTAGTTTGTTGAAACTTTCAAGAGTTTTGGACGTTGTTTCTGCAAACGATTGCGTTATCATCGCAAGCTCAAAGTTTTGGGTGATTTTTGTCATGCGCTGGGCATTATTGACAACTGAAGCGACTTCGGATTTCGACATAACTTCCCACAAATTTTCAGCAAGTTTCAACTGTTCCTCTAGTTCTCTATGACAAGATATGGTCAAAGCAATATTAAGGCTTTTGGGGAGCGTGCGAAGCCAAATTTTATAAACTAAGTCGCTACCAACTGTAGTACCAACTAGGGCTATGACTCTTATTCGAAGTTTTTGAACTTCGAAGTATTCGAAGTTCGAAGCTTCGTTTCAAAACTTCGAAGAGGAAAAAAACTTCGGATTTACGAAGCTTCGAAGCTTGACTATTCGTTCAACATAAAAAAATTCGAAGCTTCGAAGTTTTTACTCAAAATATTTCAAAATTTTTTGTGCCTGTGTGATACACTTCGATATATGAAAAAAACATGAGATCCTGGGTGTGGAGCATTTATACTAAAAGTTCTGATGCTGAATCAACGATTTGCAATCTATGCGAGCGAGTAATGTAGTCGCATGGGTCCACGAGTTCACTTCATGCGCATCTAAAGATGCATTAAATTTTTCCAGAAGAACAATTAGTCGAGACCGTAGCGAGAAAATTGTACAAGCATGTACAAAGTTAGAAGCCTGCCGTCGGCTGCCATTCAAATTTACGTCCAGTCGCGAATTCAAGGAATTCATAGATGTTGTCGAACCTGGTTTTACATGTCCTTCGAGAGAAACAATCGTATAGCGTCTGCGCGTGCTCGAGGATGGAATAAAATGCAAAATAGTTGAAATATTGCAGAAATTCGAATTTATTGCATTGGATACAGACTGCTGGACCTCTCGCGCCATGGATGGTCTTCTAAATGTGAATGCACATTTAATTGACGATTAATGGCAGCCGCAGATATTGAAGCTTAGTACTCAGGAAGTAGAAGAAAGACACACATCCGAAATTTTAGCCGATTATCTGCAAGTGATTGTTATTTGTTATATCAAACTGGGTATCATTCGAATACTCGAAGAATTTAATTCTTCGAAGTTTTTCCTATTCGGATAGTAATATTTGAAGCTTCGCCTCAAAAACTTCGAAGTTCCGAAGTTTGCTTCGAAGCTTCGAAAAAACCGCACATGAACAGCCCTAGTACCAACTAACATTTTAAGTGACCTATAAAATTGAGATGGTTTTTGGTCACCCATCTCAGTGCCAGACAAAATTTTGTCAAACCTCTTGGCTTCACTTAAAGGGTGTCGGTTAAACAAAGTTCTTTTTAAGCCTTCATACAAATTTGAGGACGGAGGTTTTTGTATGAAGTCTAGCACCATTAAAATTACCTCTTGAGGTAGAGCGGTTACGAGGTACTCGTACTTTGACTTGTCAGTTGTGATTCCTTTTGCCTGAAATTGTATTTCTGCATGGGCAAACCATGCGTCGGGACAAGTTGTCCAGAATTGTGGCAATTTTACTGACGCCGCTTGTATTTTTGGATGCATTGGTGCATCAAATGGATTGGGAGGGTGATGGTCACCTTCGCCGAAATGAGAGAGATGTGGGAGAGGGTTAGAAGTATGTAAGGGGGTAGAGGGTTGTCTGGGGTGGGGTGGTGGTGTGTGTGAAAGACTCATAGTTTTTTTTTTTAACGTGTACCTAAAAATGTGTTCCTATAATGTGTTTCCCTAGTGCAGTGGAGTGCCTACGGATATGAGACAATAGGTTTCATACGTCCCTATTGTCCTACATACTTTTTAAAAGCTAAGTGTGTGCCTCGTGCAAAGCTAAAAATAAGAAAGCAACCTGTAAAAAAAAATTTTATAAAATGTCAGAAAGAAAAAATATTAACAAATTTTATAAAATTTAAAATTGATTTTAAAATGGTGTGCCGATCTCGTTGCTGTAGTTGAAGTAGTAGTTGTTGTTGTTTTTCTTGTTGTTGTTGTTTTTGCTGCTGTTTTTATTGCTGCTGCTGCTGTTGTTGTTGTTGTTGTTGTTAGTGCTGTTGTTGTTATTGTTGCTGTTGTTATTGCTACTACTGTTGCAGTTGTTGTTGCGTTACCTTGTCGGCAGTTAAAGGGTTCCTTTTTATTGTCGTTGCTAGTAGCAGTTTTTGAGAACGTGTGGAACCAATCGTCAGACGACTAAGTCCAGAGAGAGACTCGTGCGAGAGTTGCTGCTGTCCTTGGAGGCAATATAGGAAGCAGATAAATTTACCGTTTTGTCACTTGGTTTCTTGCTTCTAGAATTTCTCGAATCCTTTTTTATTTCTTTTGAGCTGGACTAGTTTCTGAGCTTATGACTGGGCTAGTTTGATTTGTTGGAAAGTTTTTGATAGTGTTGCTGTTCCTGGCTCTGATCTGGCTCTAGTTGATGTCGTAGGTTTTGATGGTGTTGATGTTCATCTCCTGGTTATATTCCAGGTAATATGAGGAGATCGAAGAGGCTTACAATATTTTTTTTTGCTTTCTTATTGGTATTAATTTCTTTTGCTTCTTTCTTGCTGTCTTGTGTTTGTTGTCTGGGATTTCGTTTTCTGTATCCTCGTCGTCGTGGGCGTTTACTGTTTGCCTCCTGGCAGGATCGCCAATTGTAGTTGTACCCACAAATGAATATTGTCGCCAGTTGTGGTAATGTATCCAAATAAAAATATTTTTTTATTTTTATCTAAAATTTATTTTTTTATAATTTTATTTAACATTTATTTTTTGGAACTGTTTTTGTTGAACACAATTTTCATAATGATTTTACAAATGAAAATTTTTGATTTATAATACTTGAGAATATTTTGATTCTTAGGCCCGTTAACTGATCTCAATTTTAAACAAAGTTTAGCTTAAACAAAGTTTAAAGTTCCTTAACCTCAGTTTAAATTTTAACGCCGATACCTCATCTCACAAAATCTAAGTTTAACTTGGCGAGGCAAGTTTAAATTAAAACACAGAAATTCTAGGTTTAAAAAATTTAAACTTTGATTTTGTCAAAAATTCTCTGAGAACATTGCAAATATTCTCAATAATAAGCAAAAAATAAAAAATAAAAAAATCATACTTCAAAAATTCCAAACAATAAACCATGATATAATTACTCCAAGGTAGTATTGACGTTTCTGAAGGAAACGAACTTCTGCCAAAAAATATAACAAGAAAGAGTGCGCTCACAATCCGTCATAGCATACAATTAATTTTCACTGGTCACATTCAGCGTACCCAACAGTTGGCAACTGGTAAGTCAAAACTTGATGCACATAAATAGGAAGTTGCGCATTAAAATTCATTTAAAAATAGAAAATTTTTAATTTGTCGGTAAAATTTCCATTCGTATTTGATACAAAGCTTGATATTTCATAAACTTGACAATTTTTCTGAAACTTCAATACCGATAGCAGCGCTCCCCGATGTGTTTCTGTCACAACAGTTGACGCAGCTGAATATGGCCAACACATATAACAACGAACATCTGTTTTTGACAAGAGTTCGTTTATTTGTAGCTGAGAGAATCAACATTTGTCAACACTACCTGGTGAAATTATTATATCATGACAATAAACAATAAAAAACATATTTAAGTTTTGAAAAAAAAAATATTCCAATGAAACTGACAATTTGCATTATTTTTTCAAAAATTTTTGAAATATTTTTATGTTCTAGTCAAAGTTGTAGAATTTTTACTACAGTGCCGCTCAAATATGTTTTTTAATCTCAGTTTAAATTTTTTAACAGAGTTTAAGTAAACTGCCGATATAAATGAGACAAATTACGAAAACAATTTTAACAGAGTTTAAAATTTAAACTCTGTTTACGAAATCTGAGGTTAAGGAATTTAAACTTCGAAGATCAGTTAACGGGCCTTAGATAATGGTTTTTTGGATAAATATGAAAGTGTATGTTTTGTAAAGTGTGCCCTGCAAACATTTTCAATCGCCTGAGAATCTCCAGCGAATCGCTTGGAAGATGAAACGATCGCCGGCGAGCTCTTCTGATAGTCTTCCGGGAATCGCCGAATGTAAGCAGCTGAGGCCATAAAAGCGATTCGCCGGGAAGATTCGCCGGCGAATCGCCAAGAAGAGTTTCAAGCGATTCGCCTGGAAGATTCTCGAACGATTCGCCGAGAGGAGTCTTAAGCGGTTCGCCGGGAAGATTTGCCAACGAATCGCCGAGAAGGGTCTTAGGCGATTCGCCAAGAAGAGTCGCGAACGATTCGCTGAGAGGAGTCTTAAGCGATTCGCCGGGAAGATTCGCCAACGAATCGGCAGAAGGGATTTTTGTTTGTTGCAGAGCATCGTTGTTGAATGTTACAAGTTGTTGCAATTTTGAACTAGCGGGCTCTTCAGACGTTGTTTTATACCAGTTTCATGAAATTTTTTAAAAGTTAAATTTTTTGATTAATTTAAACGATTTTTCAGAGCCTGCTTCATATTAAAATGATAGATTTTGAAAGCATTTTAAAAAGCAGTCTTCCAACGATCGCCGGAATGAGCGAAGGAAGATTTTGAAATTTTTTTGAATCGCGCATTCATCCCTTGGGCGATCAAAAAGCGATCCATCTTCCAACGATCGCCGGAATGAGCGAAGGAAGATTTTTAACATTTTTTGAAAATCGCGCATTCATCGCTTGGGCGATCGAAAAGCGATCCATCTTCCAACGATCGCCGGAATGGGCGAAGGAAGATTTTTAAATTTTTTGAGAATCGCGCATTCATCGCTTAGGCGATCGAAAAGCGATCAATCTTCCAAAGAACCCTTAGGCGAATCGCTAGCGCGTCGCCAAATGATTGAATCTTCCAATCGTCTTCCAAATGTTTGCAGGGTGTATTTTGTATGTTATGATGTTGATGTTATAGCACCCCTTCTACAAAAGAGCACTACTCAAAATTTTTAAGTTTTTTTTTTTAAAAGTTTTACTTTTTTATACATATCAATTCGTAACGCACATCTCCATGGAATTTTGACTGTTTGTTTTTTATCGGATTTCTCTTTCATTTTTCGAATTTGGAATTTCGACTGTTTGTTTTTTATCTGATTTCTCTTTCATTTTTAAGAAAGAATATTGTATCCTTCTTTTGTATAAACTTGCTTAAAAAACAAAATAGTTTTTTTGGCTTTTCTGAAAATTTAAAAATTTCGAGTTGTGCCCCTTTTGTAGATGGGGTGCGATATGACATCCACAAAAATATTTGTCAAATTTATAGCATGTGATACACTTTTATAGGAAAAGTTCAAGAAATTTAACTTTTTCTATAGTCTATCATATCATGAAATCACAGGGAATATCACATGATATAAAAGTAGAAATTGTATGCCTGTTTCACACTAAGATTAGCCAATTCCAAAAGATAGGGTTCGCATGCTCATTCTTTCTTACAAAAAATGTAATTGTAGGAGATCGTAGAAGATAGCATGGAAACGCGGCATAATTTGTGGTTGGCATCTATGCAATTCACACACCAAAATTCACACACGAAATCACTAAATCACAGAACATATATAAAAATCACTCGTGTGACACTCAGAGCAAAAAAATCACATAGGGGGTATTCACGATTCAGTGCAGTTGCCAGTGTAATTGAGGACTTGAGGACTTGTGCACTTTACAAAAACAAAATATACGTACGTCAAAAATCTACACAACTACATTTCTACTATAGCCTTAAACTTGAGGACTTGAGCAGTTGTAGTTGTGTAGATTGAAAAATTTGACAGGTTTGAAATAGTGATGCAACATTTAAGAGTTTAAGTACCAATTACTTGATATATAATAATTTCATTCAAATTATAATAATATTCTCAATAAAAATCATATAATCTCAGTTAAAATTATGGTGTGCTCACGAAAACCTAACTGCACAACTACACAAGTCCTCAAGTCTTCAACTACACTGGCAAGTGCACTGAATCGTGAATACCCCTATAGAAAAAAAATCACGCAAAATCCCACACAGAACAGAAAATCACGCAAAAATCATACACAGAACAGAAAATCACTCTGAAGCAATTCCAATTTTATAGCATAAAAGATCATTTAATGCCATACATTTTCACAGATAATGAGATATTTTCTGTTATTTGGTTATATTAGTAAAAGTTTATGGTTAAAAATTTATTATTATCTTATTAACTAGATCAAAATTAAGAAGATATGAAAATTTTTGGTAATTCAATACAATATATATCAGTGGAACTAATTTAAATTGTCTGAATTTGTAATATAAACTTAATATTCAGGCCTGTCCCAGAATCCGATTCGGATCGGAAATGGATTTAATTCCGACTTTTAGTGTTCTGCATTCTTATCTTCGGAAATTATTTCCGATGCAACGCTGTTCTGAAATCCGAACGAGTTCGAACGGATTTCATTCGGAAATTTGGTGTTCTACACTTCAATTTTCGGAAATAATTTTCGGATTTATTCCGTTCGGCTGAACTTCACTAGAATTAAGTGAATTGTTTAATCGTTCGCATCTGAATTAGATAAAAGTTCAAATCAAGCAAAAATTTAAGCACGTATATTTTTGGCGATTATTTTCGAACGTATTCAGTTGAGTTGAATTAAAGTGAAAATAGCACAATGAACTGAAGTTCAATACACATGTATTTTTTCGGGAATTTTTTAAACAATAAGTTCAACGAAATAATTCCAAAATGTACAAGAGTATTTTAAAAAATAAGTATGTATATTTAAAAAAAAAAAATTCCATATAAAAATGTTGAAAAGTATTCGATTTATGCGCCATATGGTGAGATGATGAAAAAAATTATAGCATCACTGCTTCAGTGATTGCGAGTGCTAGAGTACCTAAAACATGAGAATTCAAAATGATTATTCAAATATAAAACATTTCCTATTTCATCCATCACGGTTGTTGGAAATATATTAAAAGCCCCTTAAACGTTTGAATTTCAATTTAATAAAATATGAAAACAAGTAGCAAAAATGTAATGATGTTAGAGTCCACTCCCAGTGATCTTTGAACGCCACCCTCTGCAAGAAATTGCAAACTTAAGTACTGACGGAATTGAACATAGTCGGACCAACTTCGGCTAAAATCATGTCAAAAGCCGATTTATTAACGCGGTACAATGCAACAAATCTGCAAGTTCAAAATTTTCAATTAGTAAATAAAACTTATTGGCACTACTTACGCAGAATCCGGCAATTGCAAAGGATTGCTACAGTCCCGCAACATTTTCCGCTTTATTTTCTTAGTTGCCCCTTGTGCCCTTCCACCAATAATGCTAGCAAAACAACAGAACTTATTTTCGTTTCGTTTTTCTTCATTAATTAATTAATTTATTCACAACACCTTAATATTTCACGTTTGTGTGCAAAAATTACAATTCTTACTTTTGCAGCAAAACGAAACAGCTTTTTCGAAGTTAAGTTACAATCGAATTCGAAATTAAATCCGAATGAGCAATTCCACGCTGATTGCAAAATATCACTTTAAATCGGAATCGGATTTAAATTCCGATTCCCAAGCAATTCTGATTCGGATTCTGGGACAGGCCTGATTAACTTTTTAAAAGTTTAAACTTAATACCTGCGTTAGCAAATTTCAATTGCAGTGTTGGGTTTGTTCGTTAATATACGTGTTTTCGCATTAACTTGAACGCACTCTTCAACAATTATTTGTGTAATTAAAAAAATCATGCATGAGTTAAAAATCGTTAGCTTCATTTCAGAAATCATATCGTCGCTGCGCCTAAAAAATCAGTTATGTGTTTTTCGACAACTTTTCAGGAGAGCAAAAAAACTGATTTATTCTCTGCACTTCCAAATTTATAGCAATGTCATAATTTTGTATTTTGCGCTATAAAATTCTAGAGATAAGTATTAAAAAAAAACTTAAACTTCTTATTCCAGCACGAAGCGAGGATGCATTCTTCCATTTTCAGACACATAACCGATTTTTTTACGGGCATTCTGTTTTTACTATGATCAAATTTTTCGAGCACATAACCGATTTTTCAAATTTTTAATTAAAAATTTTAAAAACTCTACAAGGAATTTATTGCAAAAATATCTCCAATGTTTAGACCAAAAGAGATAACGAAAAACCGTTCAGCGCACAGATCGGCATTGAGTAGAGCTATTCAATTATGCAATAAAAAAAAAATCATAAAAAATCACATACCTGATTTTTTAGGCGCAGCGACGATATATTGTTACACGCATGATAGAATAATAAGGTAGGCTCATATTAATATGGCTGCTCAAATGCCTCTTTTTACACAAATAATGCTGTGAGCGCTATAAACATCAAACGAAAAGGCAACAACAACAATAAGAAAAACTCAAATTCGAACAGCTGATTTTGACATCTAGCTCACTTCCTCTCCAATATGCGTCTACCTTGTTATTTTATCATGGTCACATGGCCCTATATGAAAAAAGGTTGCACAAGTACCTACTTTCGTACCATTTACAATACGTTTTAATTATGTAGGTACGAAATACCAAATTGTTCGTACGAGTGCAATTTTACTATTCCCCTTATGCATTTTTCTTATGGTGTTGCCAAATGTTTTCAGTTTTACTTTCACTATAGTTTTGTGGTAGCATTTCAAACCTTTTGCAAGTTTGTTAACGTATTGGATGCAGGGATTCCCTATTTAAATTTTTCAGCGAGGTAGTATCAAAATAGGAACATACTTTGTACTATCCAGCTTTTACGTAATTTTAATACAAATCAGATGATCCGAGGCACGTTCGTTATTTGTACTTCCTTCGACTTTGGTCTTTGCTTTGAGTTTGTTTACAAATATTGGTGGTAGAAACATTAGGGCCATTCTCAATCACGGGCAAACAGCCTGGCATTGTGGCATTTGCAAAATATGATGGCAAATTTTTTCACCACAACAACAAAATGTACAGAAATGCATTTGCCCGACTGTGTCATATAAGCAACACTCAAATCCTATTGCAAGCAGTCGAGCATGGGCAAAACTGATTTTACAATCAATCAGCTGTTACATTTTATCAAAACTTCTCTTCAGCATGTACAAGTTAAAGGTCAGACTCAGCGAAATCAACTGTTGTGGTAGCGATACCTAGGTGAGCGTTGTTTTCGCAGAATGTTTTTCAACGTGAAGCGTCAAGAGTTGAGTACGCTGAACGTGGTCAATGAAATAAAAGCCAACGAATAAAACGTGTGCTCACAATTGATGGCAAATATTAAGTAAGTCATACATGTTCAAAGCTATATGCCGGAAATTGGGAATAGCCCTATTATATTTGTATTTTAATTAGCAACAATGTCTAGGTTAATTGTATTTATGTAACTATTATGTAAATGTCATCAAGTTTCATTACGGAAGTTAAGATAATGATCTTGAGACCAAGTAGATTTTTAGATGAATACACTGATATAAATAATAGTGAAGGATCTCGCCGAGCCTCCACACACAAAATTATGGCGCAGCCGGTAGTCGTTTTAAAAAAAGTGTAATCCCTAAAAAAGGATAGTTATTTTAACTCGGTAGCCCGTGTTGAAATAAAAACATAATATAACTTCCCAAAGATTCTGCAATTCCGTAGCCAATTCCTTGTAGTTGACCGAACCCTCCAGACTATAATTAAAAAGGTGTTCAACCAGTAAAACAGAAAAATTAAACAAAAACAAGTAAAGAAAGTCTAAAGTCGGTCTAGGCCGACTATGAAATACCCTAAACCCACTTTTCAAAAAAAAATTTTTTATTGTAAATGGGCGTGTCCGTGGGCGGATGAAGCCTATATTTTATATGCATTTAAATGTTGATGAAAAATTTACACAAACCAAGTTTTATTCCTGTAGCTCACAGTTAATGCCTTTATTGTGCTTTCGCTATGGGAGGTGGGCGTATTCAATGACGGATTACTCACAATTTTTGAACACACCTTAGTTTTGATATAAAATACCTACGAACCAAATTTGATTTCTCTATGACAAACATAACCTTATTAATTGAGTTTTAAGCCTTTTGGGTTGTATTTGAGGTAGGCGAGTCCGTGGCCGGATGACGTCCATTTTTCAAAACCATCTTTGTCTTGTCATAAAAAACATACGTGCCAAATCTTAGCTCTGTAGGTTAATTAGACGCTTATTTATTGCGTTTTCAATTTTTGGGTTGTATGGGAGGTGGGCGTGTCCGTGAGCGGATGACGTCCATTTTTCGAAGACAGCTTTGTGTTTGTATAAAACACATACATATCAAATTTTATTGTTGTAGGCTAATTATGAGCTTAGTTATGCAGTTTTCAATTTTCGCGTTGTATGGGAGGTAGGCGTGTCCGTGGGCGGATGATGTCCACTTTTCAAAACCATCTTTGTTTTGTTACAAAAAACATATGTGCCAAATGTTAGCTCTGTAGGTTAAACAAAGGCTTATTTATTGCGTTTTCAATTTTTGGGTTGTATGGGAGGTGGGCGTGTCCGTGGGTGAACGACACCCATTTTTCAAAAACATCTTTGTGTTGATATAAAACACATACATACCAAATTTTATTGTTGTTGGCTAATTATGAGCTGAGTTATGCAGTTTTAAATTTTCGCGTTGTACGGGAGGTAGGCGTGTCCGTGGGCGGATTCCAAAAATATTCAATAGTGCAGATCCTTAAGTCAATGTGATCATGTGTCCTAAGTTTCATCCAATTATCTCAACTCCTTCTTCTTATTCTATGTATACGGACAACACACAGACGGACGGACAGACGGACGGACGGACATGGATAGCTCGACTCACGTGGTGACGCTGATCAAGAATATATATACTTTTCTATACCGGACTCGCTTCGTTCTATGCGTTACAAACGCTTGCACAAAGTTAATATACCCTGACCTTTCAGGTTTAGGGTATAAAAACAGAAGTAGATTAGATAGCAGAATTAGAATCCCAGAGAAACTATGGTATAGGGCGAGAATTGTTATTCTGGAGTTTAATGTAGATTTTTATTGCGCGAATTTTGCTTAAATTTTTGATACATGAACTTTGCATGACTTATTTATTTAATTTCTTACGGGCTTAAGCGCGGTATATTATAATTTTTAAAGGCCCTGCCTAATTAGCTGAATGCTCAAAGGCTGAAATTAATACAGTAGATGAATGCTATTTTCTGATTGATTTATTTTGTCAATTTTACTTGCTTAAGAAATTAAATAACAGGACCTTAGAATAAGTCTTTTTGAGTTTTGAGTGAGGAACTACAATTTGGGACATATTAAAGCCCACATGAAAGTAGATTCACAACAAGAACAGTCGCAACGACAACAAAAACAACAACAACCACAACAACTGCAACAACAACAACAATAATACCAACTCTTTCCAACAACAACAACAAGAGCGGGTGCAAGAAGACGAAATACTAGCAGGCTTTGAACAACAATAAGTAACAATATCAAGCCAAGGAGCAATAACAACAACAGCAGTGCAATAAAATATAAACAAAAACAAAACCAAGAATAATAACAACAACTGCTTAAAGCCGCTTTAGATTGTCCTACTGTGTGTTACGACATGTCAAAATTTTGAATGTGTAATAGAATGTAGGATGTTGTGAACAACGAGAAAGAAAGCGTATTCAAATCTGTTTTGATTTATTTGACATGTCGTACTTCATTTTGTTTTAAGGTTTGTTTCAAATTTCATCACACATTCTATTCGACCAAAGTTGCATTTAGATAACTATTAATTTGAACTTGAATTTTTTGTTTGTGTTTTGTGCAGAAACAACACATATTATGCTTTTTATATCAGCTAGATTGCGATGCATTTGGATTGTCGTCAAAGTTGAATTGACTTATCTTTTTTCTTTTAAAATCAAACAATTTTATAGGAAATGTGATGCGATTCTGTGTGAAAGTATAAACATGAAACATAAATTTCTTAATACAAAAAATTAAAAATGACAGTGTGAAGAACTTCGCTTATACTTTCTATCTCATATGTCGTAACACAGAGTAGGACAATGTAAAACGGCTTTTAGAAGACAAACAAAAACACATTACTACAAGAATTGCACACACCACCAAACAACGGTATGTAATGCAGGCACACACAATAAGAACAACAATGTTAAACACGCGCCGAAATATGAACAATAACAAAGCCACAGCACAATAACAACAGCGTAGGCGAGATAGAGCTTGAGACAAAGCTAAGAAGTAAACACGCGGCTTAAGAACAACAACAAGAAACTGGTGTACAGTAAGATGTGCAAAACATTTTATGAGGAATCGCACAAACAAGATCCCGTAAGTGAATGCAGAGATTTTTGTGCTATAAAAAGGAAGGCTGAAGACAGAATCGACCTCTTTGATCGCTGATCGTGAAAGGTAATACATCCCTTCCTATCCTGTATTCCGGGTTTCGAGGTTTTCTAAGCGGTTTCCCTAGTAGAACTAGAAAAAACTGTATGTTTCGGGTTTCGAGCTTCTCTAAGCGGTTACCCTAGTAGAACTAGAGAAAACTGTATGTTTTGGGTTTTGCTTTCTAAACGGCTTTTCTAAACGGTTACCCTAGTAGAACTAGAGAAAACAGTATGTTTTGGGTTTTGAGCTTTTCTAAACGGTTACCCTAGTAGAACTAGAGAAAACTTTATGTTTCGGGTTTCGAGCTTTTCTAAGCGGTAACCCTAGAAGCACTAGATACATCCTGTAATCTCAAAATCCCACCTTAACTCCTTAAAACCCCCACTTTCACGAGTCAGCAAACGGAGCGGAAAACACCGGAGGACCGAGAAACCCCAGGACATCGCAGGACATCTCAGGACATTGCAGGACAACTGGAAGTATATATCCTGGAAGTATTTATATATCATTAATATAAATTTTTAATTATAATATTAATGATGGTGAATATAAATAATAAATCAGAGCTGTATTAGTTTTAAAAAGTGCTTTTGGTCTTAAATAGGTAAATATTTTTGTACAGAACCCTAGGTATCCGGCGAGATATACCCCGGCTTAAAAACTTCATTACAAATGGCGCCCGAGCAAGGACCGAAAGCAGTTTAAAAATAAAAAAATCAAGAAAATTTATTTTGATAAACAGTGACTTAAAAAAAAAAAAGAAGGAAAGAACATAGTGAAAAGAAAACATTTTAAAGTGGCTCTGGGAGATGAATTAGCAACAGCCACTATAGACACTGGAGCTACAAGAAGCTTTGTGAGCGAATTATTTGCAAGAGCACTTCGAAGGCAGGGTGTAATCATATCTATCAGGACGCAGGTGAAATTGGCAGACGGTACAAAAAAAAAAGTCAGGGAGGCGTTGGAAATTGAGGTCAGGCTGGGAGCGTCACAATGTTGTTTGGAACTACTGGTCATGCAGGATGTGACAGACAACTTAATTCTGGGAATGGATTTTTTGATGCGGATAGGAGCAACTTTTACATATGGTGGTAGCAGCATCACGCTTAATGAAACAGTTGGGATGGAACACGAAAAGGATCTGGATATGTGTTCTCTGGTGCAGACTAAAGTGGAAGTTGAACAAGGTAACAGTAACAGGAAAATTATTAGAGGTGAGCAAAACGTGCAGCTTAGAAGCGAGATAGAGGAACAGGAGCAAATAAGAATATTTCTGGAAGACGAATTACGAGAGTTTGGGAAGCTGCAGGATGTGTGGAATATTACCAGTCACAAAATTATGAAACATGATCAGCCAATTAAGCAGCGGTATTTTCCAAAGAACCCAGCAATGCAGGCCATAATAAATAGAGAAGTCGAAGAGCTTATAGAAAAGGGATGCGTTGAACCGTCGCATACCCGTATAGTGAACCAACAGTTCTGGTAAAGAAAAAGATAGGTCAATGGAGGCTGTGCGTAGACTACAGACAGCTTAATGCGCATTCGATACCCGATGCATACCCACTACCCAGGATACAGCATATTCTCGACAGGTTACGGAAAGCGAAGAATATCAGCAGCTTAGATTTGAAGAATGGCTACTAGCAAATACCCATGGATCCAGCAAGCAAACAGTATACTGCATTTTCTGTACCAGGGAAAGGACTCTTTCAATGAACTTAAACCGCCATCAAATGTTCGGGAGGTGAGACAGTTTCTAGGCGTTGCATCATGGTATCGACGTTTTGTACCAGACTTTGCAAACATCGTTATACCTCTCACGGGTCTTCTTAAAAAGAGAAAACATTAGAAGTGGAGCGAGGACCAGCAACAAGCATTCGAAGCTCTTAAGGAAAAACTGACTCCCGTACTGGTATGTCCGTTTTTTTATTTATTTTTAAAATTTACATCATTGAAATTTTGCGTACTTCGTTACATTATAACTTAATATATATATAACTTAAAATAACTTAAATGGAAGCTGTTAATAATTTTCCTATATTTAAAAGTGTAATACTGTTTTGAGAATAAACAAGAGCTAGTGTAGTGCATGTAATTAGTAGCTACGTGTTTTCCAACATCCAAATCCGATTTCTATACAAACAAAATCTTGCTTTCGATTCAGGTTTTGTTTACTTGTAGTTCTATGCATTACGGCCAGGTGGCGTAAGATCGCATAAGTAGACGTTAAAATGGAACATAAAAAGCACGTCATTTGTTTTATTTTATATAAACAATTGAGAGCTGACTTAAAAATATGGAGACATCCATAGATGCCAACCAAAAAACACACACAAAATCACTAATTCACGCACCATACATTTAAAAATCACTTGAGTGGCACTTTGAGCAGAAAAATCACACACATAAAATAAAATCACGCAAAATCACACACAGAACAGAAAATCACGCAAAAATCACACACAGAACAGGAAATCTCCTAAAAGCAATTACAATTGTGCATCATAAAAGAGTACTGTTGTGACTCAATCGTCACAAGCGACGTTTTTCATATTATAAATTACAAACACTGATCTGCCTCAAAAATAAGTGAAGCGATCAGCGTTTTTGCAATGCTTTCTAATCGAAGTTTACAGTCAAATTAAAAAATGCAACGGTCAGCTTAAAATAGCAATTAAGCACGGGCCAGCTACTTGAGCTGCGCTTCTGTTAACATAGCTCGAAAATGATCGCGGAAGTAAATGAACTCTTGTGGGTTGAATTGCAATGTAGTATGTTTGTTTCAAGGTTAATAAACCGCTGTTGTTGAAAATATGTGTGTTGAAATATAAAACGCGGAAATAAGCCAATTCGTGGTGCCAGCGATGTCAAATATCGAGGTGACCAAACGAATAATGTATATATGTAAATAAACTAATATGTATTTTTGTATATTAAAGTATGTTTGTATATTTAATCGTTTATAAATCTTAAACTAAAAACTGTACTATAAATAAGAGTAAAATTAATAAAGAAAGAAGAGTGTTAATTGAACAATAAAGAAGTGCAGTTTAATTTTAAACTTTTAAACTTTATCGCTGGAAGATAAAGGAAAGGATTATTTGGTGAGTATAAATATAACAATGTAACAGTTAATATTTAACGTTACACAACAGAGTTGTGTGGGTTCAACGGAGAACGCCACAAAACATAATGGCGCAGCCGGTAGTCCTTTTTAAAAAAGGGTAGTCCCTTTTAAAAAAGGATAGTGAATCGAACTCGGTTACCCGTGTTCAAATAAATAAATAATAATAACTTCCCAAAGATTCTGCGATTCCGTAGCCAATTCCTTGTAGTTGACCGGAGACCCTTCAGAATATAATTAAAAAGGTGTAAAACCAGTAAAACAAAAAATTTTTAGATTAGATTATGGAATTAGATTCCCAGAAAAACTATAGTGTAGGGCGAGAATTGTTGTAGAACACAGAAAAATTTTAAAGACAACGAAAAGATAATGAATATAGCTTCATAACAAAAAACAAAAAAGGAAATTCAGAATGAACATATGTGAGATAGCGAAAATAGTATCGGAGCTTGTGCCTCTATTTTCAGGAGCAAACTCCGTTGAGCTACAGGAGGAAGTGTGTAAGTTTATACTTGGAACAGAATTAGCTTTCCAAGTGGTAGGAGAATCGAATTTAGAAAAATTTATTCAATGTGTGAAAATTAGACTTTATGGAGATGCTTTCAAATTAGTAAGACCAAGACAATTTAACAATCTAAACGAATTATTTATACTTATAAAGAAAACGTATTTGGAAAGAAAAGAATTATATGTAGTATGGCAGGAAATACAGAAGACATTACAACAACCTGAAGAAGATATAATAAATAACGAATACAAAGACGGTGTGTCCGCACTTTTAAGTGAATTAAATAAAACTGTTATTACAACTTTCAGAGTAGGTCTGCAGGATTCAACTCTGAGAATATATATGCTAAGCGTAAAACAGGAACATTTGAGAGTGTAGTGGAAGAAGCGATAAGTGCATTTGGGCTTATCGAAAGAGGGAAAAATACGAGACCAACTCAAAGGGCATTTGGTATAAATTTCAGTAAAAATGATGTGGCATGTAGGTTGGCTGATCATGCGGTTGAAGTAGGTCATAGGGCTTGCTTATCATCAGAGAACCTGCCAGGAATTCAAATAACAAAAAATTATGAGAATATAAGGTCTAGAAATGTTAACTTAACAGTTCATTTTGTAGTAGAATTGGGCACACAAGAGATGAGTGCTACGAAGTAAAAAATCAAGTTTATTGTCAGAAGTGTAGACATTATGGTCACGAATATAATTCAAACTGTTCAGCTAGCAGAAATATGAATAACAATGAAACAAAGGGAAATCAAAACAGTTATGACAGAAGTCAGAATAATTATAACATAAATCAAAAGAGCAATGGCAACATGATTCAAGTATCAAACAAATATGAGGTTAAATGTAAATGGTGTGCAAGGTTAGGACACAAAATGCAGGATTGTGTTGCAAAGAGAGAATACGATTCGAAACAGGGAAACTATCGAGGGCCCAAATTAAAGAAAACTGGGCCATGTAGGGAAGTCACAGATGATTTCACGTCAAAAAAGATTGTAAACATCTGTACACCAAGAAAAATGGGGATCAAAATACCAGAAAATCGTACATCGGTAGATAAGACTAAAGTTTTGGTAACTAATGAAATAACGGAAAGCACCTCGACAGAAGATAGTACGTCAGAAGATACGGCTAATTTTTTATTCAACAATTTTTATTCAAACATTGAAGAATTGAAGGTAACAGAGAAAGGAAAAATAGTGGAGGATGGTTTGACGTCTCAAAAGATAGTAAACATCCTCACCACTGGGTCAAAGACGGAAGTATCAACAGATAAGGATACAGTACGAAAATAAGCTATATTAAGTAGTTCTCAGGAAAGAGATGAAGATTTAGCAAACTCGTTACACAATAAGAATTTTACGTTTCAAAATAGGAAAGAACAAGGTAGGAGTTTTGGGTTTCACAAAGTCAATGATATGTTCATAGAAATTCCCTGTAAGGATTCTATAGAAGGACGACTCATTTTACTTGTGGATACCGGGGCTGAAGCCAGTTTAGTTAAACTGAATACATTAAAGAAAAATTTGAATAAAGATGCAAGGGAAATTAAACATTTGAGTGGAGCATTTGGGGGTTTTGTAGATACTTTGGGGTCTGTAGAGATCCAACACGATAAGATAAAGAACCTAAGTTTTAAGTTACACGTAGTGGCACTAGAACAAGGGTTGCCTGCAGATGGTATTTTAGGTCAGGTTAGTTTGTGGAATAATTCAGTTATAGATGCGATTAATAAGACGTTAACAGTCTATGGTTAACACATGGAGACTAGGGTGGAATTACCTCTAAAACAAATAAATGAGATTAGTTCTTTAAGCTACAATAAGGAGATAAGTCTTAAAGCAAGAACAATACAAACGGTTAAAATTCCGATAAAACAAATATTTCAGTTTTTGTAATACATAAACAAGAGATTATGCCGGGGGTTTATTTAGGTGAAACGTTAGCAAATGTCTGTTTGCAAATGGACTGTGTCATACCTAAGGATTTTAGACCAAATTTTTCAAATTTTAAAGAGTACATAGTGGATGCGAGCTCATCGTATAGTGCAAGGAAAGTAGACGTAAGAGAAAGGGTTAATAGATTGATAGAAACAGTTAAATTCGACAAAAGTTTAAACACTGAAGAAAGAGCATCAATATAAAATTTAGTAACGTCTTTTCATGATATTTTCTTGCTTGAAGGAGATAAATTGTCATGCACTTCTATTTTAAAACATGAGATTCAAATGCAAAGAGATCAAGCACCAATTAATCAAAGACAGTGTAGGTTACCACAAATGCGTAGGGAGGAGATACAAAGACAAGTAGAAAAACTTTTAGATGACGACATAATCAGGCCAAGCAAGTCCCCGAGGAATTCACCAATGTTGCTAGTTCCAAAGAAAGCCGGGGAAGACGGACAGAAAAAGTGGAGATTAGTTATTGATTTTAGAAAAGTAAACGATGCCACAATCAAACAAGTTTTCCCTATTCCTCGAATTGACGAAATTCTGGATCAGTTAGGTCATTGTAGATATTAATCAACACTAGATCTTGCTAGTGGTTATCATCAAGTTTTAGTGAATAGCAAGGATAAAGAGAAGACAGCTTTTAGTACGTCGTTAGGTCATTATGAGTTTAACAGAATGCCGTTTGGACTAACTGGAGCCCCAGCTATATTCCAAAGGCTTATGAATCACATACTAACAGGACTACAAGGGATTGATTGTTTTGTATATTTAGACGATATTGTAATCTATGGAAAAAGTTTACAGTAACATGAGGAAAGAATTGGAAGAGTTTTTCAGAAATTGAGGGAGAATTGTTTAAAGTTAAACACAGAGAAATGCCAATTTTTACGTCGTGAGATAGCATATTTAGGGCATCAATGTTCGGAAATGGGAGCTTTGCCAGATCCACAAAAACTGGAATGTGTGAAAAATATACCAGTTCAGGTATAATAATTTGCTTAAAAAGGACGTAAAGTTTCAATGGACAGATAACTGTCAGCAAGCTTTCCAGACGTTAAAGGAAGAAGTTATCTCGTCTCCAGTTTTAGCTTATCCAGATTTTGAAAAACCTTTCTTATTAACTACAGACGCCAGTGGAGAGGCACTAGGTGCGCAATTGTTTGGGCAACCAAAAATTTTAGGGCTTATCTGTTAGGAAGGCCTTTTAAGATATAAACAGATCATCGACCATTGAGGGGAATAGCAAATCTGAAAGATTAAACATCGCGTTTAGCACAATTCCGGCACAAACTCTCAGAATACGAGTATGAAATTATATATAAACCAGGTTAACGAAACTTAAATGCAGATGCGCTTAGTAGGATACCCCAACAAGAGCAGGATATAGTAATAGTTCAAACAATGTCAAAGGCTAAAGAAAAAGAAAGGGAAATTGAAACGGAAGAAACTGCAGAGAAATCTAGTGAACAATATGATGAGATGTTGAACCAACAGAATAAAGAAATAGTAATTCTAACCGATCCAAAAGACATTAAAAGAATTTTGAGAGATTTTCATGGTTTGCCACTAGGTGGGCACCAAGGAGCTTTAAAATCATATTTCAGAATAAGGCAGGAATATAAATGGAAAGGGATGCAGAAACAGATTAAGGAATATATTAAGAAATGTCAAAAATGCCAGGTTAATAAATGCTCTTAATTAACAAAAATGCCCAAAGGTGTTAACAGATACACCGACGCGTCCATTTGATAAAGTTTACATGGACATAGTGGGTATCCTGCCAGAAACTGTGTCAGGAAATAAGTACATACTTACTTTTCAAGATGATTTGTTATAGTGTGCATGTTGAACGTATAGAGCGAATCCAAAAACGTTTTGTTCGGTTTGCTCTTAGGGGCTTAGGTGGGATTGATTTTTTGAACCTTCCTCCTTACGAGGATCGTTTAAAACTTTTAAAAATGCAATCTTTAAGTGAACGAAGGAAGTCTGCGGATATCGTCTATTTACACCAACTCATAACCGGTGTATTCGATTGTCCGGAATTACTTTCTCTTATAAACTTCAACTCTAACCGTAGTAGTAGTAGAAATGCTAACAACTTAATTTATCTACCATTTAGTAGAACAAATTACATGGCTACTGCTCCCTTGAACCGCATGAGTGCCTCTGTTAACAACTGTACATTTTTTGATGTTAGTTTGTCAAAAGGTCAACTCAAAAGTAGATTGAAAGCTATTGTGTAATTAGATCTGTGTTTGTGTATGCATGGTTAGTTGTTATGTCCTGTGTTGTCCCTGAGCCCAATCCATTCTATGGTGGGTAAATTTTTCCCACATTAATTTGTTTGGAGCCACTGGAATTCATGACATTGAAATATTTCAATGAGATCTGGATTGTGGCTTCATATATATTAATGCTGAGAATGTGCGAAAAAGCTGTAGTAGCTGAACTCTATTGTTATTGCATGTAAATGATTTTTTGAAATACATGGCATGTGCCGCAATACCAGATGCTGAAGCTAGTACAGTATCAAAAGCATTCTTCGACGAAATTATAACTCGTCACAATACTCCAAAAGTTCTGATTACCGATAACGGTTCAAATTTTGTATCGAAATTATTTTCGGATGTGTGTAAAATGTTAGGAATTAAGAAATTACACATAACTCCATACCACCCACAAGCTAATGGCTCATTGGAAAGAAGCCATCGTCCATTAGCAGAATACTTACGAAGTTTTGCAAAAGAGGATGGGTTAAATTGGGACCAGTGTTTAACATCTGCCATGCATGTGCATAATAACACACCGGACATGAGCACCAAACAAACACCGTTCAAAACTTTATATGGGTTCAATTCAGAAATGCCAACTAACCTCAAACGTAAATGTAGTCCGGTGTATAACACCGAAGATCCTCCAAAAATCCTTAAATACCAAATCCAAAGAACTCACGAACTAGTGAGACAGAACCAGGAGCGAGCAAAAGAATTATAAAAAATACAGTATGATAACTCTTTAAATCCTGTAGAATTTAAAATTGGTGACAAAGTACCGATGAAAAATCAGGCTAGAAGAAATAAATTCTCACCTATATGGAAAGGCCCATATGAGGTCATAGCAATAAAAAGTCCGGTCACCACTGAGATTTTAATAAAAAGAAAAGCTAAGAAAATGCACAATAATTTACTGAAGTTGTTTCACAGTAATTAAATTATGTTATTAGAGTAAAAATTAAATTAAATTAAAATTAAATTAAAAAATTCAATCAAACATTAATTAAAACCAAAAATATGAAAATAAATTCAAACGAAACTAATCAAGTTTCATTAAACATAGATATTGAATTTTTTTTTGAGATAAAAAAAAATTTTGTTTTAAATTCGATGAGATAAACAAATTCATTATTTTTTTTTTAAATTTAACATAGACATTTGAAAATTAACTTTTTAATTTTTGAAAAGAAGTTTTCAAACATTAAATGAAAAGAAATTGGTTTAAGTCAATAAACAATATCAAAGTAATCACTTGTTAATAGAGGGTTAAAATTCTTAACATTAAAAAGTTTTAATCGATATATAAGAAATTAAATTAAAATTATAGAAGAGATAACTCACAAATTTAATTTACCATACTATAAGATAAAAATTAATATTTACGATAAAATGATTATAAAAATCAAAACTACAAATTTATTACACGAAACTTTTCCGTATCAATAACCGTGGTCCTAGTTCTGGTTCGAGTTGGCGGTAGCAGCAATAAAACTGAGTAGATCAGGTGGACAACGCTATACAAGAGAAAGGAGCTATTCTGACGAAGTTCGAGGCCTTAGACGTAAAAGAGTTAAAAGTATCAAATGCTAAACAATGAAGCAAAACATGTTTCAAGTAAAACAAATAAGAAAGCAGTAAAAAAAAAAACAACAAGAAAATATACAAGTTTTGAAACGTATGTGGAAGGTTTAGGGCTACAAAGTTTTATTAAAAATTTGAAATTACAGCATTCTGGTTTAAGAAAACCACGAAAGTACGTCTATAATGTGAAATACCTGCATTGAGTTAATACCTTTCTAACAAAACGCTTAACCAGAACGAAACCAAAGTTTTTGAAAAACTTATAGAGTCGCTTCACAATTAACAATACTAGCAAACATGGCTTGTCAAAACTAAAACTAACTAGTTTTCTCGTTTAAATAAAAAGATCCCCTGAAGATGTTGACAAACAATCAGCGAAACGTTGGGAAAAACTATGAATTAAATTTTTGATTTGATTGCATACAAAAAGTATTGATCAGAAAAGCCTATTCAAGGAATTGAAATCAAGAAAGCACTTAAAGCAAACTTAAATATAAACTTAGGAAAATATGAACAACACATATGATTCGTCAAGACTTTGTCGCAGTCGGTCGTGTTTTCTCTGTGCTTAGTGTATTTTGGCTATTTAATTGATTCATTTGTCGATTAATCTATTTAAAAAATAAAAACTCTTTCAACAAACAAACAAACAATCCACCGAACAAGCAACAAGTCAATTGCTTTTATATATCGAGTGTGCTATTTGTTTATTCTTAAATGCAGCATTATTGTGCATATAATTAAAATTTATATAATAAACACTGGAATTTCTTCTACTGTGTGAACGCGACAAGATTCTTGCACCGCTAGCTTGACTCATGCTGTGACTAACCAACTATTACTGAGTGCACTACAAATTGAGTATTCTTTGGTCACCAAAACCTGCACTTGCTGTTCCTATTTTCTTCACAACTCTGCTGCCCACGCTCTTCAGTTCTGCATCTCTCTCATTCTTCAGTCTTTCTTCTCCTCTTCGTTGCTGTTTCTTCTTGTTTATTTGTTCCAGTGCTGAGTGTAAACAAGCCACAATGCCGCCTTCACCACGTTTAACGCGCCAACAACAACAGCATCTGTCTCATCGCATCAACAACAGAGACGACGGCACGCCAAAGCTCTTGAGTGCCGAACTTTCTTTGAAATCTTTTCGTGCTCAGCTGCTTGATATGGAAGAGCGGCTTTGTGCTAATTTTAGAAGCGACATCAGGCAACTTAAAGAGGAGCTTCTTTCTAAATATGATAGCTCTTATAGGCAACTAACTGATGAAATTGCGAGCGTTGAATTAAGAATTATAAAAAAGTGGAGACTGATGTGAGTGCTCTTAATTCTGTGTACAGTGGTTTAGATAAAAAGGTTATATTGCTGGAAAAGGAATTGTGTGCTCTTAAAAGTCGATTAGATGATTATGAACGCTCAAGAGATAAGCTGATCAGCAACAATAACAGCCATGCTAACTGCAGCAAACTTGCTGACTTCTCTTCGGATGCCATATTATTTGGTCTGCCTGTGACAAATGATGAAAATTTGAAAAGCATTTTTAATCGCATCTGCCACTACATTGATTTTAAGCCGCCTCTTATAAGAGATATATTTAGGGCAAAATCTAACCAGCGCAACCCGAATGCAGTAGTTATCATCAAATATTTGTCACCTAGCGACAGAAATCGTGTATTAAAAGCATTTGGAGATTTTCGAAGGCGAACTAAATCTGCAGTCACCCTGCGGGATGCTGGATTTGATTCTGATAGTTGCATATTTATTCATGAGAGCCTTGATGCTGACAGCCGCAAACTCTTACAAGCTGCAATTGCTTATAAACGGAAGAAAAGCATTTATAATGCGTTTACTTTTCGTGGCTCTGTGTACATCAGAATGGAAAAAAAATGCGGAGAGCGTTCTCATCAGTAATATTGATGAGCTTCAGTGCTATGTTCGTGATGCTAGCTCTGTTACTTTGTCTCCTCCAAACTAATTATATTTCTTTTATTATGTTTTTATCATCGCTTAATGTTATAATTCTATCAGTTTATTTTAAGCTTTTTAATTTCTTTAATATTGATTATATATCTCTTATTACGTTGTTATCTTTGCTTAATGTTATGATGTTTCTAGTTTATTCTAAGCTAATTCTTCTATTCTTCTTAATTTCTTTAATCTACTTATTTTCTTTTTTGCCTAAAATGTACTCCTTCTTTGTTTCTTCTCGTGTTGACTTCTAGCTTAACTTCTAGTGGTGCTGATGAAAACCAAAAAGTGTTAATCCAGGTGTTATGTAAACAACGCAGTGGACTTAATGTTGTCCATTTTAATGCACGTAGCTTGAACATGGCTACATTGGACTATATCAGGTACATATTTGATAGTTCTTTGGTCGACATTATTTGCATTTCGGAAACTTGGCTTTGTAGTGATGTAAGTGATAACTCTTGTGACATTAATAGTTATAAAATCTTTAGAAATGATCGTTCTGATAAAAAGGGTGGGGGAGTTGCAATATATTGTAAAACTAGTCTTAATGCTTATATTGTCAGTCGCTCTGTTGGATCAGGAATTGAATTTCTTAATTTATGTGTTTCAGACAATAACAATAAAATTCTCGTCTCTTGTGTGTATAATCCGAATAAATGTCATTCTGTTGAGCCTTTGTTTTCTGTGTTGTCAAATTATATTCTGGATTATGACTTGATTTTGTTGTGTGGCGACTTTAACATAAACCTTCTTTCCAATGAATTACCGAAGCAACTTCTGAATGATAAGATATCCTCGTTAGGCTTATCTATTGTCAATGATTCTTTACCTACTCGATTTTCTAATAACTCTACGCCTAGTCTTCTTGGCTTTTTCATTGTTTCTGATCCCTCCGCTATTTCACTTTTCAACCAAATGTACTTTGTCTCTGATCACGATTTGATCTTTTGTACGTTAAATGTCCAGTTGTCTCGTTTAGATATACCTTTAACTCTTTCTTATCGTGATTTTAAGAGCATTAATTACCCATCTTTGTACCGTGATATTTCCTTGTTAACCTTTAATGATTGCTGGCTTCACCACAATATTAATGATAAAGTTAACTCACTACTGGAACCGATTAAATTTCTATTTGATAAACATGTCCCTGTACGTAATTGTAGTGTTAAAAATATGGCCTGTCCTTGGTTTTTTGAACATATATTGACTGCAATAAAGAAAAGAAACACATTTCGTAGAATTTGGCGACAAAACCCTTCCTCAGTAAATTGGGAAAGATACAGATTATCTAGAAATGAAGTTGTGCTCTTAACTAGGCAGGCTAAAAGCAGATTTTTCGCATCCAAACTTAAGCTCTCCCTTCCAACCAAAACGCTTTGGAACAATATCAAAAATCTTGGGGTCTGTAATAAAAATAACACTGAATGCCATCTAGATCCAGAACTTTTAAATTGTTTCTTTGTTGATAATGCTTCTCCCTCCAATAGTAATATTCTGCCTCTTCATTCTCATTCCGTGCCCCAATCTTTTAGTTTTTCCCCAGTAGTTGAGTTCGAAGTTGGTAAATGTGTGTCTAAAATTAAGTCGAATGCGTTGGCAGATGATGGCATTCCTATTAAGTTTATTAAAATTTTACTGCCTCATATAATAAGCCCCCTAACGCATATTATTAATTCTTGTTTCATGTCGTCGTCGTTTCCTGACTTGTGGAAAATTGCCATCGTTCTTCCGGTTGCTAAAAAACAAAATCCTTCTAGTCCTAATGATTTTAGACCAAAAAGTATATTATCACCTTTAGCGAAAATTTGTGAGAAACTTATGGCTCAGCAAATAACCGGCCATTTAGTTAACAAAAACCTCTTATCACCGTATCAATCTGGTTTTCGGACTGGACATAGCTGTTCGTCTGCAGTTGTTAAGATTATTGATGATATTCGACCTGAATTTGATGCAGGTTCAATGACGCTACTTTGTTTGTAAGACTTCTCAAAAGCTTTTGATAAAGTTAACCATCAGCATCTGTGTCGTAAGCTTAAGGTTATGTTTGGCTTCAGTGATAGTGCTGTCAATTTAATGTCTAGCTATTTAAGTAACAGGTCTCAAAAAGTTTAAGTTGCCCAAAGGTCGTCTGGATACAAATCGGTCTTAAGTGGTGTTCCTCAAGGCTCCATACTTGGTCCCCTTCTGTTCTCAATGTTTATAAATGACATTTTTTCTGTCTGCAGTCATTCTTCTGTTCATGCATACGCTGATGATGTCCAGCTCTATCTATCTCGAAGAACTGGCCTGATTGATGACCTTTGTTGTAGATTGAATGAAGACCTTAGTAAAGTTAATGAGTGGGCTAGTGGGAATGGCCTACAACTAAACTCTGCCAAATCATATGTTCTTCCTGTTTGTAAGGTTAAGTCTTGTTTAAAGGATATCCCCGACTTGTTGATTGGAGCTAATAAACTCACCGTTGTGTCTAAAATTGTGAACCTTGGCTTTTATTTGAATTCTTCTCTGTCTTGTGTTGATCATGTTAACAGTGTAGTCAAAAAAGTTTACTATGTCTTGCGTAACCTTAGAATGTCTGCCAGTGTGACTTCAGTTGATGTAAGACGCAAGTTGGTAACCCAACTAATTTTACCTGTGATAACTTTCTCCGAAATAGTGTACAGTAAACTTGATTCATCGTCCCAGTTAAAACTTCAAATCGCGTTTAATTATGCCACGCGGTATGTTTATGGTCTTCATAAATATGATCGTCTGTCTAGTTTCCGAAATGCAATACTGGGATGTGACTTAATAGCTTATCTTAAGGCAAGAAACTGTATGTACCTTCATAAGCTAATACATGAAAAATCGCCAGGGTACTTATATGAAAAACTGCAGTTTAGTCTGTCTAGAAGAAGTCATGTTATGATAGTTCCAAGGCATTATTCGTTAAACTCTTCCTATCTGTTTTTCATTAACGCCATTAGGTTCTGGAATGCTTTGCCACGAAGTCTTAGAGAGATAAGTGGGAGAGTACCTTTTAGGCAATCTATTTTATCGTTCTTCTCTACTCTTTAATCTACTTCACATATATCTTTTCTCCACTCCAATATTGGAAAAATCTTTTCTTCATCTTTTTTATATTTTGTTTGTTTTATTTTTATTTAAAATTTTAGTTTCTTTATGTCTTAAGAGTTAGTATAAGTAATTTATGTTATTATAATTAGGTTACTTTTTTAATGTTTAAATTCATTGAGTTGTTATTATTATGGCTTAATTTAAGTCTTTTTTATGTTGTACTATAAAAGAGCATAGCTCTTAGTGTACTGATGTTTATCTTTAAATAAATGAAATGAAATAAATAAAAAAGAAAAAAAAAAAAAAAAAAACACAAAACACAAAACACGAAATAAAAACGAAATTTGGCATCTTGTTCGTAACTTCAAGATTTCACCGAAGTATAGTAGTTTAAATACTTCAATAGGGAAGAAAAATGTGTGACATTTACTTGTCAGTGACGGTTATCAAAAGATCATCAAAGACAGAACATCAGCAGAGTCATCATAATAATGCCAGGAAGAGGAACAACTTTATCGACAATCAAATAAATAATCATCGAAATTACTAGGACCCACGAACAGATACTCATAAATAAAGAAAAGAATATTAGAAAGCTTATACAAAACTTATTAAGCACACAATATTACTAAATAAATATTATTAAAAGAATTATTATTATAAAAAAATTTCAAACAAAAAACACTGCAAATGAAAACTGCATATAAAATTCAAAGAAAAAGAAAAAGAAATTCGAAAAAGGGATTAAATATTAATGTATTAAAGATTAAAATTAACCTTACATACACACATAATGCAAAATTCTGATAAATTCATGTGAAGAAAAAGATGGCTAAATGAATAGCATAATTTTTCTTTGTCAAAGGGGGGAGGAATGTTGTGACTCAATCGTCACAAGCGACGTTTTTCATATTATAAATTACAAACACTGATCTGCCTCAAAAATAAGTGAAGCGATCAGCGTTTTTGCAATGCTTACCAACTGAAGTTTACAGTCAAGCACCGAACAGTAAATGACCTCTTTTGGATTTAATTGCAATGTAGTATGTTTGTTTCAAGGTTAATAAACCGCTGTTGTTGAAAATATGTGTGTCGAAATATAACACGCGGAAATAATCCAATTCGTGGTGCCAACGATGTCAAATATCGAGGTGACCAAACGAAGAATGTATATTTGTAAATAAAATAATATGTGTGTTTGTATATTTAAGTAAGTTTGTATATTTAATCGTTTATAAATCTTAAACTAAAAACTGTGCTATAAATAAGAGTAAAATTAATAAAGAAACAAGAGTGTTATTTAAACAATAAAGTAGTGCAGTTTTATTTTAAATTTTCAGGTTCCACCGATAAAGGAAAGGATTATTTGGTGAGTATAAATATAACGACGTTACACAATAGAGTTGTGTGGGTTCGACGAAGAACCCCACACAACAGTTTGCATCTAAAAGAGCAAGCGTTTGTTATTGCGTCAAGTAGAAAGTAGCAGAACTTAATATGTGAAATGAACAATCCAGTTATTATTTAAGAAATGAACCAGGTTTTGTTCCGGATAAATTTTTGTTTTTGTTTTCAATGCAAATTAATTTGGATGATCAACCATATACATCCCAAATCATTTTAGCGCAGATTCAAAGTATACATCGGACAGAGAGAAAACTGGCACCCGTGGAAGCAACTAATGTTTTTCGTGGCTCAGTTGGTTAAGCAGTTGTCGATTAGATTTATTGAATCATGTGAGCCTGGTTCGATCCTCAGCCAGACCGTTTTATATAATTTTTATAATATTCTTTTTTAATTTAATATTATTATAATCTTATTTTATTAATTATTTAAAGTAAGAACTGCATAGAGCAATAGTTTTATTTGTTGGCACATCCTGTTTTTTGCGATAGCATGAATAAAATGTAAGCATTATACAGCTATATACCCTTTACCTTTTTACCCTTTACCCTTTTAGTTATTTTGTATTCAATTTTTAACTTAAGGTTCTATAATTGTTATTTTATTCCCAATTTATTAAATTTACGTACAGATTTGACTAAAAAAATTTCTAGTATTTTTATTCGTATCAATTCTAATAAAAAAAGGATTAAAAATTGTTTTAGTCCAATGTATTGTTTAAAAATTACTCTAAGATTTTTAACCGTGTAGTGGTTTTACAATTGTGGGCTTTTGTTGGATTTTTTGTATAAACTCTATAAATAGGTTTATATACCTAGAGCTACAGATTTCAAACTGGGTATGTCTGTTTGTTACATCAAAACTAATATATGTACAAGTTGTGAATTTGTCACTTCATTCGCCCACTGACGGCCAATTGAAAAATGCTAAAACTTTTTGTTTTAAGACCGATCAATTAATCTTAATTCATTTCGAATTTTTATAAGGCATTTACAATTTTGTTAACTTACTTCAAATAAAAGTGAATGAAACTAATAGCGTTTTCTTATCTCAACGAAAAATTCTGCCCTCTAAAGATGCAAAATTTTTTCCATTTTGACCTGAACCCACAGAATTCTGACTTGTTTTTAGCTGAGAATACATCACAAAAAAAGCAAAACTTTGTGCACTGCTTGGTGAAGCTCAAAAAAATAAAAAAAATTAAAGTGCATGGCGGGAGTCGAACTCACAACCTATACATTGATAGGCCGAAGCTCTATTCACCGAGCTGCCACAACCATATAAAAATAGTAAAATTAACATAACATATTCGGCAGGAAAATAAAGATATTTATTAAATGCGTGAAAACTCTGAAAAACGGCTTTTCCCAGAGATGAGACCTAGCTGGATCGATTTTTCACCCCCCTCTTCATCTATATTGAAAATTTTATCGAAATCGTTAGAGCCGTTTTCGAGAACGCAATTGCAAATATATATACAAATTTTGCTCGTTTAATAGAATAATATATATATACACTCAGAAAAAAGTTTCTCGGAATATGATATAAAGGCATCATATTTAGAGAAAAATAGTATAGACTTTGCTCCAGAAAATACTTTTCTCTACATGTGATCCTAAAAATGATAAAAAGCTTCTTAAAAAAGAGAAACACATGAAAATATATCCATTTTAGAGAAAAATACTTTTTATTTTTAAAAAAAAATATTTCTTTTTATCGAAGAAAATACTTCTCATAGTAAATTTTTTATCAAAATATAGGAAAATTTTTCATTTTCATTTTTTTGCGAAAAAAATACTTATTATTAGAGTAGTGTCGGGCAAACCAAAACTTAAACAAACAAGCTTGTGTGTGTGTCCAAGAGAGAGCGACAGCGCCGTCTATATTTTCTATAAAAAAAAATCTAGCATCCATTTGTCATTAAACATTTTTCTTTGCGTATTTATTTAAAAGTTGCGAAGCGAGCAGAAGCGAGTTCTTACTTTCTTAAATGCTTAACATCAGTTGAATACAGTGTTGCCAGTCTAGCCTTTTTGAGGCTAGATCTAGCCTTTTTTTTGTCGCCTAGCCTCAAAACTTACTATCTAGCCTCTTACCTTTTTGTTAGCTTTTTTCTGTTTTGTTCTAGCCTTTCTAGCCTTTTTTAATATATTGTTTAAAGACGCGTTACCACAATTAATTTTTCTGACGTTTGCAATTTTTAAAGTGTTAGCCTTATTATATTATACTTTTAAAGTGGTTAAATCCAAAATATTTTCTGTTATAGCGAAAGGAAAATCCTGTTATTCTACAGAAGAAATAACGATAGTTAAAATACAATGGCAAAAAATTGTAACTCACAAGTGGAATAACTGAAGTTCCACAACTGAATAATGGTCAGAAGTTAGAGAGTATAAAATTTCTCTGAATGAAGATCCGTTCCAAGAACTTTCAGTTTGGTTTTTAGTTTTCTTATTTTGTCATTAAGCAACACTGAGGGAGAAAGAATATTTAGTACAATGAAATTTAGTACAATGAAAAAAACAAACAAAGAAAGCTTATTTAAACTGGCATTCTAAATTATATTCTAACGGTGCGATATGCTCTTAAATTTTTAACGAAAAAAAGTGAAATTAAAAGTTTTATTGTTTTAAAAACATTTTTAAATTTTCCTTGATAAAAAATATTAATTATTATACCCGGAATCCGCTATTTAGTAAAGAACCTGAAAAATGCGGTGGACAGGAATTTTCACAACTTGTTCATACAAAAAAAAAATAATTTATGTTTTACTGAAGCTTTTTGAGCTTTTAATAGAGGATTTTTAAAAATACTGTTTTTTACGATAATGGTACTTGAAAAACCGATTTTTGATTAAAAATTCAATTGATTTTATGTTGTTAATTAAAAAATATTTCCCTGAAATAAAAATCTAACGATTAAAAGCAGCAATTTTACTTACTTTACAAGTGAAAAAATTTGGGAGCGATCATTGCAATAGTTTTCGAGTACTGCTGTCCACCGGTTTCACACAGCACTTTTCGAGAAAAACGCGTTTTAAGTTTAAGTAGTACATTAATTGACTTATCTTCGGACATTTGCGCTTAAAAATACAACAATTTTTATTCAATTGAAATCAGTCTTCCTGAGAATATTTTTACAATATTATGCATTCGAAAAATATTAAAAGAAATATCAAATTTTTTTTTTGTCGCTAAAAAAACTTAAGGGGACGTGACGCCTTCAACAATTTTTTATATTAATGTTTTAAAATGCGTTTAAGTTGAATAAAAAATAAGGTATCAGTTTGAAAAATTTCAAATATATTTTTCGGAAAAGAAATTACGCAAAAAAAAATTTTTTTATTATTTTAATGACATATTGCTACTAGAATTTTTTTTTAAAAATCATTAAAAAAATAATGGCGACCAAATTGGTCATTTGGCATTTTTTATAGCCGATGTTTTATCTTGGGTGCAGTTCAACTTTTAACTGCATTAAAACATTTTTAATGAAGATTTACACCAAAACTTTTGAAATGCTTAAACATAGGTATTTTTATTTTAGCTTTGTAAATCCATTATCAGAATTTCGATATTTTTCTTCGATTTTACGCGAAAAACAAATAAAACTTACATCAGTCTCTTCTCTGAAGAATTATGTCCATAATACCTAAACTTCAAGTATCTAGCATTAATATTGTAGATGCTAGGGTTAAAAACAAGCTATGCAAGGGTTTTCGCTATATTTTTCCCATTGTAAGGCGGTGAATTGATAAGGTGCAAGCATCAACTCATCAGCAAAATATGGCTAGCGGAAAGCATGCCCGACGATTGGAATCTCAGTGTGCTTTGTCCTATACTGAAGAAAGGAGACCCGACAATCTGCGCCAACTACCAAGGTATCAGTCTTATTTCCATCGCATACAAGGTTTTTTCGAACGTATTATGTGAAAGATTGAAGCTGCATACCAAAGCACTTATTGGACCTTATCAGTGTGGCTTTCGTCCTGGCAAGTCCACCATAGACCAGATTTTTGCACGACGCCACTACGACACCCTGAAAATAAACCATAACCGCGAAATGTCTGGTAGTAACATTAATACTCTAGGTGGCAGCCGCAATAGTGGAAATCCACCCGTGGGAACTCCCACGGTCGGGGCAAGGATTCTGGAGGCCCCAACACACCTTATTCACTGCTGCAGCGGTGGCATACTCGGCCGCTGTACCAGTCAAAGCTACGAGTAAAATGAGTTCCAGGATCCAGCGATCGCCAATAAAACGCACAGCAAATCGTGTTACCAATAAATAATTTGCTTAAAAAGGACGTAAAGTTTCAATGGACAGATAACTGTCAGCAAGCTTTCCAGACGTTAAAGGAAGCAGTTACCTCGTCTCCAGTTTTAGCTTATCCAGATTTTGAAAAACTTTTCTTATTAACTACAGTCGCTAGTGGAGAGGCACTAGGTGCGGTTTTATCACAAGGCAAAGTTGGCGAGGATAGGCCAATTGCATTCGCGAGTAGGGCATTAAATAGCGCAGAGAAACGCTGTTCGACAATAGAAAGAGAATTTTTAGCAATTGTTTGGGCAACGAAAAATTGTAGGGCTTATCTGTTAGGAAGGCCTTTTAAGATATAAACAGATCATCAACCATTGAGGGGAATAGCAAATCTGAAAGATTAAACATCGCGTTTAGCACGATTCCGGCACAAACTCTCAGAATACGAGTATGAAATTATATATAAACCAGGTTAACGAAACTTAAATGCAGATGCGCTTAGTAGGATACCCCAACAAGAGCAGGATATAGTAATAGTTCAAACAATGTCAAAGGCTAAAGAAAAAGAAAGGGAAATTGAAACGGAAGAAACTGCAGAGAAATCTAGTGAACAATATGATGAGATGTTGAACCAACAGAATAAAGAAATAGTAATTCTAACCGATCCAAAAGACATTAAAAGAATTTTGAGAGATTTTCATGATTTGCCACTAGGTGGGCACCAAGGAGCTTTAAAAACATATTTCAGAATAAGGCAGGAATATAAATGGAAAGGGATGCAGAAACAGATTAAGGAATATATTAAGAAATGTCAAAAATGCCAGGTTAATAAATGTTCTAAATTAACAAAAATGCCAATGGTGTTAACAGATACAGCGACGCGTCCATTTGATAAAGTTTACATGGACATAGTGGGTATCCTGCCAGAAACTGTGTCAGGAAATAAATACATACTTACTTTTCAAGATGATTTTTCGAAATACATGGCATGTGTCGCAATACCAGATGCTGAAGCTAGTACAGTATCAAAAGCGTTCTTCGACGAAATTATAACTCGTCACAATACTCCAAAAGTTCTGATTACCGATAACGGTTCAAATTTTGTATCGAAATTATTTTCGGATGTGTGTAAAATGTTAGGAATTAAGAAATTACACATAACTCCATACCATCCACAAGCTAATGGCTCATTGGAAAGAAGCCATCGTCCATTAGCAGAATACTTACGAAGTTTTGCTAAGGAGGATGGGTCAAATTGGGACCAGTGGTTAACATCTGCCATGCATGTGCACAATAACACACCGCACATGAGCACCAAACAAACTCCGTTCAAAACTTTATATGGGTTTAATTCAGAAATGCCAACTAATCTCAAACGGTAAATGTAGTCCCGTGTATAACACCGAAGATCCTTCAAAAATCCTTTAATACCAAATCCAAAGAACTCACGAACTAGTGAGACAGAACCAGGAGCGAGCAAAAGAATTATAAAAAATACAGTATGATAACTCTTTAAATCCTGTAGAATTTAAAATTGGTGACAAAGTACTGATGAAAAATCAGTATACAGAATCTATATTCGAAAAAGTTATTAAATATTAATGTATTAATGCTTAAAATGAACCTTACATACACACATAATGAAAAATTCTGATAAATTCATGTGACAAAAAATTATTGCTAAATGAATAGCATAATTTTTCTTTGTCAAAGGGGAGAGGAATGTTGTGACTCAATCGTCACAAGCGACGTTTTTCATATTATAAATTACAAACACTGATCTGCCTCAAAAATAAGTGAAGCGATCGGCGTTTTTGCAATGCTTACTAATCGAAGTTTACAGTCAAAGTAAAAAATGCAACGGTCAGCTTAAGGCCCTATTCTCCTTCAGCTTGCTGTTTTTGGACTCTTTTTGAAAAAATTCTCATTTGAAAACGCAAAAAGATATTTGAATTTTGTTTTTTTTATTGAATTAGTAATGAATGAAAGAAAATAAAAAAATTTTTTTCGCCGCGATATAGGGGCTGTCCATAGATGATGGCACCGTCAAAGTTGGCCCTCAAAAAAAAAGGCATGGTGCTGGCGGCCACGATTCCGGCCCTCAGGAGCGTCTGAAAAAAAAAAAATATAGGGTTATGATCAGCATAGATGTAATTCTGGCCCGTAGTAAAATAAAAATTTTGCGATTTTTTTTTGACAAAATGGCGGCCACTTGAAATTGACAAATGGAATTTGGACCCATTTTTTTGTAGTTTAGTGTAAAAAAAAAATAGTAAAAAAAATCGCAAAATTTTTATTTTACCACGGGCCAGAATGGTGACAATTCTACGTCGATTAAACTTTGTTTCATCCAAATCGGTTCAGTAGAACTGGCGGAATCGTGGCCGCCAGCTCGAAAAACGTGGTTTCGAGATAAACGCAACTAATAAACTAAGCAACATAAAAACTACTCATTTTAGCGAAGACATGACCCCACAAAAATGACCATATCTTCTAAAGTATTTCGAATTTCAAAAAACCCTTTTAGGGTTATATTCTTAAATGTCCAAGCTATAAAAAAAAGTCGAAAAAAAGACTGAAAGAGAATAGGGCCTTAAAATAGCAATTAAGCACGGGCCAGCTACTTGAGCTGCGCTTCTGTTAACATAGCTCGAAAATGATCGCGGAAGTAAATGAACTCTTGTGGGTTGAATTGCAATGTAGTATGTTTGTTTCTAGGTTGAAAATATGTGTGTTGAAATATAAAACGCGGAAATAAGCCAATTCGTGGTGCCAACGATGTCAAATATCGAGGTGACCAAACGAAGAATGTATATATGTAAATAAACTAATATGTAGGTTTGTATATTTAAGTAAGTTTGTATATTTAATCGTTTATAAATCTTAAACTAAAAACTACTATAAATAAGTGTAAAATTAATAAAGAAAGAAGAGTGTTAATTGAGCAATAAAGAAGTGCAGTTTAATTTTAAACTTTTAGGTTCCACCGATAAAGGAAAGGATTATTTGGTGAGTATAAATATAACGATGTAACAGTTAATATTTAACGTTACACAACAGAGTTGTGTGGGTTCAACGGAGAACGCCACACAACAGTACTTAATGTCATTAAATTTTACAAATATTGAGATCCTTTCCGTTGTTGGGTTATTTTAGTAAAGTTTATTGTTAAAATTTATTAATATATTATTTACTAGATTAAAATTGAGAAGACATGAAACTTTTTGGTAATTCAATATAATATATATCAGCGGAACTAAATAAATTGTCTAAACTTGTAATATGAACTAAATATAAACTTTTTAGAAGTGTAAACTTTATGCCAGCATGCGCAAATTTCGATTGCTTTGTTGGGTTTGTTCGTAAATATACGTGTTTTCACATTTACTTGAACGAACTCCTCAACAACAAAGTGTGTGATAAAAAAATCACGCGGAAGTGAAAAATCACTCGCTTTAATCACACATTGTCACACAGCACCAGTGTGGCCATTTTAGCCTTTTTGAGGCTAGATTTAGCCTTTTTATTTGCGGTTTAGCCTCGAAATTTAGTATTCAGCTTCGTGTTTATTTAGCCTTTTTTTACTTTGAAAACAGCCTTTTTTAGATTTATTAACAATTAAAAAATTTGCCGATTAAATGCAACACAAATAATAGTAAGGCAAAAATAAGAACACACTAAAAAATTTCTAAAATAAATTCACACCGGTGAGCGAATATTTACATTTTTTACACCGAACGGTGTTTATTTACACCACTTACCCGGTGTGATATGACAAACTTATCCGATCGGTGTAAAATAAGAAAGGCATAGAAGAAAAGCAACATGGAAATCACGTTAGCATTGACAAAAAAAATTGAAAATTGAAATTTCACAAGACTGAAATTAAAAGTCCAGAATTATAAGTCAGTTCGTGAAAACAGTTCTGGCCAAAATTGACAACAAAGTAATAAAATAAAAAACGGTTTAAATAGAATTAAATCCAATCCAAATTTTGAGCATGAATGCCATTATATTTCGTATAACATTATTTTTAGCATTTTGAATGAATAAATTAAAATTCTAAAAACACATATTTCCGAATAGTAAAAAATTACACCTTTCGGTGTTGAAAACAATCATAATTTTGCGTATTCTTAATAAACACCTGACAGGGTTTGACACAAACATCCTTCGGATATTAAGTTATTAACACCGATCGGTGTGAAAAAATGTCCCCTTTCGGATATAGAATTCTAGCATTTTGACACGGTGTTTTTTTTAACACCGAACGGTGTAGGACTCCCTGGAACACCGATCGGTGTAAAAATTCTATACAAATTTGTTAGTGTGTAGTCATGAATATTTGCATCTGGCAGCAACGCAGGGCCCTTAAAAGCTCTCTTTTTTTACATGTAAATGAATGTTAGATCGATCTATTTTTCTATTTTCTCATAACGTTGTTAAGCCAAACATATTTTCTCATTTTGCAAATGAAAAGTCCAAATATTCCGCAGACGAAGTAACCTCGATTGAGCTTCAATGGCGAAAACTATTGACACGTAAATGGTCAAGCCTGTCCTCTACTATTGAGTTTTGGGTAGAAGTAAAGCACTTTTAAAACTCGCTGCCTGAAAATCCTTTTCTGAGCTCGTCAATTTGGTTTTCAGTTTCTTAGGTTTACCACTTAGTAACACTTTTTAGTGCAATGAAAATGGTAAAAACTAAGCAAAGAAATAGATTTAAAATTAAAATGCCTAACTCGTTGCTTAATATTCGATGTTCACTGAAAATATTACAAAATTGTTGTCATGACTTTGAGGTAACTGATGATCTCATACGTCTGTTATAGCGTTTTCTTTTCTCAACAAAAAATTCTGCCCTCTGAAGATGCAGAATTTTTTCCATTTTGACCTGAACCCACAGAATTCTGACCTGTTATTAGCTGAGAATAGATCACAAAAAATGCATATTTTTTTTAATGTTTTCGAATTGGCACCCTTTTTGAAAAACTTCAAAAGAATAAAAGATAAAAAAATTTTAAAACTTTAAATTCAAAAATTTTTCTCGCTACAAAAAAATTTATTTGTATTTTCATAGAAAAATTTTGACGTTTTTCGTAGATGAGCTCAATCTTTTCTGAGCTGTCAATGGTAACGTTAACTATTTTTCACATATGTCATTTATTTTGTTTATTCAGTTGGTAGCAATTGAGGTCAGAATTTTCGAACCGTCGAAGTAGAGAGGGCAAAAATTCTGCATTTTTTCTACTTTTAAGGTCAAAATTTTCGAGAAATGAACACGATTCAATATCAAAGGTCAGAATTTTATTTGAGAAAAGAACGAAAAAAATGCAAAAAAACAAACAGGGCAGAAAAAATTCAAAATTTTTTTGAGAAAAGAAAACGCTATTACATTCACGTAGTGCTTATGCAAGCTGCAGTTCCTCCGATTTATCTGATGAAGAGGGAATAATATATCTTAGATATAAACCATGTTTAAATAGTATAAGTTCCTAGCACGACAGTGATAAATTTTGGAAAAAGGAGATTCCCATTTTTAAGGCTCAAGAAATTTTGGAAAATTTTAAACAAATTTGTTAATCAACCGTGAATATTCATGAGCCTTTTAAGTTAAAACTTTTAACATAACATGTGATGTCTGTATCCTGCTGTCTTAAAAATGAGAACTCCCTTTTACAATTCCCATGAGAAAATTATTCTTAATAGGACTCAATATACATATACATCAATATACATCAATTCAATATACATATTATTTTCATTTATATTTTAATGATGAAATGAAAGTTAATGCAATGAAAAGTTAGTTTAGTTAATGAAAAGTAAGTCATTCTGAATTAAAAAGGCTGGTATTATTTTGCTTTATATATATATACCATATGATTTTTTGCTTTTTACAAATTTGTACATATGATACTAATGTACCTATATTAAAAATTAATGTTATGTTAAAACGAAAATAAAACTTGAAGTTGTATGAAAAATCTGGATTTTTTTAGCTTCTTTTTTCAAAACTTTTAGCTTTTTTTTACTTCTTTTTTTTGCCAATTTAGCTTATTTTTTTCAGGTCGTGGCCACACTGCACAGCACTAAAAAATAACGAAAAGTTATTTATCAAGCGAATCTGGCATCTATGGAGACATGGTGAAAGTAAAGATGGTTGTACACGAAATGACTTTGAGTGCATTCAGCAGAAAATTTGCTTCGTAGCTACTCCACAACTTTCCTGATGAATGGTATGTAGCATAAACCGCTAACACAACATGTTCTCTGAACGGTCGCCATCTTAGGTAGCGAAAATATTTTACGCTACCTCGGTTGAGCAATTTACGTTCACTTCATTTTGACAGATGAACAATTAGTTTGATGACAATTTGACATTTCGCAAAAAAACCCATTCAGCAGAAAGTATCACTTTATGCTACTTCGATACCTGAGCGCTTTTTCGGATTGAATGCAGTCAATAAAAATTCAAACAACAAAAATATCAACTGAAATTTTTGACAATGAAAGCACCGCTCCTAAATTTTTTTATTTTTAAATTTAATTTTGGGTATATTCGTTAATATATTTTCTCGCTCATATAACAATATATCTGCACTCTAATTTTGGCGAATGTACCTTGAGTGTATTGCCAATATAGAACTATTACATATATGATCTTCACACTGTTAAGCAAAAGATGTACGAAAAAACTTATTTTTTCACTATTTGAAACGCTTTTCTAATTTGTCCACAGAAACATCTTATTCAATGTTGTTAATTAATAAGTGATTATTGAGATGAAGTTATTCATAAAGTTTAATAAGTAAGTATTTTTGAATTTGCTTCTACACGAACGTATTTTCTTTGTAACAAAATTTTCAACTACAACAGCTGTTTAATTAATGCTATTAAAAAGGAAAAAAGGAAAAAAATAAAAGATATAGGGCACTCTGAAGCCGTGCATGGCTTTTGCAAAGAGACTGTGGAAAAGATTTGACCTCCTTGGCCATGTGCGAGCTCCGTTTTGAAGATCTCAAAGGCTTTCGAAATTTTGCAAAAAGATTGCACTGATGATATCATCAGAAACAAAAAAATTCATGATATCATCAGAGAAAAGAAAACAACTCACTGAATTTTTCTTTGAAATCAACCCTGTGTCACATGGAAAGTCTTACGAAAATAGAAACGATTCTAAAAATGAATGTGTCAAGACTCAGTTTTTGAGCTTTCACACGATGTGACATAAAACTTTGAGACGACTTTTTTAACATATCTTTAGACAATGTCATGTCGTGTAGAACCAGCTTAAGTGAAAAATCTTTAATTTTGTTTAAATTATTTTAATGTAGAACAAATATTTTTTTAATTTATTTGCCCATTACATCGCGTGAACGGGTTACGGCCAACATCATCGGCTATTGACAGGTACCTCTGCTTCGCACTCGCTTTCTCCAATTTGTTTCACCAAGCGCGGTTAAGACTACCTTGGTCTGGTCAAGCCATCGGAGACAGGGTCTTCGGGTTTCGCCTTAAACACCTTCTTCACTGGAGCTTCTTCATTCATACGATAGACATGTCCCAGTCTGCGTAATCGCTGAATTGTTATACGCTGAACTAAGTCAATGTTGTCGTAGAACTCATACAGCTCGTGGTTCATTGGAATGCGATAGTCGTCACCAACTCGGACAGGCTCAAAGATTTTGCGAAGAACTTTCCTCTTGAACACCCCAAGAGTGGCTGCTTCTTTTTGCGATACCACTTATGTCTCCGTGCCATAGACAAGCGCAGGTATGATGAGCATCTTGTAGACTGTAGTTTTGTTTAAAATATAAATAAAACAAACTCATAATTCGATTATTTTGTCTGTCAATAGTTGGTCAACATGTTCGTTTATTTTTGTCATTTGTGTTTGTGGCAGTCTGTAATTTTTTATGTTAACCGAATTTGAATCTGTTGCTTGTAATTGCTGTGTGTAAGAATTGTTTCCACTTAAATGTTCTCAAGGGAGATGAAAAATATCCTGGTATTCTTTAACGATGTCTATTATCGCGTTTTTTGCTTCTGGTCCATTACATTCAATGTCCGAATTGCTTAAAAATTTGTTGAGCCTGTCCTTGTTGACTGATTTGTTTCCTTTGCATTGGAAAACATTGCACTCTTTCAAAAGTTCATTTTTTACATTTATATTTTTCAGTATAACATCTTCTTCTGTTGTGTTCAATACTTTAACATGTGCCACGCCTTTCGCGGATATTATGCTATTTCCTAAAAAAACTCCTTTAGCTATTTCTTCATTCAAAACCAAGAAAGACAGAAAACAAGATAGCGCAAACAGAGCATAAAAAAGATGCACAGCTCTGCGCATCTCGTCATAAAATACCAACAGCTGCCTGTTTCATATTTGTGTGATTGTGTGTTTGCTTGAGATTGAGAGAACGAAATACAGCTGAATTGTACATCTGATTTGTTGTGACGTAGCAATCTGTAATTTATCATTCTTGATTCAAAACTATGCTATCATCTATATCTAAGGTTTATGGGAACTATTGACTCAGACCGAGCTGGTATTAAAATATTTGTTTTATATTTATCTTTTAAAATAATTGGTATGATTAATTCTTTTTCATTAATACTAAAACTAACTGTAAATGTTTCAAAATCTATTTTTGACATTTATTCTTCTAAAAAATCTCGCCCTATGATTCCGCTTGGGGTTTGGAAAATCATCTTCAACTATATAAAAATAATGCTCAATAACTTCTAATTATTGATTATTAAATTCAAATTAGTTGTACCAATACATTTAATTTTTTCTCTTGTTATTCCCGTAAGTGTTAAAATATTTCTTAAATTAACTTCATCTATATTATTTACTTTACACTTAAAAAAATACTGAAGTAAAATTTACTACACAAAGTGTATTTGTTTCGTCAATATATAGTTTTATTTATTTTCAAACACACAAGTAGTTATTCGATAACTTTTTACTAAATTTATACTTAAATAATTAAAACTACACGATGTAGTTATAGGTAGTCGCCCATTCCAAGCATAACGCAAAACGGGTCCGTCTCATGGCTTTCGATTTGTTTTAAATTTGGGCTATAGGTTCCTATTAAACTTCTAAGAACATAAGTTCTTTTTTTTATCACCATTCGTTGAAAATTTATGGACCTCTCAATTCTGCAAATCGTCCGAAAACGCCAGAATTGGGAAATTTTCAATTAATTGCATCTACGTCAGTTTTAATCCAATTTTTGTAAATGAGATACCGTTGGAAAGGTATTAGAAATAACTTTCTGGAAAAAAATATATAATTTTAAAATTTTGGATTTTAGGGTTGTCAACACATTTGAAAAAGTGTTTTTTCAAAATTTTTAATTTGAAGAAGAATGTTGCCTTTCATTTAAAAGTTATTTAGTGATGAGCTTTTCTATGTTTTTTCACAATTTCAATTTTTGTGCACATACCTCATCATTTTGAGGCACTTTATCGCCTATAAATTTCATAACAGCTAAGATGCTCGAAAATTTGTTCTGCGAAATGGTTAACCTTGTTAAGAGCAACATTTTATTCATAACTTTTGATGTCCTTACACTTGACCATGGTATAGAAAACTGGTAGCAGCCGAAAAAAAATAAAAAAAGACACAAATTATTTTGTTTAAACTTGTATTTGTATAAAATTAATCAAAATTTTGATTGCCATATTAGAGATTTTTAAATTCTAATTTAAAAAGTTTTAAAATCGGTCTTAAAATGAAAAAGTTACAATGGTTACTCTGACGCTCTTTAATAAAAAAGTTACAATGATGTGTATGGGTTGACAAGTATGAGTAAATAATTTTGTAATCGCGTCAAAATAAAAAAAAAAATCTGGGTTAAACGTTTTCAAAAGTAGCACGTTTCTGCTAGTTTTGAAAATGTAGTTTTAATCGAGATTTATTAGTAAAGTACGCCTTTGCTGTGTAGATTTTTCGTTGTTCTCGTTAATGGTAACGAAGTCGCGCTTTACTGGGCAAGTGTAGCGTCTTCACTCAAATAAAATTTCGTCATCATATCCACTAAATCTTGACCAATGATATTTGAAGCTTAACGTTTCATTGTGCCGCACATTATGCCTTTCTCAGCGACAAGCGATTTTACGTTGCTTGTAAAGCGCCAACCAGCTTTGCCGCTTTGGTTAAATTCAACCAAATTTGGTAGTTTTTTTCTTCAAATCAGCTTTTGATTATTTGGTAATTTTTTTTCAATTTGGAAGATTTTGGTAGATTTTTCAATTTCGTAGTTTATAAAAATTTTTAACCAAATAAACCTCACAGAAAATAAATGAAAATCAAAAAAGGCGTGATAGAAGCACTTCTTAAGAATGATTGAACTTAGGAATAAGACAAAAGTATTGAAAAATAATTTTCGTTTAATCTTTTTATATATTCTGTGATTTTATTTTGTTTTATATGTTTTCGTTTAGTCAGATAATGTATAATCAATTATCTGATCAATCAATTGATCAATAAATTGATGTAGATCAATTTATGTATAAACTTAAATATATCAATTAAAACGGCCATTATTATTTCATATTTTTGAATTGATATATATTGTAACTTTAAAAATTTATGATCCAAGGTCACGTGTGAGGTCATTATTATATGTAAAATTTTTATTGGCCTTAATAAGGCAAACATTTTTGTTGAAGATTTTGAATAAATATCTTAAACGGTATAGAAGTTATGAACGATAAAGTGAAATGTATGTCAGAAAAAATTGAGATCGCAAAATAACTTATCATTTGACCATCGTCATATTTTTTGGTGGATACTTTGCATATTCTGCTTTAAAAATTGCAAAAATAACAAATGGTTCACTGTTTGAGATATGAGCAAGTTGAATGTTTTTCAAAAAGTTGGCAACTATAGCATAAAAGTACCAAAAATATTTATTTTTTTAAAATCGCTTTTCAATAGCCTTCTGACTTCATTTCCAAAAATACGGTAACAGATGATGAAGATATGATTTATGGAAATCTAGCTGGATTCTATTTTCAAGATTTTTACTATATTAAAAATTGGTATCTCCATATCTTTTGAAAAAATGGGGAAAAAAACAAATAACTTGCATTCTTATAAGTAAGACAATCACGACTTGTATTTGGCGTGGATTGACCATATTAGGAAAATATTAAGATTTTTTCAGGTTTTTGAAATGGAATTATAGTAAAAAATGTGACTTTTTATTTACAATTGTTTAATATACAATAGAAAATTAATATAAATATAAGCATGACAACATTTTTACAGCATACCGAAAAGAGTTTTAAAGCTTATATTGATTTAGTAGTTTTGTATCGATTTTGGTAGTTGTTTTAAATGTGGTTGGTAGCAAAATATTTTTTCGGTGGCAACCCTGGCGCCAACTGATATTGAATTGGGCGTGCATTTTATACTATGTTCACACTGAGATCAAATTAGGTAATTTCGTGTGATAATTTCGAAATTTTACAAAAGTGTGTGGCTTAGCATGCTCGGAGCCCGGGTTCGATCCCCAGCCGTGGCGAAAAGTTTTTTCAATAAAAAATTTTTATGATCGGTCACCACCTCTCTGCAGACAATGGCAAACCTCAGAGAGTAAATAATGCCATGTAAAGCTTCTTGAGAACATGAGCCGTTCGGAGTCGGCATAAAACATGTAGGTCCAGTTCTCGGTCAATTGTGTGCAAAAATTTAATAACACACACAACACAATCGATCCTAAGAAGCTCGGTCAAAGTCCTTTCAAGGGCTGAAATGGCCAATTTGTTTTTGTTTTTTTTTTTTGTGTTCACACTGGGCATAGATAATTTCGTTTGACGTTTGATTTATTTTTTTGTCCATTCCTTATTGGCCACATTCAGCACACTCAACAGTTGCCAACTTAAGCGTTCAATTAAAACTAGAAAATTCTTATTCAAAGTAAGTTTGCAAAACTATTTCGCACATAACCGTACATCTTATCAATTGTACAACTTTAATTCATTGAAAACATTGCTCACCCAAGTTTCACTGAATGGGTTGCTACCCGAAGGGTCAAAAATGAATATACACAAGCTCGACATATGCTATGCCAGGAACAATGAGTTGAATTACAAGCTTACGTCTTATATCGATAGGAGTGAACTGAGCCGACATCCTTAGATTTCGCAAAATTTAATATACTTTGCGGACTACACTATTGATGTGATCTGTGCATGAGAGGTAAGAATTAACATGAGAACCAAGGCTAAAAACACTATTAACAATTTTTATTTTCTTATGATCCATTAATACGTCTGGGATGGAGCTATGGTGTATTTTTATTTTAGAGATAGGCAACACATAGGACTTAAGAACATTAAGATGGAGATTATTATTCATAGCCCATATGCTTGTACTGAGAAGATTTTCGTTCAGTTTATACACAAGAACTTCCATAAGGTTTGTTTTGCCAGACAAGTAAATATGAACATCAGCAGCATAAGCGTGCATTGATGAATGGGTGCAACAACGAAAAATGTCATTCACAAATATTGAGAACAAAAGTGGACCAAGAACCGATCCCTGCGGCACACCGCAACAAACAGCTTTGTAAAGAGAAAAATTATTACCAACCTTTACCCTTTGTTTTCTGTCTGTCAAAAACACTACTTGCTACTTATGAGACTAGTGGCATTGTCGCTAAACCCATATATATTTTTCAATTTTTGACAGAGAAGTTGATGACAAACAGTGTCAAATGCTTTCGAAAAATCAAGCAGTCACAGTAGAGTTAAACGACCATCATCATATGGGTACCTTATGTCGTCAAATACTTAAAGCGTTGCAGTAGAGCAACTATGACCAGCACGAAATCCTGATTGGAATGGAGACAAAAGACTATTTTGACTTAGGAATGATGATATTTGATTAGCCATAAGAGATTCACAGACTTTCGACATGGAAGACAATATACTTATAGGCCTGAAATCTTTTGGCTCACAAGCTCCTGTTTTTTTTGCTACCAGCGTTACAATTGCAGATTTCCATAAACAAGGAAGCGACGATGTTGTAAAATGTTAAGAACATGAGGTAAAATAATCTTTATAAATTTTAGCTTTATGCCATCTTCTCCAATCACATTTGACTTAATTTTCAAAACTGCCTTTGCCACTTCATCTTCTGTTACCGTTGAAAACTGAAATGTCTGATCTGAAGAGGAATCCAAAATATTAAAAGAACTATGGGTATTATTTCGATTTTCGTTCAGGGTAGAAAAAAATATTCATTCAGACAATCAGGTTGAATTTGACAATTGGGTGTTTGCTTATCAACGATGCAGAGTTTCCTTAAATTATACCATAAAACTTTTGGTGGAAGTGATGTTTTCAATCTAGAGAGCAATATTTTATTTGTGATTTCCTTATTATAGCAACTGATGCATTCCTGATGCATTCCTTGCACATATATAATTTTCTCAGATGAGGGGTTCTTTTTCCATATGGTTCGCAACTTATTTCGTTTTTTTTATGGCAAGCTGCACTCGATTTTTATTCTTAACAACAACAGTTTTAAGAGGAACATTATTAACAAAAAGTTCATTTATTGCACTTGTAAATAACACAACTTTATCCTCAATATTAGGACAAAACCACACATCATTCCACGGTATTAACGACAGATCACACATAAGAGACTGGTAATCAATCGACTTGAAATCACGATACGAGAACATGTTTGACATAACAGAACAAGATACATTAATGTCAAGTGTACAAAAAATTAGATCATGGTCCGACAAAAAGTATATTTGGTCAAACAATATAACAGTTGAAATATCAGATACAATAAAATATTCAAGAAGACTAGGGCTATCATTAGAAGAAAAACGCGTAGGCATGGTATCATTTAATACAGAGAGACCGACAGATGTAATATTATCACATATACAACGTGTTGAGATGTCATTACATAAAAGATTTACATTGAAGTCACCACATATAACAAAATAATTAAAATCTATTGAAATATCTGACAATTCTGAAAAAAAGAGTCAAAGCTATTGCACTTATTTTGATTGTAAACACAAGACAGGAATACATTCACACTATTGTCAGCTATACATTTATTCAGGTACTCAACATGACTTGAATTGTTTGACTTATTTATTACTTTAGCATTTAAGTTCCATTCCTATCATTCTTAAAAATCGTAAAGTTTTTAATATTATATACAGAGTCTAACACGTCACAACAAAACCACGTCTCAGATACACAAATGACATCAACAGACGAGTCCTCAAAAACATATTTAACGTAGTCCATTTTCGCTGAATTTATAAACAAAAAAAAGTATACACATCAAACACTATTCCAACACATTTACTCACAAAGAATCCAACAAAAAGCCAGTAAAATTTAGAATAAATCAAAAGATAAGGAAAATAATGAGTAAAATTAAAATAGTTATTAAAATAATATAGAAACATAATTGTTAAGTAAATTACATATACAATTATATAAATAATATAATGTGACTGCTGGCAACCCTTAGTTGTCACGAAAGCACTCAGTTTATTCATCATCATGTTCACTCGAAAATATATTATTGAGCTCATCGATATTTTCTACCATAATACTTTCCCCGCGCTCATACCTTTTCACATGTATCATGCCTCTTCTTACGTATACAGAGCCTAATTTTCTATCACGCTTCAGCTTTACCGCACTTTGTAGCAATTTATGGCTGCGCTTTGTTATACTTTCGTTGAGAAAGCAGCTGGAAGTTGACTCAATTCCGACATCATGGAGAAGAAAGTTTCTTTTGTTGTTTTTTATAAAAATCGATGCAGCACGCAGAACACAGTCTCTTTCTGTTATGAATTTTATAATAATAGGAGCAGAGGATGAGTCATTATTTTGCATATTCTTTTTTTCTCGAAATTTGCCCAATGGAGAAGCAGAGCTTGTTGAAGATTACCGTTAGGTTTTCATCATCTCTCTCTGGGACTCTCAGCAACACAGCATCCGAAGAATCCTCTCACCGCTGTAACGCACAAATTTGCTTATTCGCCTCACATACTGGTGTTTTGAGTTCAGGCACCTCAGCTGCATCTGACTTAGCTTCAATAACGCTAATGCGATTCATGGCGCATGCAAGAGCAGCATTCACATTATCCAACTTTGCCTCCCAATTTTTCTCCGCCTCCTCAATTGACCTCTTAAATTCCTCCCGTATGTTGCTTAATTCTTGGCTCATGTTTTTTATGAGTAACTCACTCTGCTTAGCAAGCCGATCATCAAGAATTTGGAGTGTGATGACAGTGCTTGAATTGCCGCTGAGTGGGGAGTTACTCTGAGTTGGTGTCATCAAGAGTAAACTGGTTGGTTGCTGTTCCTGCTGATTTGCTGTCACTGGCAAGCTGTAAGTTGAGAAGTGGTAAATGATCGCCGTCAGCCTTAATTTGCGCGTAAATTCTTGTGCAATATGTGCCTAAGAAGTTACTCGCAGTTGCACGAAACAAGAAAGAATAACACCGGCAAGTAAATTTTGCGTTAATAATAATTAGTTTTATTTATCACTTACTTTTTTCTTCCAATAGGTGGATATGAGTACAGAATAAATTCTGCGATGGATGGCACGGATAATTTCAGATGTCTCACAAAAAGTAGAAGAGCTTCAAATAAAATGCATCCTGATAATTCCAGAAAATGTTCAAGAAGGAGGCTGCCATTATAAACACGAAGACACCTCCGAGGCACTCGTTCGGCTTTCGAGAATCGATACTCGAACGAGTTCGTAAGTATGTATTGATCTTTTACTTTTTGTGAGCATTAATCTTGTACCGTTTGTATTTAGGGTTGCGGCCTAAACATGCCGGCCCCCTTACAGTACTACTGTAAGATAAATTTTAAAAACTCTAAAATACCTTAAATAAATACCTTATACAAATAAATTAAAAAGCAACGACCGCTACTGGGAAACAACACCCGATAACACCCATCCAAAGATGGTGTTTTGCGTTACAATTCCCCTCAAACTACTTGGACAGATTCCTGGCTTTATAATTTTTGGGAAGACATCTGCTCCCAAAACCATGCCGACCGGAGACGTTTAAAAAAGTCGGGATCAGCAAGCATTAGATTCGAGAATTGTGCTCTGATAGACGAGTCCAAGCTTTCTCGAGGCGTGATTCGTGTGAAATGTCGCAACACCTTCGCTTGGGCCGTCACCGTGTGGTTAGACTCATAGTTTGTTCGGAGGGTTAGGGAGCATACCTCATGTGAGTCATCCATCCACGTTGACAACCCAAGTTGACGAAATAGTCGGTGCGACACCACGGACATTTCGGCGCATGTATATACCAGAGCACGAACCCGATGGATGTGACCCTTATCGATCACCTTGACGACCGCCGTGGGGAGGAGCGAAGTCACCTGTTGCAGACATGGCAACGGTGATGGAGAGGGCTGGCGCTGCGCGCCACTATTAGAGCGGCGATGACCGGTGCGGGCTCGTCCTTGTACCCGATGGCGACGCTCATTTTTCAAAACGCGAGATCGCCAATTTGAGCGCCTCGTAGGGCGAGACTTCACGGTGCTGCTCTGCAGCGATGGCCGAAACGCGCGAGACTTTTCGGCATTCTGAATGCATCGGTTTAGTCGCATCTCGTCGTCTTCTTCTCTGTAGGTCGCTGAATCCCCCTCAACGCTCGATGCTGACGGCAAGGAAAGCCGGTCAGCAGCACTCCCTTCGACGCCCGTACTGCGCTGACGATAAGGCTCAGACGACCGACGCCTAGCCCCGTCTTGCGCTTGGACCAATGATGACTTTTTCTCTTCTTTAGACCGGCCCAGGTGCAGCATGGTGTGATGTTCTTCATGACATTTGACGCATCATCCTTGACTGGCACACTCAATAGTCTTATGGTTGGTTGAAAGGCACCTCGAGCAATGTTTAAATACGTTTCCCGCTACGAACGCCTTGCAGAAACGCAACGTATGGTGACGCACCAAGCATACGCGACACTTCTTTGGTGCTGGAAGGACTTCGTGTACGCTGGAAATTTTGTTGACTAAAAAAAAGAAAGAAATTAAATAAGTTAATTCCCCTATTTGGAACGGAAATAACGAGCAAGGACAACACGCAACAAAACCAACACGGACAAATAAGTCACACTACGAAGACGATGGTAAAATTATCAGTTTAACTACCGGCCGCGTAATAATTCCGCGTTCAGTGCGTAGATCGGCAACACGGACGCGGTGGTCGAAACCTAGGTACGTTTTTACAACTCTTCCTAACCGCCATTCGGTAACCGCAAGGTTGTCCGCTTTGATAACCACCAAGTCGTCAATTTTTAAATTTTCGCGGGGATATATCCATTTATTTCGCTTATGGAGTTCATTTAGATAATCGTTTTTCCAAATGTGGCAGAACTTCTGATTCAATGCCTTTCGCTTTTGCCAGCGATTGATGTCTATAACTGGATTTTCGGTAATGTCTGGTTCAATCGGAGCCAGTAACGGCCCCCCTACGAGAATATGCGCTGGAGTTAACGATGCGAGATCATTAAGATCTGAGGAAAGGAGCTGAGAGGACGTGAATTTAGACATGCTTCGATACGCGACAGCAATGTTGAGAGCTCCTCAAAAGTGTACTTCGTGTCTGATGCGACTTTTCGGAAGTGTAGCTTAAAACTTTTGACACCCGCTTCCCACAGACCTCCCATATGGGGAGCACCTGCAGGAATAAAGTGTAATGTTAAATGCTGATGGTCAAATTTGGACACCACTTCCTCTTTGGAATTTTTGAGAAAAGCTTTAAAATCTTCTTTCAAGGCTCGTGAGGCCAACAAAGTTGGTTCCATTGTCGGAGAAAATTTTCTCTGTACAACCCCTACGCGCGACAAATCTCGAAAATGCTGCCAAAAAGGTGGCAGTGCTGAGATCGCTAGTAGTCTCTTAATGAATAGCTTTCGTCGCAAAACAGACAAACACACAAATAAAGCCCTTGGTTATGAGACATGCGCGTCCCGTATATCCCGCTTGCGGTCGATCACACAGACCTTACAGTTGTGAATAATGGATTTAATCATATTTTTTACTCTGGGAATCCAGTATTGCATTCGAATAAGTCGCAATACAAGCTGGTTCCCACCGTGAATGGAAATTTCATGGGCGAACTTCGCGAGCAACTTAGAAAATTGACAGTCGTACGGTAAAATTACCGGATGACGCTCATCATAAGAGATGTGTTCCGTCTCTGACAAACGTCCGCCAACTCTAAGCACCTTATTGTTATCTAAAAAAGGGTTTAGGTTTAAGATAGCACTCTTCGAATCGATCAAAGTTATGTTTGATAACTGGGTATACTCAGCAATGTATTTTTTTGGCTTTGAATAACGACTCTTCTAGTCGCCTGTTTAATCTCTTGCTGCGATATTTCAACAGCTTGATGACAGAAATTTGTTTTGTGAGCTCGGTGAGTTCTATGAAAGAATCGTTAAATGTACGATATAACTCGCAGGGACCGAGGCAATGAAGAAAGCCGATCTAAAATAGCATTATTTATCGTAATAGCTATATGAGCTTTAATCGATTTTGCTTCCATCGTTGTATCATACTCGTCGCTGCGGTTTGGCCACGACTTGGGCTCCTGATGTAGCCATCCTGGTCCATGCCACCGTAATGAGCTATCCTTGAGGTTCTGTGGTTCCAGTCCTCTGCTTGCTAAAGCCGCTGGACTATCGGCTGAATCCACGTGACTCCAATTACCTGTGCCGACCTTCTCACTGATTTTTGCGGCATGATTTGCCACAAAAGTGGCCCAGCTGAATGGCTGTTTACGCAACCACAACAGCAAAATGGTTTAATCTGTCCATAAAACAGCTCATTATTATATATATCTAAATTAGTTAGAAACGATTCAACCATTTCCGCTAGCAGAAGTGCTCCACACAACTCAAGCCTGGGCAACGACACCGTCTTGACTAGCGTACTCTATCTACATGCTTAATACGAATGTAAATTGCGACTTCATATGTCTTCTCTGAAGCTTCGCAGAATCCGTGAAACTGGAGCTCGCTTTCCGGAGAGAAATCTACCCAACGTGGAATCCGGATACTGCTGATGTGAGGGAAATTTTCCAAGAAACCTTGCCAACGCTGCAAAGTCGACGGGATCAGCTTATCATCTCATCCGACGCCATCTAACCAAACTTGTTGCATCGGGATTTTAGCGATGACTACGACCGGAGCCAACCATCCTGCATCCAAAAGTTCTGCGATCGCTGATAAACTTCTCGTTTTGAAAATGTACCTTCCTGGTCTAACGGACGTGCATGGAAGTAGTAGTAGTCGAACCGGGCATTCCATCGAATGCCCAGTGTTTTTACGTTGCTCGTGCCCTCCAGCTCCAGGAAATCTTCACGCAACCGATGACTCTTTGGGATCCCTCGTAGCACCTCATCGGAGTTGGCCGTCCATTTTCGCACGGTGAAACCCGCTGATTCGGCCGCTTTTTCCAAGCCTGTTCGAGCTTGGACTGCTGACTCTACGTCATGACCTCCCGCCAGTGCGTCCTCCACGTACATGTGATGACGTAAAATTTGTGCCGCAAGCGGCAACTTACTTTCCACATCGCTGGCCAGTTGTAAAAGTGTGCGAATATCTAAAAATGTAGCAAAATTGATCCTGAAAGTGACTGTTTTCAGTTGAAAGTCGTGTAACTGATCCCCTGGTGAATCGCGAAAAATTATTCGCTGGAATCGTTGATGCTCTTCGTTGACGAGTATCTGGCGATACATCTTCTCGATTAAACATGAACTGAAAGAATCGCCATTTCAATATCAGTAAAGTTAGATCACTTTGCAACATTAGCCCCGCATGCAGCACATCATTCAAGCTGACACCATTGGATGTCGGACTTGAGGCGTTGAAGACCACATGAACCTTGGTGGTGGTACTATCAGGTTTCATGATGGCATGTGGATAACTTCCTTTAAAAGGTAATGTCACCACATAGCGTCCGTCTTTACTCCGCGTGGTTGTCTTTGCGTTATTGTCCTCACAGAATTGGTCTGCATTATTGGACACTGGCTTTTTTGACACCTCTTCCAGCTTCCAGAAAGCTGTTAATTGCCGATCAAGTGATACCTCACTAAAATACGAAACGACAGTGGTGGAGGTTGGAGGATTGTTCGACATGGTAGAAACTGAGCCGGTCAATATCCAGCCGAATATAGTTTCTTGGGCAATAAGTGACCCAAGAACATATCGATGGATACCGTCAAGCAAAATTTGTGGGTACATGTCCCCACTTAAGAGAACATCTACTTGATCACTGCAATAGAACCGTTTGTCAGCAAGAACAAGTTCTGGGAATGCTTACTGCAACAGTGGATCTACTGAACATGTAGGCAAACTACCTGTGATCCTAGACAGTATGAGAGCGATAGTGGTAAGCTAGACGGTTGGATAAATCGGTGATCCGATGACCAAACTGCAAGCTTTTTGCACTCTGGCCGAAACCACATTGTTAAGTCTTGATACTTAAGCAGAAACCCGATGAGTAGGTAGCTGAATAAGTCACTGCAACCTCTCAGAAATAAACGAACCTTCCGAGCCAAAATCAATGAGTGCTCTGGCTGTATGGCAAATATTGATCATCGCGGTTCCTATCAAAATACCTTTGCTACTTGAAGCGAAGCATGATTGAATATTACCGCTAGCGCGTGCAGATGCTTGCGATGGCGCTGCGACCTTTTGAGTGAGCTGTATCACTGCGCTCGTGCTTGAACCTCCCGCATTAAGCTGATTATTTGCACCTCGAAATTCTTTGTGTAACAACGAGTGGTGACGTTGTTCGCAAGTCGAGCAGTTAAAAGTGCTTTTACACGCTTTTGCCATATGATTCGTTGCCAGACAGTTCAGGCAATAATGGAAGCGCCTGACCGTCGATGATCGCTCATTAACTTTCATGGCCAAGAATTTTGGGCATACCATCAACGCATGCTGCTGATTTTTGCAGAGCTTGCAATTGTTGTGCATTACGTTGACCTGGAAAGTGCTGACTTTCTTCTCATTTGACGAAGAGGTGGTCGGTCTTTGCCCTTTTAGCACCACGCCTCTAAAGCCAGACACAGTTTCCAGCGTTTGAAAACAACTTGTCAAAAATTTATCCAAGTCGGCCCATTTGGGTATCTCGGCCTTGTCTTGGCTAGATTGCTCCCATAAGGACAGCGTAGCTTCGGGCATACAGATGTCAACTTTATGCATCGTAATGAAATACAGTTGTTGATGTCCCTCTGTAATTTTTTAATATCACTTCCACACTCCTTTGTAACGGCTGGTAGATTGAATAAAACTTTCAGTTGGCTATTCACCAGAATCCGCTTATTTTCATAGCGGTCTGTTAAATTTTGCCAAGCCGTCGCAAACCCTTCGTGTGTGAGAGGAGATTTTTGTACTATCTCTTTAGCCTCTCCTCGGGCTTTGTAATTAAGGTGGAAAATTTTTTCGACAGGTGTCATCCGATTATTCGAAATGTTAATGGCTGAAAACATATACCTGAACGAAGGCCATGTTAGATAATCGCCATGAAATATCTCAGTATCACATAACTACACATCAACTTCATTACGTTTTTTGGACATGGACAGCTTATCGCTCAGTTCGTTCATCTTTGCTAGACATCGAACATATGTTTGATAACATGAGCGGTATTTGACTTTCACTAGGGTGACGTTGTCATCATCTTCGCCACTCGCTGCCAGTAATTTTATCAAGCAAGCGTCATATGAAGTCTTCAGGTTAGTCCATTGAGACTTCAACTCATCCTCTTGAATTCTAAGAGCGTAAATTGTATGCTCTTCTTGAGGAATATCATCGAAGTCTCTCTCCGTATCAAAAGTTGTATCGGTATTTCTCATAAAAGTGGTTAGTTTTGCCATTATTTATTTTTTGGTCGAAAAATACCAGACTATACAATCGACAAACAAATCGCAAAAATCTATCTAATAAGTAGAAAATTTGATTGAGATCTGATAGAATATAAATTGTTTCAATTGTCAAACAAAAACGACAGAAAAATGTTTTTAATAAGTAGTGAAGCAGAAAAATTTTTTTTTTTGTTTAAATCTAACCAAAACTTCTAAAAAGTGGACAATTTTTTTTTCATAATTTGTAAAAATTGTTTCCAATAAGAAGAAATATTTTCAAAAAACTCGAAACAAACTGTTTTTTTTTACAGAGAAAATTGTTTCGAAAAATTTTTTTTTACAATTTTTAAAAATTGCTTCCAATAAGTGGAAATATTTTCAAAAAAATCGAAACAAAACTTTTTTTTACAGAGAAAATTGCTTTGAAAATATTTCACAATTTGTAAAAATTGTTTCCAATAAGTGGAAATATTTTCAAAAAAATCGAAACAAAAAGAGAAAACTGTTTTGAAAATGTTTGTTTTTGTTACAATTTGTAAAAATTGTTTCCAATAATTGGAAATATTTTTCAAAAAAATTGAAACAAATTTTCTAAAAAATTAAAATTTGTATCAAAAAATTCGAGTTTACCGAAATATTTACGTAGCTAATTAAAAATGCTCGTAAACGTACAATAACACTGTTGTAGTTTTTGACACGAAATTTTTGGTTCTGCGATAAAACCAAGCTTTTCGGATTTGGGGGAGTCCCCCGAGCACAAGTGTGTCCTTGGTTTAGTTAGATTGGCTCAAATTTTTAAGAAAACCGTGTTTTTCCAAATGGCCTTTTGCCATGTCTATTTATAGAGGTATCTCGCAAACAAGTTGTACGATCTTTACAACCAATAGAGAAAACTAAAGGTATTGAAATTCTTCGTCAATTGTTCTCATGCTACTTTCGGATCCGAGGATTAGTTTTTGTGTAATTAATCACTTTTTGAGAATTTGTTGTTTTTTTTTTAAAGTAAATTGGAAACTAAATTCATGGAACAAAATTTGCTTGCCTGTTCTGGCCTATTCTGGTAAAAGGTGCAAAAAGTGTAAACTTTTAACCTACTTAAAAACTAAATTACATGTAAACTTTCAAAACGATAACACACGTGTTACTGTTTTTTTGTATCTTCTACCAGCATATTTTTAAAAATTCTTTTAAAATTCTTTAAAAATTATAGAAAAACTATAAAATTGTCGTACCGTAAAATTAATTTGAAGTTTTCGTAAGAAAACATTAATTTATGGAAAAAATTATAAATTACACAAGAACTACTCCTCGGATCCGAAAGTAGTATAGGAACTGTTGACATAGAATTTCATGACCTTTTGTTTTCTTCATTGGTTGGTAAGACCGTGCAACTGGTTTGCCAGATATCTTTATAAATAGACATGGCAAAGGCTTAGAATAGATCAAAATCGACCATTTGGAAAAACATGGTTTTTTCAAAGTTTTGAGCCAAGCTAACTAAACCAAGGACGCAGTACTCAGGAGACTTCCCCAAATCCGAAAAAGTTGGTCTTATCGCAGAACCAAAATTGAACTACAACAGTGTAATTTAAGAAATTCTCAAGCTGGAGGTATTTCAAACGATTCACAACTGGTTTCTAATAAGTAGAAACTTTCGTTTGTAAAAAAAGAAAAATTTTCCTCGCTCAACAGCTCCCTTAAAAAAACTTTACAAAATAATAAAAAATTAACAGCGCGTTAAAATCTATATACAAATTTATAAATGACGACTTGGGGTTGCTTTGGTGGAAGTTCGGGGTAAATTTCCAAATTTTTCAAAAAAAGTGCCTTAAATAACAATCGCAATAGGTGCGATAATTTTTGAGCACGGTGGCAACTCTTTGTTGATATTTCGGACCAAATCCCGAATTTAAAAAAAGTGCCTTAAATAATATTCGCAATAGGTGCGATAATAATTTTTTTTTTCGCACGCTGGCAACTCCTCTTCTTGCTTCTTGATATTCTTGTTTTAATTTTACTTGGTGGCTACACGTTCAATTTTTCTTTCAAGTTGCCTTTCAAGTTGCAACACATTCACACATTTTTACTAACACACTTAAACTTTTCGAACTTGACAACCAACTTGATATCAATTTTTCCTTTCAAGTCGTGAGGCAACTTGACGGTCAAGTTAAACAGCTGATCACAATTTTTGTAAATAAGTTGAGATCTTGCCTTGACGATGGCATCTTGAAAATAAAATTGACTATCAAGTTGCGCACAGTCTACGTCATAGCTATCAATTCGAATGAATTTTAACAAGCACTATGTGTGATCAACTTGATAGCAATTTCTTGAACGTGTAGCTGCAGCGTTAAAAGTTAACCCGTCGCATTGTTTACTAAAACGTGTGTTTTGTTTTGTTTTGTTTTGATCGCGTTTTGGTGTTTTCGAGTTGCTTATTTCTCTTTCTTTATTCTATTGAGTATTAAAAACTATTAAATAATATAAAATTGAAAATAATATTAGTTCAATAGAATAAAGAAGTAGTGTAACAAAAATAAAAACGCGACGAAGAAATATATGGAGCAGCGTCAAATGCTTCAATACCCGTGTGTGTGTGTGTGTGTGTGTGTGTGGGTGTAAACCAAAGTGATTTAGAAATTGTCAATAATTATAAAAATATATATAAATATATTGTGTAGATCAAAAATTCACCATGTACACACATGTATGTTCACAATAGAATCTCCTTTCGAAATAACTTATCTCACCGACGTACGTTATCAGAAAATTGGACAACGTACGGACGGTTAAATTTGTCTGTTGTGTGTGAGTGTGTGTACGATGTTGTACCAAAGCAAAGAAGAAAAAAAAATATATACATACAATATAATATATTGCAATACCAGCAATATAAATATATACTTTATAACGAAGTGCGGCAATAAATTAAAAAAGCAGAATAAAAACTACCGGAGGCACTGCTCACTTATTACAAATGTAATGAATTAATCAACCTACTTTTTAACACCGGTAAGTAAATTTTGCGTTAAGAATAATTAGTTTTTTTATTTATCACTTACTTTTTTCTTCCAATAGGTGGATATGAGTACAGAATAAATACACCGGTGGATGGCACGGATAATTTCAGATGTCTCACAAAAAGTAGAAGAGCTTCAAATAAAATGGTCCTGATAATTCCAGAAAATGTTCAAGAAGAAGGCCGCCATTAAAAACACGAAGACACCTCCGAGGCACTCGTTCGGCTTTCGAGAATCGATACTCGAACGAGTTCGTAAGTATGTATTGATCTTTTACTTTTTGTGAGCATTGATCTTGTACCGTTTGTATTAAGGGTTGCGGCCTAAACAAGAGTGTTTTGCATTGGCAGCCTTAGCTCTAGTAGTTGAAGCCATTTTATAATAAAATAAATCAGACGTCTACAATTAAGTTTTCTTTATTCACTGAAGTTGTTGGTCATTTAATTGTTTCAAAATCAATTCGAAACAAACACCGACACTTTTAGAAAGTGATTTATTAGAATAAAGAGTTACAAACAAAATCGGATTGCTAAATATAGTTAAAATTTTAGCGGAGCCTTTAAAAACACGTACGCTCTCTTCCGTAACTTTACTCCTCAGTTTACTCCTTTCCATTACAACTAAGGTATGTGCACAAAAATTGAAATTGTGAAAAAACATATAAAAGCTTCATTACTAAATAACTTTTAAATGAAAGGCATTATTCTTCTTCAAATTAAAAGAAAAAAAAATTACGCGTTTTTTATTTCTTTTTTAAATATGTTGGCAACCCTAAAATCCAAAATTTTAAAATTTTCGCCCAATTCTGGCGTTTTCGGACGATTTGCAGAATTGAGAGGTCCATAACTTTTCAACGAATGGCGATAAAAAAAATAAACTTCTGTTCTTAGAATTTTAATAGGAACCTATAGCCCAAAAATAAAACAAATCGAAAGCCATGAGGTCAATTTTTGAAAAAAAGTATTGCGTTATGCGTGGAATGGGCGTATACATTTTGTTATTGTTAATTTTTTATTGTTCTCTTTATATGCTTTAGTCTAAGCAATCTTTCTTATAAATATCTCTTAAATTTATTTTTTGTGTGTGTTGTTTAACATTTTTTAATTAAAGATCCGTAATAAAGGTTTGAGTTTGAAAATTAAACCTTTTCTGTTTGATGTTTATTTCGGCCATCAGGTGTATATTGGTTCAAGTACCTGTATTCACCCAATACAGGACAATACAGGACAATCATTAAATCATCATCTGAGTATTGGTTCAAGTACCTGTACTCAGCCAATATCTTATTACACCATGTTCTCACTATCGTAATTTACGGCTCATTCTTAATTTATGCATAAATGATGTCTAAATTAAGTAATTTCGTCGTGGAAAATCTGTCATTGAAATTACTTTGAAATTAAGTAATTTATCATAAATTACCATCCCATCCAAATAAACATCCAATCTGTGTCGGCTCTAATTTTTTCGATTAATAATCGACACATCACAAGGTGTCAATAAGAATAAAGAATGAATTCAAAATAAAATCATGCAAACAAAATAAAATAAGGTAAACAAATATGCGAGTTGCCATGGAAATTTCAATATAAATAAATAAATTCAAAATAAAAATATGCAAACAAAATAAAATAAGGTAAACATATATGTGAGTTGTCATGGAAATTTCAAAATAAATTACAAACAGCTAGTATGAACGCAGTTGATTTAGGAAAGTAATTTATGTTTTAATTAAGTAATTTATGCCGTAATTTGAACGTAGTTCACTCAGCGAAAAATGCAACTTTATATTCTCTTTTTAGCATAAAAAAATTAACCCGCCACCATTAACATTGGCTCGCAAGTCATGTAGGCACCAAGCAACGTAGTGTAGTGGCACAGCACAGCCAGCTTACGGTATAATTCAACATCGGAGAAATTTAAAGTATTGCAACTAATAAACTTATTTTTGTTTTATTTTTCATTCATTATGGCACTGGGTCAACGGTTTGCATTACACAGCGACTTAAGTAAACAATATTGCTGCATTGACTTTGCTAGCGCAGCATAATTATTATTTGAACTAGTTAGAATGAAAGAAAGGAAAATAACTCTTTAACAAAAGCTATTGCACCATAGATCAATCCATTGGTTAACTTAACTTTTATTACTTATATTGGAAAACATAGGGAGGAGTTTTGGAAGCAGCAGCAAAATAAAATACTAGTACTTTTGATTTATATAGCAGTGAAAAATTTAGCTAAACACGGTTAATTTTTGTTTAAACTAAAAACAACTTTTCTTAATTTTTATTGAAGTAGGTATTCGGCGTAGTAGGTATTCGGCGTAAAGAAATAAATAGCCCTGGCCATATAGATCGGCATATAAGGGACTCTGCTTTTTAAACACTACACGACTCTCTCTTTTCTTAAACACTACATAGCGACCCTACCAAACTGATCCTAAGATCATGCTATACTGATCCTGCGATCCAACGATCTCAACTGATCTGTAAAAATCCTGCAACCTATAACTCTGCAAATCTTAGAAATTGCGGAAAATGGTGAGAATGCTGCTGCTGAGGAAGAAGAAGAAAACGGTATCGACGAGATCTTAGCTCAAGAAGAGGCTGAAAAAGTTCAAAGTTAAAGTTAATTTCGTTAAAATCGAAATCAAGCCAAAACCCGTTAAGATACCAGCAAAAGTAGCACGGCTGCACCTGCACCAGCTGCTGAAGTTCCTCCAGCCAACAAAGCTACACCAGCCCTTGGCAAAGACAACGCCACGTGGACGTAACCGTAAACGTTTTAATCGTTATTAAACTAATGCAAAAGAGCAAGAATGAGAGAATGATCCGAATTTATACATTCAGCATACGATTTTTGTTTAAAGTATATGCATTTATTATTAAATAATATAGTTGATAGTATTAATTACTTACTTACTTAGGTGGCCATGACAACCCGTTGACGGGTTACGGCCGACTTCATCAGCTCTCGCTAGGCGTCTCTGCTTTGCGCCGTCTCCAATATCTTTCAACAAGCGCGGTTAGGGCTTCCTCAACCTGGTCAATCCATCGGAGGCATGGTCTTCCTCTTTGTCGTCGACCCTCGGCTTTCGCCTCAAACACCTTTTTCGCTGGAGCTTATTCATTCATACGAAAGACATGACCCAGCCTCGAATCGGGATATGGAACGCAGCTTTGTAATCAACAAAGAGATTTGGCGTAGTATAAAAATCTGGTCTATGGTGGACTTGCCAGGACGAAAGCCACACTAATAAGGTGCAATCAGTGTTTTGGTATGCGCCTTCAATCTTTCACACAATACGCTCGAAAGAACTTTGTATGCGATGGAAATAAGACTGATACCTCGGTAGTTGGCGCAGATTGTCGGGTCTCCGTTCTTAAGTATAGGACAAAGCACACTGAGATTCCAAACGTCAGGCATGCTTTCCGCTAGCCATATTTTGCTGATGAGTTGATGCATGCACCTTATCAATTCACATCCGCTGATTTTAAACAATTCAGCAGCCAGGCCGTCAGCTCCTGTGGCTTTGTTGTTTTTGAGTCACTGGATAGCAACTTTAACCTTGTCATGGCTAGGTGGTGGAATTTCCACTCCATCATCGTCGATTGGTGGTTTCAGACTGCATTCTCCAAGGGCGGAATTGTTGGTATCGTCGCCTGCAAGCAGATTGGAAAAATGCTGTATCCATAATTTCAATGCGCACAGATGTAACCAGATCACCATTTTCATCTCTACAAGTGGATGCTCCGGGCTTGAAACTTTGGGTTAGACGCTTAACCTGCTGGTAAATTTTCGAGCATCCTTCTTGATCTGGTATAATTCAATTTTTTCTCGCTCTCGCTTTTCTTGCTCTAATTTCTTGCGCATGGAGTGGGATATATTCGCACAAAGTCCGCCAGCATCGTCGAGGCAAGAGTAAGGTTGGTTGAGCTTCACCGAGAGTTGAGCGGAGTAGGCCTCGGCGCACAGTGCTTTGTCCCCATATAGTGAATCGGCAAAATTAGAGAAGTTATCGCAGAAAAATGAAATTTGGTGTGCTGATTCAAAATATGTTAATTAAGAAAAATTCGAAGTTTCGGAAAAATCGGTGCAAGGACATGACTACCTCCCATACACCTTTAAATTTAAAAGTTTAATTTTGGCTATAATTGTATATAGAATAAATCGAAAGTTGGTAACTATCTGTTAAAATATGTCTTTTAGCTTAGTGGTTAATTTTGTTTCATTCGGTGCAAGGACATGACTACCTCCCATATATAATTTTTCTCAAAAACTAAATTGTAACTTCATTAGTGATCAGAATGTACTGAAAACTTATAAAAACTTATAAAACTATATTTTTGGGCTCTCTGGCAAATTTCGCTTCATTCGATACATGGACGTGACCATCTCCCATATATAATTTTTACCAAAAACTAAATATTAGCTACATTTGTGATCAGAATGCACTGAAAACTTAAAACAACTTATAAAACTATATTTTTGGGCTCTCTAAGAATTTTCACTTCATTCGATACAAGGATATGACCATCTCCCATATATCCTTTTTACCAAAAACTGAATTTTAGCTACATTTGTGATCAGAATGCAAATAATTTAATATTCTCTTTAAAAAGGGTCATACATATATTTGTTTCTAAATTTGCTCAACTAAATATTTTAGTTTTTAAGTTTAACTTTTTTACTTAGATTAAAAAGAATATCAATATACAACTTATATTGTCTGGGTCGAAAAATTTCCAATTCAACCACTTAGAATACTTTTTATCGAAGAATTGTCTTTTGGATCTACTCTCGCTCCAATATTTTTTTATTTTTTTGTTAAACAATTTAATTTTTCTTTACAACACTTCTTTTTCAAGACTTGAATCCCCAATTTTGCCTTTTATAAATTTATATACTTCTGGGCTTTTATTTCTTGAAGACACTGATAACCAAAAATCAATTTAAGGGGGATAAAACGGGCTAATGGGGCTTACTAGTTGAATATGACCTCAGAAGAAAAAATGTTCTAAGAATTGTAGTGCTCGTAAAGCCCTTTTTAACGACATATAATTTTTAAGATCTGACATGTAATGCTCAATTTATGCAAAAAATACCATTTTGGCTGTTTTTCCGGTGGTCAAAAAAAAAATTTTTTTTTGTTTTCGGAATCCTCTCGAGGTCAACTTTAAAATAGGGGGTGGTTTTTTCATACTTTTTTTTCGACCCACTCTAATATACATATATAGAGATGAACCAGTGAGATTATTTAACTCACGAGGGCTCACTATTAGATTATAATGATTACTGCAGCACGAGGTTATTTCAATATTGACTAGGTATTCATTTAATGTTTTAGTGGTAATTCCACAATTAATTCAAATATTATTGATACAAAAATGGTGAAAACTTCAAAACAATCGCAAACTATTAGAAAATAATCACGTTAAACTGAAATAAACACGCTCTCATGTCTTGTTTAAATATAAAAAATAACGGAAAATAGCAAAATGTAAATAACAAGAATTCACGGAGTAAATGAGTTGAAACATAGGAAAACCAATGAAACGAAAAGCAAAAAGGAAAACATGAATCCGCTGTTTACAAACAAATGTTGATTACTTGATACTTTTTACTGGATGTCGTTCGTTTACTTTTTGTGATATTTTTTAATGAGAGATTAAAATCATTCTTACTCTCCCAGTAAAAGTTACTTTATATTTTTAACTCGAAAAGTTCTTAAACAGACCTACAGTCAATAAAATTGCACAGCTTGCAAAAATTGAATTGAACATTGAACGTCGCTGGATCCCTTTACTTGGAAAAAATTATATTATCATATTTTTGATCTTTGTAAAACTCTAAAATATAGATGTTTTCAAAAAATACAAAATTTCAAATTTCCGGTTAAAAATCTTAAATTGTTTTTTTACTAGTGGTTAGATTTGTTAACAAAGTATATAAATGAAAAATAAAAAATCGCCTACTTTTTATTTATATAATTTTTAAATTTTTTCAAAGTTTGCAAAACTTTAGGGTTTCCGTCAAAAAAAATAAATATATTCTTTCAATTTTTGGTAAGTTTTTGTCACTATTTAATAAAAATTATACACTACATCAAAATTTGATTCATTTTTAATAGTAATAAAAACAAAAAAATTGTATAAACTTTTTTTTTTTAATTTTGGCAGTACCATAAACTTAGGTCTTTGCAACTTTTTCTGAAACTTAGGAAATATGTCTCAAAAAATTCATATCATTTTTACATTTCCGGGTGAAAAATCAAAAACTTGTTCACATATTCCACTTAAGCCCTTCCAAGTGTACTAAAATCAAAAATAAAAAATTACCTATTCTTCCAAAAAAAAAATTTTCACTCTATCAAACTTTTGCATTTTGGGAATTCCAAACAAAAAATCGCAAAAGTTTTCGATGGCACAAACAACTTTTCTATATAAAATATTTACAAACAATTATTTTGGTTTTTTGTACCTATAATTATAAACAAAACTGTTAAGTTTCAAAGCAATATAACAAAAAATGAAATTTTTAAGAAAAAATTTGTAACACAGTAAAAACAGTTTTTCCGTTCAACAGTTTTACCTCAAACGTTTTCTGACGTTAGCGCCCTCTACTGTTAACAAAAAGACGAGATGATAAATTCTATTAACGAATTTATTTAAGGTACTTTGTTAGCTTTACAAAAATGTATATTACTTAAATATTCTAAGCACTTTATTTTATTTTAATTTTGCCTATGGAACAAAGCACTGTGCGGCGGTCCGTTGTGATAGCAGCTTATCGACATCAAGCTTTCGTTGCAAACCTGTGCGTACATTCTTCGCATTGCACAATCGCATGCGGATCTTGGCTGAAAAAAGATGATGGTCGGAGTCATTATTGGCCCCCTGAAATGTGCGCACATCCAGTACACTTGAAGCGTGCCTTCCGTCGATCACAACATTATCAATTTGGTTTCGCGTTTTTTGATCCGGGGACAGCCAGGTTGCCTTTTGGGTATCGAGGTGTTGGAATCTGGTGCTACTAAACTGCCCGACAGTGGAGCCAAAGATTCCTTCTTTTCCGATCTTCGCGTTAAAATCGCCGAGAACTATTTTGACGTTATGGGCCGGGCAGATCATACACGTCCTCTAGGCTCGCGTAGAAGGTGTTCTTGACAGCATCGTCCTTTTCCTCCGTTGGGGCATGTGCGCAAATTTGACTTATGTGGAAGAATTAAGCCTTGATGCGGATTGTCGCCAGCCTATCGTTCACAGGTGTAAACCGGGAAACAAGATGGCGTAGTTTCCGACTTACGACGAATCCGCATCCAAATTCGCGCTTCTCCGCATGGCAGCTGTAGTAGATATCGCAGTCTGCTCTCTTAGAGCAGCCTTGTCCTTTCCATCGCATCTCCTGGATGGCGGTGATGTCAGCCTTTATTTTTTGGAGGGCTTCCGCGAGTTGGACAGTGGCACCAACTGATAGTGAAACAGTGATAGTATTAATAGTATAGTAATATAGTTGTAACTATAAAAGAAAGGAAAAAGCATTAGAAATTGAGAACGAAATAATTGTATTTTGGCGCTAATCAAAACTCACAAGAACAAAACACATAGATTTATTATTTATATGATAACAATTGCATGGATCGAATTATGTAGGTATGGGTGAATCATCCTCGTTATCTCAAGTACTAGTTGTCACAACACCAATATCTTTTGATTCAAGTCGTTATTGAGTTGAATATCAATGCCATCTATACGCTTTTGCAATGTCTACCATCCCAAGAAAGTTTAAATGCCATTAGTTTTGTTTTGCAAAAATTAAAAGAGATTTAAGAAACTAAGTTGGACTTGTGTATTTTTATATTTTCTTGAGTTTAGATAAAAAGAAGTGTGCAATATTCAACTTAAAATAAATTTTCAATACAGTAAATATTACATTTTGCAAATATCTATAAATTTTTTGATAAAACTTTATATTTAAATTTACAGAATATTGTTTCAATTTTTTTGCAAATGGTACAGGTTGTATCAGCGCTTGTAGGGCTTGTTGTCACATACAATATCATATATAATTTCATATAAGCATTTTGAAAGTATGTTATGTTTAATTTGAATTTAAGCAAACATGTCAAGAAATCACAAACAATTTACAAACCGAGGTCGAGATCTTCAAAAATCATGATACAGCCGAATACAGTTAGTATCGATGAAGATAACGTGGATTCAATATGTGTACTACGTTGTCAAGCATTCTCGAGCGTCAAATTCAACAAAAATTGTCGTCAGTGTATAAAATGCAAACGTTTGATACATTGCTGGCTAAATTGTGATTAGGAGTGCGACATCGATGACGATTAAGACGTGTGACAACGAGGACTACGCATTGGGACAACTTACCCTACGAGTGGGGTAACGTGTCTCAGACGAGTTAAATTTTTATCAAGAAAATTTTTTGATTTATTTTAAAATAATATGTCATTCACGTTAGGATTGAAGAATAAAAAATTGAATTTATGTTTAAAAGTGTTGCAGTGCCATTGTTGCTCGATTTGTGGGAGTTACAGTGGTTCATTCAAATTTTGTGGTAACTAGTACCACTCTCCTTTATATGTTTGTGACACTAGAAAATTCTAAAAAATAGACTCACCTACTTTATTTGATTACCAATATTAGTTTAAGAAAAAAAAACGTATTTAATATAAAACTAAAAACGCACAGTTTAAATATAAAATGTAAATATAAAATATAAAAAAAACTGTACAAGCTTTGCAGAAAAAAATTGCTTGTTAATTGTATTAAAAAAAAAACAAAAAACAAATTATAAAATAAAGCGTCGTTATTATAGGTAACGTCGTTGCTACGAAAGCTGCAGATGCTGAGTTTCTTCACCGACTCATAACCAACTACAGCTGCAATATCATTGTTAGCGTTAATCTCAGTCCGGCAACTCCGTCGAACTTTTAACATTGAAAATTTCTGCTAGTGATTTAATTACTTTTCAATCATATTTTCTGAAAGTTAATACACCGTTTTAATACGTATTTCGGTCTCTAAACGATTACTTAACAAAACTTTTATTAATTTTAATTAAATTCGCTGCAAGTTTTTCACTAATTAAAAATTTTCTAAGCATTAAATCTTGTGTTAAATTCGTGAATATAATTGAGTGATATTGTGCCTTAAAATTCCGTGTTTAATATAAAATTTTGTATGTAAGTGTATAAGTTTTAAGTGCTTGACACTGGTTTCCTTAACTTAGCTATATGAGTTTTATTTTTAGATATTTGAAACAAAAAAAAATAAAAAAAACATATAAACATTATTGTGCTTTATTTTTATTCATTTTTTCTTTCATTTCTGTTCTTGTTGTTCTTTTTATTTTTTGACATTTTACTATTTTATTTCTAAGCATCTGTTAAGTTAAGTTGAAAGCGTTGCATACTTTTAGGCACTACTTTTAGGCACTTCTACAGGGTGTCTCAGAGTTTTTATGTTTTTTTATGTTTTTATGTTTTTAAACTTTTGCCTCTATTTTTTTTGTTTTATTTTTCTTTGTTTAAATTAAATAAATTGTTAAATTATATAAAAAATTATTTGTGCTAAGCCTGGCTGCTCCGTTAAGGGTGAAAATGAACGATTTTTGTCATGTTGGTTATGTGACAATATTGTTCATATCAAGTGTGCAGGAGTGTCAGGTCGAGTAGCAGATGTCACTGATGAAGGTAAAGGGTTGCGTGGGTCTTGTGAGAAGTGTAGGTTTGCTGCCATAAACTTTTATTAGCTTTTTAAGCAAACGAAGTAAGGTTTCTCGGAAATAAGTAGAGAACTTTCTTCAATTTCAGAAAAATTTTTAAAATATCAAACTCTTTTTATGAATTCAAATATATTGATGAGTCAAATCCTTCACCAAAGCGAAAAAAGAAACATATGACCCTTCGAAGCAAACAGAAAACTGACTCGGCACCAACACAACCTTCTATCGAACAAGACAACGTTGACGACATGGACACGGATGCTCTTCCTCCTATTCTTTCTTCCTTTCTTCCTATCCTTAACCTTGACCGAAATATCGTATGCACAAGCTGCTTTTCTTGCTCCTACTGTTTTCGATGTCCAACAAATTGCAATTACTTCTGACATTTCTGTTCCTTTGATTGCTATTCTTCGCTTAGCATCTGAGACAACAGAAAATGATATAGATTTCTTCATTAAATCAAAGTTGAAATAATCATCGACTCTTTCTATTTCTATTGATAAATTCAAATACGTTAACGCTCGACCGACTACTTCCTTTAGATTAACAGTTCCAGAAAATTTATTAAATACAATTGATGTAAGTTTCTGGCCGCAAAATACAATTGTACGCGAATTCGAATTTAAAAATAATCCGCGATTAGTAAATGTAGTACACTTGCCTCACCCGCGTAATAGCCCGCAATCTCATTCAAAAAACGATTAACAAATCGCAAGTCTAAATTAAACTTGTGTATCAAAACGTAAGGGGTCTTCATTCCAAACTTTCTGAAATGTTCATTAAAAGTTTTGATTTCGAATATAACATTGTAATTTTCACAGAGACTTGGCTTCGCTCTAATATTCTGAAATAATGTGTAAAAATTATCAAATTTTCCGTAAAGACAGTTATAATAAGATCGGTGGTGGTGTTCTGATAGCTGTTCATATCTCGTTTGCATCTGATGAATTAACAATTCTCGACACCGATGATCTGGAGTTTATTTGTGTTACAGTTAAATTAAATAATTGCCTGTTCTTACATTCCTCCTAATTGTGACATATCAATTTACTTAAGACTTATTAACGCCATCGAGCAAGTTCATAATATGTTAAAAAATAATGATGTTCTTATTGTGTTGGGCGATTTTAACCTACCCTTTGTGTCTTGGAATTCGACAGGTGATTCTTCATTTCTTGCAACTAATGATTTTTATGATAAGTTATCTGACCTGTGTCTTCAAGAAGTCAATAATACTTTTAATAAAAACCATAGAACGCTAGACCTTGTGTTTGTAGATAGATGCACTACTATAAATCTAAATCGTTGAAACCCTGTATCTCTTCCGGAAGATGAACATAATCCAACTCTTGAAATAACAGTCTTAGGGCCGTTTAATTCACTTTTTCTAACTTGAGCTAACTTGGGAAGTTTCAATAACTTGACCCTTCGAAGCAAACAGAAAACTGACTCGGCACCAACACAACCTTCTATCGAACAAGACAACGTTGACGACATGGACACGGATGCTCTTCCTCCTATTCTTTCTTCCTTTCTTCCTATCCTTAACCTTGACCGAAATATCGTATGCACAAGCTGCTTTTCTTGCTCCTACTGTTTTCGATGTCCAACAAATTGCAATTACTTCTGACATTTCTGTTCCTTTGATTGCTATTCTTCGCTTAGCATCTGAGACAACAGAAAATGATATAGATTTCTTCATTAAATCAAAGTTGAAATAATCATCGACTCTTTCTATTTCTATTGATAAATTCAAATACGTTAACGCTCGACCGACTACTTCCTTTAGATTAACAGTTCCAGAAAATTTATTAAATACAATTGATGTAAGTTTCTGGCCGCAAAATACAATTGTACGCGAATTCGAATTTAAAAATAATCCGCGATTAGTAAATGTAGTACACTTGCCTCACCCGCGTAATAGCCCGCAATCTCATTCAAAAAACGATTAACAAATCGCAAGTCTAAATTAAACTTGTGTATCAAAACGTAAGGGGTCTTCATTCCAAACTTTCTGAAATGTTCATTAAAAGTTTTGATTTCGAATATAACATTGTAATTTTCACAGAGACTTGGCTTCGCTCTAATATTCTGAAATAATGTGTAAAAATTATCAAATTTTCCGTAAAGACAGTTATAATAAGATCGGTGGTGGTGTTCTGATAGCTGTTCATATCTCGTTTGCATCTGATGAATTAACAATTCTCGACACCGATGATCTGGAGTTTATTTGTGTTACAGTTAAATTAAATAATTGCCTGTTCTTACATTCCTCCTAATTGTGACATATCAATTTACTTAAGACTTATTAACGCCATCGAGCAAGTTCATAATATGTTAAAAAATAATGATGTTCTTATTGTGTTGGGCGATTTTAACCTACCCTTTGTGTCTTGGAATTCGACAGGTGATTCTTCATTTCTTGCAACTAATGATTTTTATGATAAGTTATCTGACCTGTGTCTTCAAGAAGTCAATAATACTTTTAATAAAAACCATAGAACGCTAGACCTTGTGTTTGTAGATAGATGCACTACTATAAATCTAAATCGTTGAAACCCTGTATCTCTTCCGGAAGATGAACATAATCCAACTCTTGAAATAACAGTCTTAGGGCCGTTTTATTCACTTTTTCTAACTTGAGCTAACTTGGGAAGTTTCAATAACTTTTGTCAACTTGACTTTTTGTTTAACTTGCGAAGTTTTGAAATTTAATTTCTCAAGTTTAAATTTGATTTTATTCAGTTTTGTAAATATCAAGCTGACGTTTTCTGAGTAGAAGTTAATTCAAGTTATAAATATGCAAGTTATGAAAAAATCCCAGGGAAATTAATAATATTTGACAGTCATAACTTGAGAAATGAATTAAAATATTCTAGTTTCAAATTGAATCAGGGAGCGCACAAATCTGCAAGTTCAAGAAATTTAACAAAAAACTAGCAATATATGAAACACAGAGCAGTAATAACTTACACAAGGTCAACTTGGTTATATTATTAACATAAAGAAATTAATGTATCTTCACAAATCGATTGGTGGATTTCTTCATTGGAATTTTTCATTACTTCAAGCAGCTTTATCATCAACGAGTCGTGGTAAAAAAGAAACTTAACAGAATTTAGACTCTGCCGATGGATAAGAACCAAAAGTGTCCAAAGTGGAATAGTTTTGTTGGAATAAGTTGTTGGAAATACTATTGTTCATGCAAAAAGAGAAAGTGTTGCAATACACTACTTTTCAGGTGAACTGCTATGTAATGTCAGTTAATTTGTAATGTAACACTTTAATATATCATCTAATTGCTTAAAGCATCAACTACTGGTTGTTATTTTTCAATGTTTTAAAATGATATCAAATCGTGTATGTTCGAGTAAGCATACACTATGGGGATCTTTACACTATGGGTTTATAATTGTTGATCCACTGTGAATATTATTGTCGGTTAACTATGTTAACACTGCATTTATTAAAGCACTTTATATGATATATAATTACTCAATATATTGTTTCTTATTACATTCGGTTCTTATGGATTTTGTCCAATGCATTTGTTGGAGGTGGGTGTATTCGGTTTTCTGCAACTTATTTTTTTTAAAAGGTTTTTAATATAACAAATTTTGAATTTATTAACTATATATAACATGTTAACTACTTCTGAGTAGTTTGCTGAGCATGAGTAGTTTTTAACAACGTTGCGATGCGTTTTTAATGTGAAAAACAGCCGTGTAAAAACGCAAATAACTGCAATGATGCGTATTTATCGATAACTATATGAGAGACCAATGTGATCTTGAAAAGCTGTTAAAGTTTTATAATGGTAACTTATTTTGTGTATTCAACATTTCGAAAAGAGAGAAGCAATCGAAGCGAAGATTGTTTCTCCTTTTTCTGAAGAAAGAATCAATTGCCGAACCATCTTCAACATCTTGGCAACGTATGCTTTCAGGAAAATCAGTGATTGACGAGTTATATTTCACATTACATGGTAATAAGTGGCAAGGATGATACTTTTCTTCCTGTCTTTTTGCCGAAAAAGTGCTTCTTAATTGCCGTAAGACCACACGCATTGGTGACAATTTTTTTCTGCATTAACTTTAAGTTAATAAGTTTCATTAAAAATTAAAATTTATCAAATTATATACTTTAGTTTTTGTGAAAACAAATTTTAAATTTGTGCAAATTTTATTCCGCAATTATAATGCAATTAAGATGAACGTGATATTCGCATATTTCATTCATTCGTCAATTTATTGCATTGTTTTTATTTAAATTTTGTCTGCATATGTAAGCATATTTTGCATACTTTTGTAAATATTCGGCATAGTTCTTGCATGCATCTTTCCATAAAAATTCGCTTTCAGGTCATAAGAACTACGATTTTTTAACATTCATACATTCGAATTTTTTTGTGATTGAAACAAAAAACACAAGTTATACCAAATATCCCAAGTTAGAACTCATAACTGCTCATATTTTTGGAAGTTAAGAAATCACAAGTTGACTCCAGCTATCGAACAAAAGTTATGTATAAACTTTAATTTCTAAAGTTATGTTTGACGACTTGAAGTGAATAAAATGAATAAAGCTGGAAAAGCCGAAAAATCCCAAAGTTATTTTTAAATCTTAAGTTATAAAAGTGAATAAAACGGCCCTTATTTGCTCACGAAAATTAAAATAAACTTACTCCTGAAAAGCTATATACAAAAATATATAATTTCAAAAGAACAGACTATGTTAAACTCAACGCCTTACTCTCGCAGACTGACTGGTCACCAATTCTATCTATTAAACTACCGTATTCATATTATGACGTCGAAACTTCGGTACAGTTTTTTAATGATATTTTGCAAAGGTGCTTCTTATTGTGCGTCCCAACAAAGCAAAATAATTCTAAACCCTTAAATCCACCCTGGCTAACAAGTGAACTTAAGTCATTAAAAAATTTAAAAAATCGCTTATTTAAAAAATATAAAAAATCTGATTCTAATATAGACTTTGCTTGTTATTCATCTTGTCGTTGCAGATACCAGCTATAAAATAAACAGTGTTATTCTGCTTATATAGCCAACATTAAATCTCAATTTAATGATTATCCGAAACTCTTCTATACTTTTGTTAATTCAAAACGTAAGGCCTCCAACTTTCCACCCCTTATGTGACAATGTTATTTCCAACATGTTTGCAAACTTTTTCAAATCAACTTACTCCAATATACCATTTAATATGTGTACTGAGCATCCTTATTTACCTCCAGCTAACTCTTTTGAAACTCCAATAATAGATTCAATTATTGTTATGCATTACCTACGTCAAGTTAAATACTCTTTTTTGACCGGCCCTGATGTAATTCCGAGTTGCATTCTAAAGGAATGCGCCAGCAACCTGTGTGCTCCTCTATCAAACATGTTTAATATATCCTTGCAAAGTGGTCACTTTCCGATTATTTGGAAAGATTCATATATTATACCCCTTCATAAATCTGTCTCCAAAATTGATGTCACTAAATACCGAGGCATCGCCAAATTAAGCGCAATCCCTAAATTATTTGAGAAAATCATAACTGAACAACTAACCCACTTCGTATCATCCTCCATTTCTGTCACTCAACATGGTTTTTTTAAAGGGTAAATCAATTTCAACAAACCTTTTGGAGTTTACAACTCGTGTAATAAAAGGTTTTACTTTGGGAAAGCAGACTGACGTTATTTATACGGACTTTACCAACGCTTTTGGCAGCGTCAATCATAATCATCTATTGAAAAAACTTCAGCTAATTGGGTTTCCTGTCAAATTGCTAAATTGGAATCGTATTTATAGCTACGTTTTAAAAAATTGTATATAAGAATTCTCTATCACAAAATATTATGGTTACATCTTGTGTTCCGCAAGGAAGTCATCTTGGGCCGGTTTTATTCTTACTATTTATTAATGACCATCCCTCGGCAATTAAGTGACGTCTTAATGTATGCTGACGATGTGAAACTTTTTCTTACCTACAAGTCACTCGATGAACAACACCTTTTACAATCTGATTTAAGCAGACTAGTGGATTGGTGTAACTTCAACCTATTAAACCTTAACTTGAAAAAATGCAAATCAATGACCTTCTCACGTAGAACTGCTCAAAGCACAAACTACACTATAAATAACATCCACTTAGAAATTGTTCATAGTTTTGTTGATCTTGGTGTAATTATGGATCCAAAACTTCGCTTCCATCTCCACGTAAATTTGGCTGAAAATAAGGCTAGAGGTGTTCTTGGTTTCATTAAAAGATGGGCGAAAGAATTCAATGATGCCTTCACTACTAAATTACTATATATATCTCTCGTAAGACCAATCCTTGAATATGCTTCCGTAGTATGGAACCCTCAATATAACGTCCACATTGCTGCAATAGAATCGGTTCAAAAACAGTTTTTACTTTTTGCTTTACGTCATCATCGTTGGAACCCAGATATTATTCTTCTTTCGTATGAAACTCGCCTTAAGCAAATTTGACTGCATTCCTTGAGAAGCAGAAGAACGATGCTTAATGTCACCTTCCTATATAAATTACTTTGTGGTAAATTACTTTACGATGTATGTGTAGTGATTTCAACAATAGCTACAGCTTAATTAATTTTTTGTGATTCGGTGGATGCCTTTAAACGGATATTGATTTTACATTCAAATAATTAATACATTTTAAAATTTTGTTTCAAACATTAACGCGGTTAATAATATTTTTATATTCTGTCAAAATTTTCCAAATCGTCTTTCTGTTATAAATCAATTCACAAAACACATATCTCACTAGCTTTGTCATTATTTTCTTCATTAACTGGAATAATGAAGTTTTTATGTTAAAATGAAAATTGCTTTTCTTCTACAGTTTCAAGCAAAGAGTTTTATTTTTCGCTTCTCCTGAAAAGTTATGTTTTTTGAGTTGTGACTAATTTGTATTTAGTGTGCGATATATGTTTTTACATATTTACACGTATATATCTGCGTTATATTTGGAATTGGTTTGGTGTTTTAGAGTTTAATCTCTTTTCCACGTAGGTTCTTGTGTTGGATAGTGGCCGCAAACTTACTAATATTAATATGTTTCTCAATCCTAGTAAATGCCAAACTATGACCTTTTCGCGAAAAAGGAATAATTTATTATTTGATTATAATATAAAAGATACTGCTTTAAGTCGTGTAGATGCAGTCAAAGACCTTGGTATATGCATGGATCCTAAGTTATCGTTCAACATTCATATTGATAATATTTGTAAAAAAGCGTCTTCAATGCTTGGATTTATAAAATGCTGGGCCAAAGAATTCAATAGCATGATCACAACCACAAGGTTGTATAATGCAATAGTGCGTCCTCACTTGGAGTACGCAAGTCAAGTCTGGTCCCCAAGTTATAATATGCATGTTGAACGAATAGAGAGGATCCAAAAACGTTTTGTTCGGTTTGCTCTGGGGGGCTTAAGTGGAACTGACATTTTAAACCTTCCTCCTTATGAGAATCGTTTAAAACTGCAGATATCGTTTATTTACACCAACTTATAACCGGTGTATTTGATTCTCCAGAACTCCTTTCTCTTATTAATTTTAACACTAACCGTAGAAGCAGCAGAAACGCAAACAACTTAATTTATGTACCTTTTAGTAGAACGAACTATATGTTAACTGCTCCTTTAAACCGTATGAGTACCTTTGTTAACAACTGTAGCGTTTTTGATGTTAACTTGTCAAAAGGTCAACTCAAAAGTAGACTAAAAGAGATTATGTAATTATAGATCTTTGTATGCATGGTTAGTAGTTATGTCCTGTGTTGTCCCTGAGCCCAATCCAAACTTTGGATGGTAAATTTTTTCCACATTAACTTGTTTTCAGCCACTGGAATCCTTAACATAAAATTTCTTTTATGCTATGGGTCGTGGTTTTAAATGGGGTAATGCTGAGAAAGTGCGAAAAAGCTGTAGTAGCTGAACTCTATTGTTATTGCATTCATATTATTTATAGTTACTTTGGTCTCTTTGTTTTGGAGTTTTATGTAAAGTTTACTACTTATTTGATGTTGTTTACTTTTTTAAATTCAATAATACTTAATAAATACGTATTGTTATACAATTTTTAAGTTCCGCTGAAAAGCCAATTAATGTGCTTAGTGAAAATTCATACTTCGCCAAATGGGAGTGTGTTTTAGTACGTAGGTGCATTCTGACTCTTCCGGTTAATCCGGACAGATTTTAGAATGTAAATCGTGCATGCGTATAGTACGGGCTATACGTATCCATGAGATTCCACACTCCCTTGGCGAATAAAAAAAAAAAAAAAAAATAACTCGGCTGCCTCTTTTGCTCCTGCGCCTATGATGTCTGCTGCTTCATCTGCTGCTCCATCGCTAGCCGGTTCTTCGTTTGCTTCTTGGTACCGTTTTAACATCACACTCAACATCTTTTCATCGTCATACATTTAATTCTAAGTAGCATTTAGATGTGTGTCAATTGGTGGCCTACAATGTGACGAATTTAAATATTAAGATTAACTTTCACAATTTTTTCTCATATATAAATAAGTTTGATATATTCTTTTTATTTGAAACTCATGTAATAGCTGATAAACATAAAGATTTCGCAAATTATTTTAAGAATTTTATATTATATTGGATAGATGCAAAAAAGTACACAATGCTGAGCGCGCAAGCGATGGCTGTCTGTATGGTTTTAGAAGAAGTATACAGCAATTATTTTCGTTGCAATTTCAGAACTTTTCTGACAATATTCTGCTTTCGGCAAAGTTTGGTGATGCAGTGTTTCAAATTATTCCTTTGTATTTGAACTGTACGAGTTGGAAGAGCGATTTTGACAAGTTTGAAGAGTTTCTGGTTGGGTTGGGCTTAACGTCTTATTGTTTTATTGGTGATTTAAATGCTCGCATTGGGGAAAGTCAAGAAGTTGATGAAAATTTATTGTTGTGCTTTCCATCTGTCTAACACAGAAGAAACTCTAATACTATGTTCACACTAAGATCAAATTAGGTAATTTCGTGAGATAATTTCGAAATTGTGCAAAAGTGTTCACACTAATCTTGGATAATTTCGTTTGACGTTTGATTTATTTTTTTGTCAACTCATTACTGGCCACATTCAGCACTGTCAACAGTTGCCAACTTACATGTTGAATTAAAAATAGAAAATTCTTACTCAAAGTAAGTTTGCAAAATTATTTCGCACATAGCCGTAAATCTTATCAATTGTACAACTTTAATTCATTGAAAACATCGCTCACCTAAGTTTCACTGAATGGGTTGCTAATCGAAGGGTCAAAACAGCCAAGTATCTGAATGTGGCCATTATCATGTGCCATATATAATTTTGACGTCTCAGCTGAAATGGATAACAAGATTGTTAATATGTCACAAAAAGGCTGTGTTTATTCCACACTATATTCAGATTTCAGGGTTGCAAGTGCATTTTTGCCTAATTTCGTGAGTAATTTAAACGAAATTACCTTGTTTGAGGTAATTTCCAAATCAACAAATTGTATGGGAAATTACCGTAGTTTTTAGATAATTGCAGTCGAAATTACACAAAAGCTCGAAATTACCTAATTTGATCTCAGTGTGAACATAGTATAGAGATAAAATCATAGATGTTGAAGGTAAACAATTAATGGACCTTGTTGAAAACTTTGGTGGTATTTTTGTAAATGGTAGAGTGCCTGGCGATGGTGATGGCGCATACATTTTTTTATACATTTTGTGGTGTAATGGCTTAATTTGTGATTGACTATTGCATATGTTCACTTAATTTTTTGCAACTGCTAAAAAAGTGTATAGCAAGTCTAGCAAAGTGTATTCTGATCACATGCATAAAAAAATAAACACTAGAGTTCGTAGTAAACACTTGATTTTTCATTATTGATATGCATAAAAAGAAAACACTTTATAAGTAGTGTTCACTTCTTTTTTTGACTAGACTATTTTCGAAACACTACTTGCTAAACTTTGATATGCATAAAAGGAGTGTTCACTACTTAAAAAGAAGTGAACACTTTAATATATTGTAGTGTGGTTCTGATAAGACTTCTTTGAAATAATTCGTAACGAAATGGCAATTAGGGTATTCACTTCAACGCTGAAATTTCCGAAATCGCAAATTTCCGACGAGTTGAAGTGAGCGACCGTTTTTAATTTTTTTTTATGCTTCTGTCAGCATGAAAGTCACCATAGCTGGCTTTTATCGAACGCCAACAAAACAATTGATCGTGTCTACCGTTTCTTAAAAAAAATATTGTTTGCCGTCTTAATTATTCTTAATTAATAATTTAGTAATTGCATTATAAGCTAAATATGATGCTTAATTTGACGAATTTATATAAGAACATACAAAATGTTCTTCTTCTTATCATATTTTGCATGTTCACAATGACTCACATCAATCGAACAGGTCTACTAACGACTGCTGAACATATCTTTTCTTCGCAAATTTACGACGATTAATTTTCATCAACTCAATAGATGATTAAATTTAAGCAAACTTCGGAAAACCAAAACAACAACAATTGCATTGAAATTTTCTTAAATTTCAGATTTCAGAAATTTCAGCGCTGAAGTGAATACCCTAAATGTTTTTTTTAATTTTAAACGTAGAAATAGAACTAAATGTTATTAAAAAAGAAGATTTGCACACTTAGATAGTTTTGGTCTCTTTATAGATTGTGCAGTGAGAATGTTGAATTGTTAGCAACATATTTATTGCCTGAAAATGTAGAAACTCGAGATATCGCGTTAAGTAATTTAACTACAATGCAATGTATTCCATGGAAACGTTTGCCCAAGCGAAGCACTCCAGTTCGGTTTCTCCAGCAATTTCTTCGCGACCTTCATATATATCATATATTCAATTCATTTATTCAATTATACCTTATATCTTCATATAATTCCTTGTTTTTTGTTAACATTAATTAATTTAAGTTAATAATTCTTAAAAAACATTAAGAATTATACTTTGAGCTTTATGCCAAATAATTCTTGAAGCAACTTTATTTTTATTACTTCAATTTTCAAATAATATAATTTTTGATATATGACAAGAATGCAAAAAGTCTCGCGGGCTGTGATTTCATTAAACTTTTTTGACGTTATACTTTCATATTTTCGTTGTTGATGAAATTTTGAAAGCAAAGTCTCTGCAACGCAGTTTCATCATGTAATTTGAAGATGCAACTTAAAAAGAAAATTTCAGAATATCCCATGCGACGAGTTTCATTGTATAAGTCCCCTCTATAAAAGAAGTGAACACTTCAGATCGAAATTCGAAAATAGAGCTTGCTTAAAAAGGTTTATTCATACCAAAAGTAGTGTTCACTATCGAACTTTCACTACTTGATAGATAAAACTACTCTGAAGCGTTCTCTATATTTTATGCATATGGGCCATTGTGTCTTTCTATATCATCCCTAGCTAGCTTAAACACAAAGTGCTGTTCATTGCCACAAAAACTTAACTGGCTTTCAACCAATAAACCAAGATATTCAAATTCTCTGAACTTATTGTCCAATTGCGATTATATCCAATCAGATTTACTGATAAATGATAAGGTCAGTATTTTTACTACCAAAATATATTCAGCGAATGGAAAAATTAAAAATAACAAATATTTTGAGCCAAAAAATAAATGGTACGACTGCCAATGTGAATCGGCACGCGTTCATATGTTTGAGAAACTCAACTTGTACCGCAAGTACAATCTACCTTTGTTTAAAAAATTGTATTTTGAAAGTAAAATGGAATACCGCGAGATATGCAATTTAAAAAACGCAATTTGGAAATTGAGAATAATGAAAAGCAAAATAAAGCAAAAAAAGTAAGTGAGTGTTGGAAGTTGGCTAACTCAATGAAAAATAGGTCTCCTCAGTTAGGTTACACCTTGGAAATAAGCTCTTTTTACAATCATTTTAAGAATCTGCTTTCGCAACTAAAATGTGGTGGTCTTCTATATTGGGCGGTTCCAAATATTTTTGATCCTTTCCTTGATTCTCCTTTTGAGTTTCGTGAACTTAATCCTGTTCTGAATTAAACCAAACTTAACAAGGCTGCTGGTCAAGACAGGATTAGCTATAAGCTCTATAAATTTGCGCCACAAAGCTTTCGGTACGAAACATTGCATCTGCTTAACAATATTTTCCTTTCCCAGGATATTCCTTCCTCTTTTCGCCGTTCTATTATCATTCCTTTGTTTAAAAAGGGTGATGTAAATGAGGTTACAAATTACAGGGTCTATCATTCCTTGATACCCTTTACAAAATTTTTACTGGCATTGTTTTAAATAGAATCAATTGCTGGATTGATTGTAATAACACATTAAATGAATATCAAGCTGGATTTAATTTAATTTAACTAGTATTGTTAATCTAAACCTAAAAAATAAAAATAAAACATATGTATTCTTTGTAGATTTTTCATGCGCACTTGACTTGATTCCACGCAACTCTCTATTCTACAAATTGTCTAGTATGGGTATGTCCACGAAAATGGTAACTATTTTGCAATTGCTTTACAAAGATACTCTAAGTCAAGTTTGGGACGGTAGTTTAATGTCTGATGCGTTTCCTGTTTACCAAGGTGTTAAACAGGGCTGTCTGTTAAGCCCAGTTCTTTTTGCTTTGTATTTGAACGATTTGCATAATATTTTGCCGGGTGGAATAATTGTTGCTAACACATTAGTTCCATACACATTATCTTCTATACGCTGACGACTTGGTTATTCTTGCCAATTCTGAAATTGAATTGCAATCAATGATCAATGCCCTTACAGCTACTGCAATCAATGGTGTCTCAATATCAATTTAACTAAATCTAAAATTGTTGTCTTTAGAAATGGCTCTCGCTTATTGGCTAATTTAGCTTGGTTTTATGGCGACGAAAAAATTGAAATTGTAAACGAATATAAATTTCTTGGAGTTAATCTAACGTATAACTTGTCATTTAATTAGCACCTTGATGATAAACTTCTATCTGCAAAAACAGCAATTAATGTCTCTTGGTTAGACTATTTACATAACCGAAAAATTAAATTATGTTTGAGATGAGAGCGCCATAGAGAAGCACAGGCATGATGAGCGTTTTGTAGAATGTTAGTTGTGTCAATCGAGAGAAGGCTCTAGAACCTATTAGTAGTAGCACCTATTAGCAATTGTTATTCCTTGCTTTATCTCCAGGCTGACATTGTTGCTGCTCTTTATGGCGGTGCCAAGGTATGTAAACTCCTTGACAACTTGACAACAAAGTAATATTTTCTTGCTGTAACATGGGAGCCTTGACGCCGCGCTTCCCTATTTATAGACAACATGACCGTGGCATGTAGGTTAAGTGTGTGGCTTAGCATACTCGGAGCCCGAGTTTGCTCCCCAGTCACGACAAAAATTTTATCAATAAACAATTTTTCTGATCGATCACCACCTCTCTGCAGACAATGGCAAACCTCAAATAGTAAGTTATGCCATGTAAAGCTTCCTGAGAACATGAGTTTTAGCCGTTCGGAGTTGGCATAAAACATGTAGTTCCAGTTCTCGGTTAATTTTGTGCAAACATTTAATATACACAACACAATTGATCAAGGACTGAAATGGACATTTTGTTTTTTATATTTAATCGCTATCCTTTTCGATAGCGATTTCCTTTTCGATAGCGGCGAAAGCAGCAGTTACACCTCTCTTGGTTTTGCCGATAATATCGATATCATCAGCGTACGCAAGGAGCTGGATACCTTTGTAGAATATGGTTCCATTGCGATCTACACCTGCCTTTCGTAGGATCTACTCCATGATGAAATTGAAGGGATCGCATGATAGCGGGTCGCCTCGTCTGAAAGCTCGTTCTGTATTAAAGGTTTCGGAGAGATCATTTCCTATTTTGACGGAGCTGCGTTTATTGCTCAACATCATCCTGCAGAGTCTTATCAACTTTGCAAGTATACCGAACTCAGACATTGTTTCGTACAGGCAATCCTGAATCGGGCTATCGAGCGTAGCTTTAAAATCGATGGTGGGTGTCGGTTTGAATTTCGTGGGTTTTTGCCAGAATTTGGCGTATTGTAAAAATCTTGTCTATGGTGGACTTGCCAGGTCGAAAGCCACACTGATAAGGTCCTATCAGTGTTTTGGTATGTGGCTTCAATCGTTCACACAATACTCTCGACAGAACTTTGCACACGATGTAAATAAGACTGATAGTTCGGTAATTGACGCAGATTGTCGGGTCTTATTTCTTAAGTATAGGACAAAGCACACTGAGATTCCAATCATCGAGCATGCTTTCCGCTAGCCATATTTTGCTGATGGGTTGATGGATGTGTGGTGTCTGCATATCACATACACACAACACACATACATACAATATAAAATACTTTAATTTAAAAATTTGAATTTAAAAAATATATTTTTGTTGATGTCAATTTTTATTGATCAAAAATTATTATCAAAAAATATTACTACGAAAATTGTATTCAACAAGCTTAGACTTAAAAAAAATAAATGTTTCAATAAAATAAACTTTATATGAAATAAAAAAAAACATCTTTATTTGTGGACAACTTCCACAACTGGCGATCCTACCAAGAACAACAAAGTTGCAAAGCATTTCTGCGACTTCATCAACTTCAGCAGCAGCAGCATCTACAGCAGCAGGAAGATCAAACTACTCTTCACGTTTTGAAAAATTACGCACATATCGTAAAAACGCAACAACAAAAGCTCATTTACAAACTACACCCTACAATAAGAAATCATTACCAGCATCTTCAACATCAATTGGAACAGCAACAATATCAGCAACAGCAACAGTAACTAACGAGCTATTTAGTGACTGCGTAACACAGCAAACACGCTCAAAAAAAAACCGTCTCACCCGAAGAACCAAGCACAAGTCACCAATACCGGTGTACCGTCAAGCAGCTGTCACACCAATACAGAAGCAACAACAGTAAACAATTGCATTGACTCGGCGACACCGCAACGCACCGCAACTCAACAACGTCAAAGAAACTTACTACAATAACAACAACAGCAGTACAATAACAAAAACACAACTATAAAGAACAACAAAAACAATAACAGCAACCGCAGCACTAAAACAAAAGCGACAACGTCGCCAACAACAGTAGCAACGCCAACAACAACAGCAACGCCAACAGCGGCAGCGACGCCAACATCAACAGCGAAGCCAACAACGACTGCGACGCCATTATCGGCAGCGACGCCAACATCGGCAGCGACGCCAACAGCGACAGCGACGTCAGCAGCGACAGCGACGTCAACAGCAACAGCGACGCCAACATTGACAGCGACGTCAACAGTGGCAGCGACGTCAACAGAAGAGCGACGTCAACAGCGGCAATAAGTAAATATAATAACACTACACACTTAGCTTCTTACACGGTTGGCAAACGATCGGGTCGGAGGAAACCGATCGTTTTACTCCGTAGGCACTACACCACACCTAGGCACACTAATAGGAACACATTATATTATTATTATATCATAACTTTAATACTATAACAACAACCAATAATGAGTATTAGACACACACCCCCTCACCACACTCACCCCTTCTCACCACAACCCTCTCAACACGGAGATGGCCACATAAATAGACCGATAGATTTAGAGTCCGATCCGACCAACCCATTCGAAAGGTCCGAACGTACGGAAATTCACGCAACATCGGTTAAACTGCCCCAGTTTTGGACTAATTGTCCAGAGGCATGGTTTATACATGCCGAAATCCAATTTCAATCTAGATCCATTACGATGGATAAAACAAAATATGAATACCTGATTACGGCTCTTCCGCAAGAAGTAATCATGACGGTACTCGATTTTATTCAGAAACCTTTCTCAAGCAATCAATACGAAAACTTGAAGAAAATACTGATTGAACGTCACTCTCTTAGCGAAAATAAACGTATTGACAAAATACTTACTGACACAGAGATGGGAGATAGGAAACCTTCCCAATACTATAGATCGCTATTACTATTGGCTGGTTCCGCGGTAGACCCAGATTTTCTCCAAAAACTATGGCTCAGGAAACTTCCTAAAACACTGAACATAGCTTTAACCGGGTCAGGCCATACAGAACTAGAGGAACTTCTGAAAATGGCCGATAAGCTATGGGAAGTCATAAGTGAGAACGAAATTTCAGTCTTACAAACAAACCATAATTCCAATACCAACGAACTTGCGAGTATGGTACAAAAGCTAGCAGTATCTACGACGAACATATTAAGTGCTTTTAACAAATTGTCACTAGAAGTTGAAGCTCTTAAATCACAAAATAATTTCCGATCACGGTCACCAGCGAGAAATAGGTCAAACTCACGCACACGTAGGCCAAACTGGTTATGCCGATACCACTACAAATTCGGTAGGGAAGCACGTAGATGTGAACAACCGTGTGCATATGCACAAAACGCCAACACAACACAAAACAACTCAACACAATATAACACAACAAACTAAATGACTCCATTGTCGCGACGACTGACAATGGACCTGTCACACTAACACGTCGTCTCTTTATTTATGACCCAACAAATAAATTAAACTTTTTAGTAGACAGCGGAGCCGAAGTATCATTACTTCCTTCTTTCAAATTCAAAATTTCAAAACAGAAATCTGATCTCACTTTAACAGCAGCCAATGGCACTTCCATTTCGACTTTCGGAAAAAAACTACTTACACTTGACTTAAAATTACGACGTGAATTACCATTTAATTTCATCATTGCTGACATTTCCAGACCAATTTTAGGTGCAGATTTTTTAACAAAATACGGACTACTAATAGATCTAAAACGTAAACGACTCATCGACCCATTAACAAACTTAGCAGTCAACACTATCTCAGCATTTACTGAAACCACATTAACAAAATTATTTTCAGTCGACAACAAATACACAGAATTACTAAAAAAATTTCCATCACTAATAACAGAACCCGACTACACTGTACCTGTCAAACACCAAACAGTACATCACATTTTCACTGAAGGACAGTTACCATTTACAAAACCGCGACGTCTAGACTTGCCAAAATTGAAAATAGCTAAAAATGAATTCGACTTTTTAGTTAAATCTGGTATTTGTAGACCGTCGAACTCAAAAACATCTTCTGCACTTCACCTAGTACCTAAACGCGAACCGAACGACTGGAGGCCATGCGGCGACTACAGAAGACTGAACACAATAATAGTACCAGACCGCTACCCGTTACCACACATACACGATTTCTCGAACAACTTACACAATACACATATCTACTCAAAACTTGATTTAGTCAGGGCCTATCACCAAATTCCCATGGCTCCTGAGGATATACACAAAACAGCAATCACTACACCTTTTGGAATGTTTGAGTTTCTCCGAATGCCTTTCGGTTTGAGAAACGCAGCGCAAACATTCCAAAGGTTCATACATGAAGTACTACACGGGCTAGACTTCATTTTCGTTTATTTAGACGACATTCTTGTGGCCAGTAACAATGAAGAAGAACACTTTCAACATTTAACACAAATATTTCAACGACTAGACAAATACGGTTTAAATATCAAACCAAACAAATGCATATTTGGAGTAGATGACATAGATTTCCTAAGTTACAACATCTCTAAACATGGTATCAGACCATCTGAAGAACGAACACGATGTATACAAGAATACCCACAACCAATAACAGTTAAACAGATACAAAAATTTATAGGTATGACAAATTATTACCACCGGTGCATTCCAAAACTCGCACACATGTTAGGTCCCATTTATGACATGGTGACAAGCGCATCAAAAACCAAAGATAAACACCTTCAATGGTCAGACACAACATTACATGCATTTACAACAATAAAAGATAGTTTTGCTAAGCAAACACTAATTAATCACATTAATAGTAAAGCAAAACTATCAGTGGCCGTAGATGCATCTAAAACCGCAGTTGGCGGAGTCTTACAACAAGAACACAATGGAATACTTCAACCTTTAGCATTTTTTTCTAAGAAATTAACACAAACAGAAACAAAATACAGTACATTCGACCGCGAATTACTAGCAATCTATCTAACAATCAAACATTTTAGACATCATTTAGAAGGCAATACATTTACAGTTTACACGGATCACAAACCATTAACGAATGCACTCCACTCAAAAACAGAACGCAGCCCTAGACAAACACGACACCTTGAATACATTGCACAATTTACTAACACAATAACACACATCAAAGGTACAGACAACATAGTAGCCGATGCACTATCGAGATGCGAAATCGAAGAATTAAAAACACCCGATATCGACCTAAAACAATTACACAAAGAACAAAATAATGATACAGAATTAAAAAATATCACGGACAACAAAATGTACAAATTTAAACACATTGACATTCCATTTTTAAACATTAGTATCTGGTGCGAAAATTCCACAGACAATATACGACCTTACATTCCACAGACCTTACGTAAAAAGATATTCGAACAACTACATAACATCTCACATCCTGGAACAAGAGCTTCCAGACGTCTTATCACACAACGTTACTTCTGGCCCAGTATGAATACGCACATTAATAAATGGTCACAAGAATGCATGAATTGTCAGAAAGCAAAGGTACAACGACACACCAAAACACAACCTCAGAAAATACACATTCCACACGGTCGTTTTGAACATATACACATCGATTTAGTTGGTCCACTGCCAATATCGAATGGTTACAGATACCTATTAACCACCATCGACAGAACTACACGTTGGCCTGAGGTTTACCCACTAAAAAACACCGAGACTAAAACAATTATAGAGACTTTCAATAGAGAATTCATTTCACGCTTCGGTGTTCCACGCGAAATTACTACAGATCGTGGTCCTCAATTTACTTCCAATACGTTTAAGCAATTTATTAAGAGCATAGGTAGCCACCATATTATGACCTCCCCATACCATCCACAAGCCAATGGAATTTTGGAACGTTTTCACAGACAATTAAAAGCCTCACTCATGACAAGTAACAACCAGAAGAACTGGTATTCAGAAATTCCCCTAGTTTTGTTAGGTCTAAGATCCACGGTTAAGGAAGATATCAAAACATCTCCTGCCGAAATGGTTTTTGGACAGAATCTGAGACTGCCGCGACAGCTAGTAGTACATAGTGATCCAACGGGCAGCTCATCAGAAATTTTGTCAGCGCTTAAAGAGAAAACTAAAAACATTCAGTCAGATAGCAAGTTTCATATAAGATCAAATCAAGAGTACATACCCCAGGCGTTGAAGAGTTGTAAATTTATATTCATTCGTAACGATTCCATCAGACACACGCTTCAAAATCCGTACGATGGCCCATTCGAAGTGATAGACAGAACACCAAAATATTTCACAATTTTAAAAGGAAACACTACTATAACAATTAACATCGATAGACTTAAACCAGCATTCTTAGATTCAGAAACTACACAAACACTCTCTTCCACACACAAGCCCAAAAAGAAAGTACATTTTAATTTATTAGCGAACACAACAAAAACCTATGAGGGGGAATAATGTGGTGTCTGCATATCACATACACACAACACACATACATACAATATAAAATACTTTAATTTAAAAATTTGAATTTAAAAAATATATTTTTGTTGATGTCAATTTTTATTGATCAAAAATTATTATCAAAAAATATTACTACGAAAATTGTATTCAACAAGCTTAGACTTAAAAAAAATAAATGTTTCAATAAAATAAACTTTATATGAAATAAAAAAAAAACATCTTTATTTGTGGACAACTTCCACAGATGCACCAGAGAACTGTATGAGACCATTCGTCAATTTTTGCCACTCGAATAACAATCGTCGTCAGCCACAATCGCACAAAAAAAAAAATAAATGCATGCATACACCTCGAATTCGCAAACAACGATTACTGCTTAGCACAGTGTGTGACGACTGCGAATCGATACAAAGGCAGCATCCAGACAATGTGGATATTCGTATGATTCGCTGGAAGCTCGAGTGTTTGCTGCTGGACGAATTTTATTTTTGTTTTCTTTGTTTTTTTTTCCTGGTGTTTTGCTTGTGCGCAGTGTTTTTTATGCTTTCAACAACAATTACAACAAAAAGCCAACACCAACAACAAATCGTTGGGTACGTGGCACAGTTAGCAAGTACCAACAACAAAAAATATACAAAAACCACACAACGCCAGTGACTGTGCAAAAGTTAAAATCATGTGTTTTTATAGTAACAATAAAAAGGACAGAAAAAACAACACGCCTGCTGGCTCGACAAGTTTGAATTGCTGAATACATAAAAAAACAACAAGCATCGATCGACAGTGCGCAATTACAACATTGAAACAATAAGAAGTAAGAGTGTAGCTGGACACTGATTTCGGCGAATTATAACAATCATGAAAATCGGAGCCGTTTTTTCTTGCTGCGAATAAACATAAAAGCATGAATATTCGTTGCTTTTGGCGAATGTCAAATGTCTGGCTTCGTCGGACATTCATGTTTCGCAGGCATTCGTATTCATCATCGCTCGTACTCTACGGCATTCGAACCACAGCGATTCCTACATGTATTTGCGCATTAATTTTAATGCAGAAGGCACATTCGTTGCTCGTATTTTGACGAGACATTCAAAACACCATTTGAATGCACTCAAGTTGTTCTCTGGCATGCACCTTATCAATTCACCGCCAACGGTTTTGAAAAATTCAGCAGCCAGGCCGTCAGGATCTGGTTCTTTGTTGTTTTTGAGTCGCTTGATAGCAACTTTAACCTCGTCATGGCTACACTCTCCCAAAATTATTGTTAAAATTTAACAATTACAATTTTTAATAAATTTAACAATTTCCATGATAAAAGTTTCCCTTGATTTTGAGTTTTATTTTTTTCTTTTCAAAGATTGACAATTTTTATTGTAATATTGTTAAATTTATTGTTTTGTTTTTTATTGTTGAATTCAAAAATTCAATTGTTTGTTGAAAAAAACTGAAACTTCAATTCAAACAAAAAAAAACAATAAGCTTTAAATTTTGTTTTGTTTGTTTTTACTTCAATTTAGCAGAATATAATTCAGAAATAAATTCTATATGGCGCTTGCAAAAGAAAAAAATTATTAACGAAATATAGGTAAATATTGTAATGATATTTTATTTCATTAAGCTGAAATATTTCATGGTGTTCCTACATATTCCATGTTCGGTACTTTGGTGTCTATCCATGATTATGAATGCAAACGATTCTTTGGGGATCCTGCAGACGTCGTCCTGGCCTTCAAATTAGAGAAGCCAGAAAACGTGAATGAAACAAAGCTATAGGCTTGTAAATTGTAATTGTTAAAAGCTTGTTAAATATTGTTTAATAAAATTTGTATTTTAAATACAGGTGTTGTAAAGATGTTAAATTTTTTGAGAGTTTAGTCTTTGACAGATAATTTTTTTAAATTTTATGACGTTTTAATTTTGTCATTTAGTTTTTGACTTTTAAATTTTGACAACCATCGAAATTTTATTTCGAAAAACATACAATTTTTATTGTTATTTCAAACAAAAATCATCAATTGCTATTGTCAATGCTATTTTAACCAAGATTATTGTTATTTCATTGTTAGAATTAACAATTTTTTTTTTTTGAGAGTGTAGGTGGTGGGATTTCCAATCTATCAGCGTCGATTAAAAAATAAAGGCTGACATCACCGCCATCCAGGAGATGCGATGGAAAGGACAAGGCTGCTCTTAGAGAGCAGATTGCGATATCTACTTCAGCTGCCATGCGGAGAAGCGCAAATTTGGATGCGGATTCGTCGTAAGTCGCAACCTACGCCATCTTGTTCCCGGTTCACACCTGTGAACGAAAGGCTGGCGACAATCCGCATCAAGGGGAAATTCTTCTACATCAGCTTAATTTGGGCACATGCCCCGACGGAGGAAAAGGACGATGCTGTCAAGGACACCTTCTACGCGACCCTAGAGGACGTGTATGATCGCTGCCTGGTTCATGACGTGAAATTAGTTCTCGGCAATTTTAACGCGAAGGTCGGAAAAGAAGGCATCTTTGGCTCCACTGTCGGTTAGTTCAGTATCCACGAGACCACTTCGAACAACGGTCTAAGACTGATCGACTTTGCCGCGGCGCGAAACATTGTAGTTAGTAGCACCAGATTCCAACAACCTCGATATCCAAAAAGCAACCTGGCTGTCCCCGGATCAAAAAACGCGAAACCAAATTGATCATGTTGTGATCGACGGAAGGCACGCTTCAAGTTTACTGGATGTGCACACATTTCGGGGGGTCAATATTGACTCCGAACATTATCTTGTTGCAGCCAAGATCCGCATGCGATTGTGCAATGCGAAGAATGTATGCACAGGTGTGCAACGAAAGCTAGATGTCGATAAGCTGCTATCACAACGGACCGCCGAGGGCTACTCCATTAAACTCTCGGTTAAGCTCAACCAACCTTTATCTTGTCTCGATGACGCTAGCGGACTTTTTGCGCATATATACCACTCAATGCGCACTATTGCTGAAAAAGTCATTGGTTTTCGGCGCCCGCAACCTCGCAACCAATGGTATGACCAGGAGTGTCGCGACGTGACAGCAGCAAAATACACTGCATATAAAAAGACGCTGCAGTCAGCTGCAAAGCGAGCCATGCACGAAAACTGTCGATATAAGAGGAAGGAAGAGAGATATCTCTTTCAGACATAAGAAAAGAGAGCAAGAAAAGCGTGAGCGAGAAAAAATTGAGGTATACCAGGGCAAGAAGGATGCTCGAAAATTCTACCAGCAGGTTAAGCGTCTAACCCAAGGTTTAAGGCCCGGAGCATCCACTTGTAGAGATGAAAATGGTGATCTGGTTACAGATACGCAGTGCGCATTGAGATAATGGCGACAGCATTTTTCCAATCTTCTTGCAGGCGACGATATCAATAATTCCGCCCTCGGAGAATGCAGTCCGACACCACCAATCGATGATGATGGAGTGGAAATTTCACCACCTAGCCATGACGAGGTTAAAGTTGCTATCCAGCGACTCAAAAACAACAAAGCCGCAGGTGCTGACGGCCTTGCTGCTGAATTGTTTAAAACTGGCGGATGAAATTGATAAGGTGCATGCATCAACTCATCAGTAAAATGTGGAAAGCATGCCCAACGATTGGAATCAGTGTGCTTTGTCCTATACTTAAGAAAGGAGACCCGACAATCTGCGCCAACTACCGAGGTATCAGTCTTATTTCCATCGAATATAAGGTTCTTTCGAGCGTATTGTGTGAAAGATTGAAGCCGCATACCAAAACACTGATTGGACCTTATCAGTGTGGCTTTCGTTATGGCAAGTCCACCATAGACCAGATTTTTACACAACGCCAAATCCTGGAGAAAACCCACGAAAATCAAATCGACACCCATCATCTCTTTGTTGATTACAAAGCTGCGTTCCATAGCCCGATTCGAGATTGCCTGTACGCAACAATGAGTTCGGTATACCTGCAAAGTTGATAAGGCTCTGCAAGATGACGTTGAGCAATACATGCACCTCCGTCATAATAGGAAATTACCTCTCCGAAACCTTTGATACCGAACGGGGTTTCAGACAAGGCGTTCCGCTATCATGCGATCTCTTCAATTTCATCATGGAGGGGATCCTACGAAAGGCAGGTGTACATCGAAATTTTCTACAAAGGTGTCCAGCTCCTTGCATATGCTGATGATATCGATATTATCGGCAGAACCAAGAGAGATGTAACAGCTGCTTTCGTCGCTATCGAAAAGGAACCAGCCAAAGTGGGTTTGACGGTGAACGAGGATAAAACAAAGTATATTCTGTCTGTCTGCGACGTCTAGGCTCCCATGTGTCAGCAGGCAAATTTAACTTTGAAATTGTCAAGGAGTTTGCATACCTTGGCACTACCGTAAACAGCAACAACAATGTCACTCTGGAGATAAAGCGAAGAATAACAATTGCTTATAGGTGCTACTACGGGCTAAGTAAGCAATTAGGTTCCAGAGCCCTCTGTCGATCGACAGTTATAACTCTCTACAAGACGCTCATCATACCTGTGCTTCTCTATAGCGCTGAGGCATTGGTGGAATCTCAAACAGATGCAGCCGCTCCTGGGGTGTTCGAGAGGAAAGTTCTTCGCAAAATCTTTGGTCCTTTGCGAGTTGGCGACGTCTATCGCATTCGAATGAACCATGAACTGTACGAGCTCTACGATGACATTGACATAGTCCACGTAGGCCAAACTGGTTATGCCGATACCACTACAAATTCGGTAGGGAAGCACGTAGATGTGAACAACCGTGTGCATATGCACAAAACGCCAACACAACACAAAACAACTCAACACAATATAACACAACAAACTAAATGACTCCATTGTCGCGACGACTGACAATGGACCTGTCACACTAACACGTCGTCTCTTTATTTATGACCCAACAAATTCGGCGGAGCCGAAGTATCATTACTTCCTTCTTTCAAATTCAAAATTTCAAAACAGAAATCTGATCTCACTTTAACAGCAGCCAATGGCACTTCCATTTCGACTTTCGGAAAAAAACTACTTACACTTGACTTAAAATTACGACGTGAATTACCATTTAATTTCATCATTGCTGACATTTCCAGACCAATTTTAGGCGCAGATTTTTTAACAAAATACGGACTACTAATAGATCTAAAACGTAAACGACTCATCGACCCATTAACAAACTTAGCAGTCAACACTATCTCAGCATTTACTGAAACCACATTAACAAAATTATTTTCAGTCGACAACAAATACACAGAATTACTAAAAAAATTTCCATCACTAATAACAGAACCCGACTACACTGTACCTGTCAAACACCAAACAGTACATCACATTTTCACTGAAGGACAGTTACCATTTACAAAACCGCGACGTCTAGACTTGCCAAAATTGAAAATAGCTAAAAATGAATTCGACTTTTTAGTTAAATCTGGTATTTGTAGACCGTCGAACTCAAAAACATCTTCTGCACTTCACCTAGTACCTAAACGCGAACCGAACGACTGGAGGCCATGCGGCGACTACAGAAGACTGAACACAATAATAGTACCAGACCGCTACCCGTTACCACATATACACGATTTCTCGAACAACTTACACAATACACATATCTACTCAAAACTTGATTTAGTCAGGGCCTATCACCAAATTCCCATGGCTCCTGAGGATATACACAAAACAGCAATCACTACACCTTTTGGAATGTTTGAGTTTCTCCGAATGCCTTTCGGTTTGAGAAACGCAGCGCAAACATTCCAAAGGTTCATACATGAAGTACTACACGGGCTAGACTTCATTTTCGTTTATTTAGACGACATTCTTGTGGCCAGTAACAATGAAGAAGAACACTTTCAACATTTAACACAAATATTTCAACGGTTAGACAAATACGGTTTAAATATCAAACCAAAGAAATGCATATTTGGAGTAGATGACATAGATTTCCTTAGTTACAACATCTCTAAACATGGTATCAGACCATCTGAAGAACGAACACGATGTATACAAGAATACCCACAACAAATAACAGTTAAACAGATACAAAAATTTATAGGTATGACAAATTATTACCACCGGTGCATTCCAAAACTCGCACACATGTTAGGTCCCATTTATGACATGGTGACAAGCGCATCAAAAACCAAAGATAAACACCTTCAATGGTCAGACACAACATTACATGCATTTACAACAATAAAAGATAGTTTTGCTAAGCAAACACTAATTAATCACATTAATAGTAAAGCAAAACTATCAGTGGCCGTAGATGCATCTAAAACCGCAGTTGGCGGAGTCTTACAACAAGAACACAATGGAATACTTCAACCTTTAGCATTTTTTTCTAAGAAATTAACACAAACAGAAACAAAATACAGTACATTCGACCGCGAATTACTAGCAATCTATCTAACAATCAAACATTTTAGACATCATTTAGAAGGCAATACATTTACAGTTTACACGGATCACAAACCATTAACGAATGCACTCCACTCAAAAACAGAACGCAGCCCTAGACAAACACGACACCTTGAATACATTGCACAATTTACTAACACAATAACACACATCAAAGGTACAGACAACATAGTAGCCGATGCACTATCGAGATGCGAAATCGAAGAATTAAAAACACCCGATATCGACCTAAAACAATTACACAAAGAACAAAATAATGATACAGAATTAAAAAATATCACGGACAACAAAATGTACAAATTTAAACACATTGACATTCCATTTTTAAACATTAGTATCTGGTGCGAAAATTCCACAGACAATATACGACCTTACATTCCACAGACCTTACGTAAAAAGATATTCGAACAACTACATAACATCTCACATCCTGGAACAAGAGCTTCCAGACGTCTTATCACACAACGTTACTTCTGGCCCAGTATGAATACGCACATTAATAAATGGTCACAAGAATGCATGAATTGTCAGAAAGCAAAGGTACAACGACACACCAAAACACAACCTCAGAAAATACACATTCCACACGGTCGTTTTGAACATATACACATCGATTTAGTTGGTCCACTGCCAATATCGAATGGTTACAGATACCTATTAACCACCATCGACAGAACTACACGTTGGCCTGAGGTTTACCTACTAAAAAACACCGAGACTAAAACAATTATAGAGACTTTCAATAGAGAATTCATTTCACGCTTCGGTGTTCCACGCGAAATTACTACAGATCGTGGTCCTCAATTTACTTCCAATACGTTTAAGCAATTTATTAAGAGCATAGGTAGCCACCATATTATGACCTCCCCATACCATCCACAAGCCAATGGAATTTTGGAACGTTTTCACAGACAATTAAAAGCCTCACTCATGACAAGTAACAACCAGAAGAACTGGTATTCAGAAATTCCCCTAGTTTTGTTAGGTCTAAGATCCACGGTTAAGGAAGATATCAAAACATCTCCTGCCGAAATGGTTTTTGGACAGAATCTGAGACTGCCGCGACAGCTAGTAGTACATAGTGATCCAACGGGCAGCTCATCAGAAATTTTGTCAGCGCTTAAAGAGTAAACTAAAAACATTCAGTCAGATAGCAAGTTTCATATAAGATCAAATCAAGAGTACATACCCCAGGCGTTGAAGAGTTGTAAATTTATATTCATTCGTAACGATTCCATCAGACACACGCTTCAAAATCCGTACGATGGCCCATTCGAAGTGATAGACAGAACACCAAAATATTTCACAATTTTAAAAGGAAACACTACTATAACAATTAACATCGATAGACTTAAACCAGCATTCTTAGATTCAGAAACTACACAAACACTCTCTTCCACACACAAGCCCAAAAAGAAAGTACATTTTAATTTATTAGCGAACACAACAAAAACCTATGAGGGGGAATAATGTGGTGTCTGCATATCACATACACACAACACACATACATACAATATAAAATACTTTAATTTAAAAATTTGAATTTAAAAAATATATTTTTGTTGATGTCAATTTTTATTGATCAAAAATTATTATCAAAAAATATTACTACGAAAATTGTATTCAACAAGCTTAGACTTAAAAAAAATAAATGTTTCAATAAAATAAACTTTATATGAAATAAAAAAAAAACATCTTTATTTGTGGACAACTTCCACAGATGCACCAGAGAACTGTATGAGACCATTCGTCAATTTTTGCCACTCGAATAACAATCGTCGTCAGCCACAATCGCACAAAAAAAAAAAATAAATGCATGCATACACCTCGAATTCGCAAACAACGATTACTGCTTAGCACAGTGTGTGACGACTGCGAATCGATACAAAGGCAGCATCCAGACAATGTGGATATTCGTATGATTCGCTGGAAGCTCGAGTGTTTGCTGCTGGACGAATTTTATTTTTGTTTTCTTTGTTTTTTTTTCCTGGTGTTTTGCTTGTGCGCAGTGTTTTTTATGCTTTCAACAACAATTACAACAAAAAGCCAACACCAACAACAAATCGTTGGGTACGTGGCACAGTTAGCAAGTACCAACAACAAAAAATATACAAAAACCACACAACGCCAGTGACTGTGCAAAAGTTAAAATCATGTGTTTTTATAGTAACAATAAAAAGGACAGAAAAAACAACACGCCTGCTGGCTCGACAAGTTTGAATTGCTGAATACATAAAAAAACAACAAGCATCGATCGACAGTGCGCAATTACAACATTGAAACAATAAGAAGTAAGAGTGTAGCTGGACACTGATTTCGGCGAATTATAACAATCATGAAAATCGGAGCCGTTTTTTCTTGCTGCGAATAAACATAAAAGCATGAATATTCGTTGCTTTTGGCGAATGTCAAATGTCTGGCTTCGTCGGACATTCATGTTTCGCAGGCATTCGTATTCATCATCGCTCGTACTCTACGGCATTCGAACCACAGCGATTCCTACATGTATTTGCGCATTAATTTTAATGCAGAAGGCACATTCGTTGCTCGTATTTTGACGAGACATTCAAAACACCATTTGAATGCACTCAAGTTGTTCTCTGGCATGCACCTTATCAATTCACCGCCAACGGTTTTGAAAAATTCAGCAGCCAGGCCGTCAGGATCTGGTTCTTTGTTGTTTTTGAGTCGCTTGATAGCAACTTTAACCTCGTCATGGCTACACTCTCCCAAAATTATTGTTAAAATTTAACAATTACAATTTTTAATAAATTTAACAATTTCCATGATAAAAGTTTCCCTTGATTTTGAGTTTTATTTTTTTCTTTTCAAAGATTGACAATTTTTATTGTAATATTGTTAAATTTATTGTTGTGTTTTTTATTGTTGAATTCAAAAATTCAATTGTTTGTTGAAAAAAACTGAAACTTCAATTCAAACAAAAAAAAACAATAAGCTTTAAATTTTGTTTTGTTTGTTTTTACTTCAATTTAGCAGAATATAATTCAGAAATAAATTCTATATGGCGCTTGCAAAAGAAAAAAATTATTAACGAAATATAGGTAAATATTGTAATTATATTTTATTTCATTAAGCTGAAATATTTCATGGTGTTCCTACATATTCCATGTTCGGTACTTTGGTGTCTATCCATGATTATGAATGCAAACGATTCTTTGGGGATCCTGCAGACGTCGTCCTGGCCTTCAAATTAGAGAAGCCAGAAAACGTGAATGAAACAAAGCTATAGGCTTGTAAATTGTAATTGTTAAAAGCTTGTTAAATATTGTTTAATAAAATTTGTATTTTAAATACAGGTGTTGCAAAGATGTTAAATTTTTTGAGAGTTTAGTCTTTGACAGATAATTTTTTTAAATTTTATGACGTTTTAATTTTGTCATTTAGTTTTTGACTTTTAAATTTTGACAACCATCGAAATTTTATTTCGAAAAACATACAATTTTTATTGTTATTTCAAACAAAAATCATCAATTGCTATTGTCAATGCTATTTTAACCAAGATTATTGTTATTTCATTGTTAGAATTAACAATTTTTTTTTTTTGAGAGTGTAGGTGGTGGGATTTCCAATCTATCAGCGTCGATTAAAAAATAAAGGCTGACATCACCGCCATCCAGGAGATGCGATGGAAAGGACAAGGCTGCTCTTAGAGAGCAGATTGCGATATCTACTTCAGCTGCCATGCGGAGAAGCGCAAATTTGGATGCGGATTCGTCGTAAGTCGCAACCTACGCCATCTTGTTCCCGGTTCACACCTGTGAACGAAAGGCTGGCGACAATCCGCATCAAGGGGAAATTCTTCTACATCAGCTTAATTTGGGCACATGCCCCGACGGAGGAAAAGGACGATGCTGTCAAGGACACCTTCTACGCGACCCTAGAGGACGTGTATGATCGCTGCCTGGTTCATGACGTGAAATTAGTTCTCGGCAATTTTAACGCGAAGGTCGGAAAAGAAGGCATCTTTGGCTCCACTGTCGGTTAGTTCAGTATCCACGAGACCACTTCGAACAACGGTCTAAGACTGATCGACTTTGCCGCGGCGCGAAACATTGTAGTTAGTAGCACCAGATTCCAACAACCTCGATATCCAAAAAGCAACCTGGCTGTCCCCGGATCAAAAAACGCGAAACCAAATTGATCATGTTGTGATCGACGGAAGGCACGCTTCAAGTTTACTGGATGTGCACACATTTCGGGGGGTCAATATTGACTCCGAACATTATCTTGTTGCAGCCAAGATCCGCATGCGATTGTGCAATGCGAAGAATGTATGCACAGGTGTGCAACGAAAGCTAGATGTCGATAAGCTGCTATCACAACGGACCGCCGAGGGCTACTCCATTAAACTCTCGGTTAAGCTCAACCAACCTTTATCTTGTCTCGATGACGCTAGCGGACTTTGGGCGCATATATACCACTCAATGCGCACTATTGCTGAAAAAGTCATTGGTTTTCGGCGCCCGCAACCTCGCAACCAATGGTATGACCAGGAGTGTCGCGACGTGACAGCAGCAAAATACACTGCATATAAAAAGACGCTGCAGTCAGCTGCAAAGCGAGCCATGCACGAAAACTGTCGATATAAGAGGAAGGAAGAGAGATATTTTTTCAGACATAAGAAAAGAGAGCAAGAAAAGCGTGAGCGAGAAAAAATTGAGGTATACCAGGGCAAGAAGGATGCTCGAAAATTCTACCAGCAGGTTAAGCGTCTAACCCAAGGTTTAAGGCCCGGAGCATCCACTTGTAGAGATGAAAATGGTGATCTGGTTACAGATACGCAGTGCGCATTGAGATAATGGCGACAGCATTTTTCCAATCTTCTTGCAGGCGACGATATCAATAATTCCGCCCTCGGAGAATGCAGTCCGACACCAACAATCGATGATGATGGAGTGGAAATTTCACCACCTAGCCATGACGAGGTTAAAGTTGCTATCCAGCGACTCAAAAACAACAAAGCCGCAGGTGCTGACGGCCTTGCTGCTGAATTGTTTAAAACTGGCGGATGAAATTGATAAGGTGCATGCATCAACTCATCAGTAAAATGTGGAAAGCATGCCCAACGATTGGAATCAGTGTGCTTTGTCCTATACTTAAGAAAGGAGACCCGACAATCTGCGCCAACTACCGAGGTATCAGTCTTATTTCCATCGAATATAAGGTTCTTTCGAGCGTATTGTGTGAAATATTGAAGCCGCATACCAAAACACTGATTGGACCTTATCAGTGTGGCTTTCGTCCTGGCAAGTCCACCATAGACCAGATTTTTACACAACGCCAAATCCTGGAGAAAACCCACGAAAATCAAATCGACACCCATCATCTCTTTGTTGATTACAAAGCTGCGTTCCATAGCCCGATTCGAGATTGCCTGTACGCAACAATGAGTTCGGTATACCTGCAAAGTTGATAAGGCTCTGCAAGATGACGTTGAGCAATACATGCACCTCCGTCATAATAGGAAATTACCTCTCCGAAACCTTTGATACCGAACGGGGTTTCAGACAAGGCGTTCCGCTATCATGCGATCTCTTCAATTTCATCATGGAGGGGATCCTACGAAAGGCAGGTGTACATCGAAATTTTCTACAAAGGTGTCCAGCTCCTTGCATATGCTGATGATATCGATATTATCGGCAGAACCAAGAGAGATGTAACAGCTGCTTTCTTCGCTATCGAAAAGGAACCAGCCAAAGTGGGTTTGACGGTGAACGAGGATAAAACAAAGTATATTCTGTCTGTCTGCGACGTCTAGGCTCCCATGTGTCAGCAGGCAAATATAACTTTGAAATTGTCAAGGAGTTTGCATACCTTGGCACTACCGTAAACAGCAACAACAATGTCACTCTGGAGATAAAGCGAAGAATAACAATTGCTTATAGGTGATACTACGGGCTAAGTAAGCAATTAGGTTCCAGAGCCCTCTGTCGATCGACAGTTATAACTCTCTACAAGACGCTCATCATACCTGTGCTTCTCTATAGCACTGAGGCATTGGTGGAATCTCAAACAGATGCAGCCGCTCCTGGGGTGTTCGAGAGGAAAGTTCTTCGCAAAATCTTTGGTCCTTTGCGAGTTGGCGACGTCTATCGCATTCGAATGAACCATGAACTGTACGAGCTCTACGATGACATTGACATAGTCCAGCGTATAACAATTCAGCGACTACGTTGGCTGGGTCATGTCTTTCGTATGGATGAAGAAGATCCAGAGAAAAAAGTGTTTGAGGCGAAAGCCCAGGGTCGACGACGAAGAGGAAGACCATGCCTTCGATGGATTGTCCAGGCAGAGGAAGCCCTGACCTCGCTTGGTGAAAGAGATTAGAGACGGCACGCGGGAAACAGAGACGCCTGCCGAGAGCTTATGAAGTCGGCCGTAACCCGACAACGGGTTGTCATGGCCACCCAAGTAAGTAAGTAAGTGGATGCTCCGGGCTTGAAACTTTGGCTTAGACGCTTAACCTGTTGGTAGAATCTTCTTGTAAGACGCTTCTTGGCCTAGTTTACCTCAATTTTTCTCACGCTCAAGCTTTTCCGGCTCTCTTTTTTTGCGTCTGAAAAGGCATCTCTCTTCCTTCCTCTTTTCACGATAGTTTTCGCGCATGACAAGCGTTGCAGCTGACTGAAGCGTCTTTTTATGTGCGGCGTATTCTGCTGCTGTCGCGTCGTGACACTCCTGCTCATACCATTGGTCACGAGGTTGCGGGAAACCGAAAACCAATGACTTCCTCAGCAGCAGCGCGCTTAAAGTGAGATATATGCACCCAAAGTCCACTAGCGTCATCGAGGCAGAAGTAAGGTTGGTTGAGCTTAACCGAGAGTTAAGTGGAGTAGGCCTCGGCGGTCCGTTGTGATTGCAGCTTTTCTACATCTAACTTTCGTTACATACCTGTGCGTATATTCTTCGCATTGCACAATCGCATGCGAATCTTGGCTGCAACAAGATAATTGTCGGAGTCAATATTGACTCACCGAAATGTGCGCACATCCAGTTTGCTTGAAACGTGCTGTTTGATTCAATAGTTGCGTCTAGACAGCACATTTATTATACACAAAACTAATTTATTAATACCAATTCTTTTATACCAAATGAATTTTAAAAATATGGGCAAACTGTTTAATTAACAATTTACATTTATATGGTACAACAACAATAAACAAAGCAAAAGAAGCCAACGTAATAAATTGCTAACTTGACACTTATCAAAATTCTAAATATATACAAATAATTCTAAATATACAATTTAGGCAACGTTGATGGAGAAATCAGAGCGATTAGTAGACCTTGGTTCTGGTATTGGTGCTTCGGTTGGATTGGCTGATAAATTACGCTTTCTTGTTTTGCTCTTCCAGAGGTAATAAGTAATGATAACGACTGACAGAAATAATACTACGTACCCGATTGCAGTCTAGATGGCATACTAAGCAGTTGTATGGCGGTTAGATTTCGTATTTGAATGTCGTAATGCCCAGTCTCTATCTTGTGTAAGAGCGGTTCAAAAGCTTTAAGGTTTGCAAAATCAGTGAACTGTCCTATTCTGGTTTTTGAAGAATGCACAGTACTGGAAATGGATTGGAGCCCTTGAATCGTAAGATCCCGCTACTTTAGAATGCAATTAGGTTGGAACTTAAGCATTCTTGCGCCTTCCAATTATAGCTGAAGAACATTGTTGCCACAAACTGCACTTATCTTAGACGGATGCCTTAGGGCGTATATCCATTTATTTTCGTGATTAAATTGAACCCAGGTTGCATTATTGGCAATTGGTTCTAGGATGCAATTGGATTGTGGTTCATTATTTAAAAGATGAACTTTGCATGAGCATATGTCAGAACCCTTGTTATATGAAGCCTGACTATTGTAGCATAAAAGAACATCTTACTTGAAAATTGTGCATGCATCTAATTCGGAAATACTCACAGGACTTCATTGCTATGACTTCATTGCATGGCTTGATTGTGACCATAATGTTGTCTAATATACTAGGTACTGGAATTATTCTGTATTTGTCGAATCTCAGCTGGCCGACCAACGGAAGTGAAATAAGGAAAATTATGTGGTCTTTGGACAAATCTCCCTTGATCCTCATTATCTTATACATTGTCAAGAGGTCGTCATCATGATTTTTTGGCAACTCGACGGCTTTTGGAAGATGATTTCTTATTTTCAGTATTTCGTCTTGTATTTGACGTGGTGAGAGAATTGTTGGATTAATTGCTCCATGGCGAGTGTCCATCAATATCTTAATTAAGGATGTTTGTGAAGTCCGTATATTTGATGCCACCATTGTTAACTGAATGGATGATAAAGTAAAGAGTTCAAACAACTTGTTGCGATGGTCCTCAGCGTTTACTTGGTTCGATAATAGTCTTAATTCTGTTTGACTACAGCTTGATCATGCTTCATAACATTAAACGTTGAATCAATAATTGATGTTTGATTTTTAAGAAGGTCTGATAAATGTTGCTCGATTGATTGTATCCGTCATTCTGTTCACATACTCAGAATCAAGAACACCAAATAAGGAATTAGCAATGTTGCTAATGATATTTACGGCATCTCGTTTTGTATGGTGAGCGTGGTAAACCTTGTCGTTTACGAGCAACTAAGTTCCAATGTGTTTGATTGTTTTTCAATGTCTGAACATGGAAGGTGTGTGTCTTGACACATCTGACGTAGGCTCAGTGACCTTTCTAAAAACGTTTTAGTTCCGTTTGATATGGCTGCAGATCGTAGTATACAAGAATGTTCCATTCTGTTTTGGCAAACCTTGTGGAACCCATGCCTTCAAAATGTAAGCCAATCTTTGAGGTAAATTCTAAGTTTTCTATTAGAGGATGATTACTTTAAAGGGTGGCACAGAGTAATGGTTGAAAAAGAAGGCTTACAAAATGAGTAACAATGTTAGTGCTTAGTGACACGACCTTTCTTTTTTTAAGGGTACTTGGACGATGCTCTTCATCGGAAAAATCTGTATTCTTCCCTTCTTCGTGTTGAGGTAGTTGAGAATTATCTTCAACTGGAAGTGGTGTCAATTGATGTTTCGATCTCTTTCAAACTCCCGTTGTAGTTTTAAATCTGCTACCCGCACTAATCCATCATTTCATAGATATGTCTTTACTATCCGCCCCATTGGCCATTAAAGCGGTGGAACATTATCTTCTTTTTTAATGATTATTGCACCTTTTTCTACATTCCTTGATTGTTCTTTCCATTTTAGTCTGCACTGTTATTCATTTAAGTATTCATGTGACAATCTGCGCAAAAATTTATGTTTCAAATGTGATACCAAATCATCAAATCATCTTGTCAGCAATGATGATTTACACGGAACTGCATTTACATCAGCGTGAGCTGTGAGTGGTTTCCCAATCAAAAAATGTCCTGGGGTTGGTGCTGTAAATCGTTAGAATCATCTGATATGGGTGTTAAGTGTTGAGAGTATATACACGATAACTGTTTCAAGTTCTTCGTAAGTAAGTGCAGTTGACACGGTTCTGACTAACAAATGTTTGGCAGATTTTACTGCTGCTTCCCATAACCCTCCAAACTGTGGAGCTCTTGGAGGAATGAAATGACACTGTAGATTTCTTTTTTGCATTCGTTCATTATTTTTTCTTGTGCTGAAGGTGCATATATTGATGATGCCAGTTCATTCAGTTTATTCTTCGCACCAACGAAATAAGTGGCATTGTCACTTTGGTTGTAGCTTAAAATGTCTTTATTTTACAAATATTTACACTAATAATTTTAACAATAATTATTTCTAGTGCTCACGCTTGACGCTAGAAGAAGACTTACTTTTTATCCGCAGAGCGCGTAATTAAATAATGAGCTTTATGGTAGCATGGCCCAGATACCATGCCATCAGAGCGCGTTTAATATATATTTTATTTATTTATTTATTTATTTATTCGCCAACCAAGGCAATTTACTTATTCTAACAGGTTTTTACAAATTTATGTACTTATTCTTACAGGTTATTTTATTTATTTATTTATTTTTTTTTTCCTTTTCTCCCCCTTCCTTGTTTTGGTGTTCGAAGATGTGCAATTCGAAGTGCGCGTAATCCGCCCACCTAATTGACATTATTAAACGAACACGCCAAAAAGGAAAGGAAAGAGGAGAAGAAAAAAAAGAGAATTCAGAGGTTGGGTTAATTAGGCAGAGAAAGAGATTTGTATAGAGATCGCTTGAATACGAATTTGAACATGGAAGGTGAGTAGTGGTCGGATATATTATTAAATTTTCTACAGCAACGGTTGATGGGTTCATTACTGGCATATGCAGTATGATGCCGATATTCAGTTAACAGCCGAGTATGCCTTGTACGTCTTAAAGGATCATTAATGGTAATCTTGTTAGAGATATATTCGCAGTTAGTTACACCGCTTAGAACATCGAAAGTAAAGCATGTATCCAGTACCGTTCTTCTTGTTGCTAACGGTGTCAAATTTAATAGGGTGAGTCTGTGTTCATATGGTGGAAGGCTTTCATAATCGCGGGGGTTATAAGTTTCTCTCAAAACGAATAGTAAGAACTGTTTTTGAATGGATTCGATTCTATTACAATGGGATCCAAAAACTGGATTCCAAATTATGCAGCCATATTCGAGTATTGGGCGCACTAGTCCACAGTATAGGGATGTAGTGACCCATACATTCTTGAATTCATATGCTCATCTTTCAATAAAACCGAGCATTTGACTGGCCCTGGATACAATCTTATCATAGTGTAAATTAAAGCGCAGTTTGTTGTCCAAGACCACTCCAATATCAACTATATAATCGACCCTGTTAAGTTCATTATTATTGAGGCGGTATTTGTGACTTATAACTTGGTTTCTAAGGGAAAAATTTATCACGCTACACTTTTTTACATTGAGGTAGAGTTTGTTTTGGGTACACCAGGTCTCAAGAGATGAGAGTTTTAACTGTAAGAAAGTTACATCTTCCTGTGATTTAATAACGTGGTACAATTTTAAGTCGTCCGCATACATAAGATGTGGAATATCCTTCAACACCATGGACAAGTCGGATATGAAGATATTGAAGAGAAGAGGACCAAGGTGACTACCTTGCGGTACTCCAGAGGAGACTTCAATTTTCTTCGAAACAATTCCTTGAAATTTAACATATTGGGATCTACCATGGAGATAAGTTGATAGCCAACTAAGTAAAGATCCAGAGAAACCAAATTTTTCTAATTTATATATTAAGATGCCGTGATCAACACGATCAAAAGCTTTACTGAAATCAGTGTAAATAGCGTCTATTAGGTATCCTTTTTCCATCTTGCATAAAACGTCAGAAACCATTATCATGAGGTTAGTGGTTGTGGACCTTCCTTTTCGAAACCCGTGCTGCTGCTCGTTTAGTCTCTGGTTGATAAGGAATGTTAGCTTTTCGCAAATAATTTTTTCAAATAGCTTTGGGATGGCCGACAAAATTGCTATGCCTCTGTAGTTTTCAACTGAGCTTTTTTGACCGTTTTTGTATATTGGTATTAGGTGGGAAGTTTTCCAAAAAGAGGGAAACACTCAAAGAGAGAGTGATTTGTTAAATATTATATATAAGGGCACAAGTAGTTGGTCTAAGCATCGCACCAATAACTTTGAGGGAATTAGGTCTGGTCCAGGTCCCTTGGTTGTATCTAAACCCTTTATTGCATTCGATATGTCTTCTTTTGACAAGCTAAAGTTTTCAACCATATGTTGTGAATTCGGAGTGGGGGGAAAAACATCCGACTGCGAAGTTGGTGTACAAAATACATCCTTAAAATGATCCGCAAAGAGGTTACATATTTCTTGAGGGTTGGAAGAGATAAAATTACCTTTATACATGGATGAAGGGTAGTTTTGAGAAGTTTGTAAATTCGGTTTCTCTGATTTCTCAGGTATCTGAGATTTGAATTTAGCCAAGGTTCCGAAAGTTTTTTTTTTTTTCTTAATTTTAAGCACATACCTTTCGATAGCTGTATAAATGTAATTATAAAAACTCGAAACAGCGCTATCTAAGTCTAAGTTCGATAGAGCGCAACTCCAGTTAATACCATCTAGAAGAGATGTTATGCTTTCGTAATCAGCATTAAGAAAATCGTACACAATGGAGTTATTGGAGGACTGGGTAAAAGAGATATTTATATCAGATAGCATTACTGTTAGGGCTGTATGGTGGACAGTGTTAGCAAACAAATTTTCTGCTTCGATGGTTGGACCAACCCTCACTTCGTCGTACGAGTTAGTAAAGATTAAATCCAACCACCTACTATTTTGGTTTTGTGTTGCAGAGACTTGCTGTAGATCATTGCTATAAAAAGTGCTTATTAATGTAAAGTCTATGGAACTAGAGAGGTTTACAGGAAGAAGATACTTGTCATTTTCATCAATGACAAATGATATATTTGGACGGTTGAAGTCACCAAAAATAATAATCCTATCATCTCCATTTAAGGTTTCCGTAAATGTAGTGATTGTTTCACATAGCTCATTGTATGATGTTTCACTAGAGCTTGGGGGGATGTAAATGACACCAATGTACATAGAGAATTTTTTTCCTATACAAACTCTTACTATACGGTGTTCAAAGAATTTGTGAGTAGGGGTTTCTATAAGCTCACTTGAAAGAGAATTGTGGGTAGCAATTAGTACGCCGCCACCTCGTGAGAGGCCTGTTGAGGAATAGTTACGGTCATTTCGGTAGATAGTCCAATTGCAGTCCAGGATTTCTTCATTTTTAAAAGTGTCGTTTAACCAAGTTTCTGTAATTACCAGAATCTTGAAGTGACAAGATTTAGCGTCGATAAATAGTTTATTTAGTTTACCTCTCATTCCACCACAATTGTGATAAAAAATTTTTAGAGAATTAATTGAGTCGGCAGGTAGGCATGGATCCTTAAACATTACTTGAGGAATGTTGTTAGGTGACTTTGACTGGTTTTGAGCAATAGGGGTAGTGTTAGGGTCCAAGTGAGGGGCAATAATACTGTTGGTGCTCCTTACGGGACTTTTGCAGAAAAGAGACATGTTTAGACCTGACGTGAGTGCCATAGGTGTCAAGGTCCGCATTGACTTGACTTATGGACACTCCAAGTTGCTCGTGAAAGCAATTAAACATATGACGCAAATCGTTCACATCGGTCGGCAGCCCTTCTTGTTGTATTAAAACTTTTAAATTAGTTTTGGTCTTACCCTCTATGCATGTAGAATCAGGGGCTTTATGCATATAGGCAAGATACAGACGGACGTTGTTATAGACGCTGTTCTCTCTAAGGCGAGAAAGGGCATATCTGCTTTCAGTGCCTGCACAGGAGTTCAATGTTAATTTCACTCTTGGAGGTATTAGAGGGTCTAAAAAGGTTTCAGGGTTACCAGGTTGATTGGAAGGGATGCTATGGAAAGGAGATGGGTGTAAAGTGCGGGGATGGATGGTAGGTGAGTTAATTGATGATTTAGTGTCTACGGAGGGGGATGGAGACGGGTTGAGAGTATGGGAGTGAATGAAATTCGGATAGTTGGTAGATGTGTTTGTGGGGTTTACTCTTGAGTCGGAGACGGGTGAAAGGTTGAAAGATACACGGCGACGTTGTGCGATAGGTTTTGTGGGAGCTGACTTTTGATATGATTTTGCAGGAATTGGATTACCGTTGTGCTTGTTGTTGCTGTAGTGAGTTGTAGTATTTTTAAAAGTATTGTCATTGTTGACCGATCTGGGCTTATGACTGATCTGTGGAGAGAAGGTGGGAAAAATATTGGTTTTAAGTTCCCAGTTGGGGACAGAGCTGTGATGGGGTTTACGAGAATTAGGGCTGGAATTTAAGCTGGAGTTTGGAATACCATAAGAAATAATATTATTTGATGTTGATTTAGGCTTATTACTATTGCTTATCTTATGATTAGATTTAGTGTTTATGCTAGGATTAGAAATAACATTAGAAATATTTGAATTAGACTTAGGTGCATAACTTTGAGATACGTTTGCCTTAGATATATATCTCGGTTGCCAGGTTCTGCCAGGTTTGTCCGTCCACCTAGATATTCGTATATTTCCGTGTTCTTGCATACCACCGGAAGGATTCAGGACCATCCAAGCGTATTTAGATGGTAAGCTAAGTTTAAAACTGCTTAACTTGGCACGAATTGGAGATGTTTTTTGGCAATCGGATATGGTGAGGCGGAACTTTTTTAAAAAGTATTTACGCACCCAGGATATACTTGCATTGGAGGGAAAGCCTTTGATAAATACAGTGATGCACTCATTTTGGTTGACCGAATTTAACTTTTGGATGCGGCTTTCCCATTCTGGTATTGTCCACGAAGTTCCAAAACGTTCGATAACTCTTCTAGGTGCAGCGATTGGAGTTGTAAGCATGGTGGTGTCTGAGGCAATGGTAGAATCCATAGTTATACTATGTTGCCTTGTCGGTAAAGGGGCAGCAGATTTAGAATGCTTGGATGCTAACGTGATTTCATCGAAAATAGAAGAAGAGTTATGTTGAAGCGCCTGTGGTGGTGGGGATTCAACTCTAATGGGCGCTGATCTAACTTCATCTGCTATATCTGCGAGCGTCACACGGAACACATCTAGATCATTGCTGATGTCATTCATTTTTTGAAATAGTATTTCAAACATAGGATCAGGCTGCAGAGGTGTTGATTTGGCTGCACTTGAATTAGATTGTAGTGCAATGTCCAAATCATATCGCAAAGAAGAAAGGTTACTCATTATATTTCTGGTGGAGTCGTCATTTTTTAAGATTTCGAAGCCATTTTTTACTTCTTTTTTAAGCTCATTAATCGCCTTATCATAATACAAAGCTTCCTCACTATCTCTTACTATTTCAGTTAATACTCTGAGATTCTTTGAAATAGTTGAGATGTCAGAGTTATTTGCTTTACACATGGACTCTACTCTGGCTACATCATCAGATAAGTGTGTGAAGACGTCGAAGTTAGGTTGGTTACTGCAGAGTAGTTTATTGTTTACGTGCAATGCCTTTAGAGAATCGCTCAGACATTTAATGGCGAGCATCACGTGTGAAATCGACAAATCCCTACACTCGTCACAGCAAAATTTAAAATGTGAAGAGTAATCCTGAATGTAGTTCAGACTCCTCTTTGTCATGCCCACACAGCAGCCGTGGTAAGATTTCCCGCAGAGACCATTGCAGCTCAATGTAAGTGCATTTTTGTCATCGATAGAGCAGTTGTTGTTGGCACAAGTGAATTCCATTGTATATTGTCAACTTTGTTTTATTTGGTGTGATTAAGTTCTTTATTATATTTAAAGGCACGAAATGATGACACGCACAAATTTTTTTATTTTTATAGGTTAATGCTTGACTATTGTTTTGTGTATATATTGTCAACTAAGTTTTACTTGAAGTGATTGACTTATGTTTTTTTAGCTTTTGGTTATTAATATGCAAGCTGGCAAAAACACTAAATATTTATTTTAAGTTGGAAGCCACAAAAATTGGGTCAGAATAACTTTTGCTATTTTTTTTGATTGATTAATAAGAATAAGGCACAAGAATACAGCGAAATTAAAACTGGAGCGGTTTATAAATCACGTCCGAACTGTTTGCAAGTCGATGCAGACATATTTTAAAGCTATGTTTGCCGTCGCGGCGGCACACATACAAAGTCCGACCAGCACTTAATTTTCATTGTTTCTGTACTGGATATAACGCATCCAGAAACAATGCATTTATAGTCGCTCGCCTCGTCATCAGCGCTAATGATGAAACAAGCAGGTTGGTAGCGGGGAGTATAGCAACGTACACCAGCAAATATGCTGGCAGCGTAGTCGTCTATTTGCTGGTTAGCTAAGCCAGCACCCAGGCGACGAGCGCTCAAGAAAATATAAGCCAAACGATTGTTACTAACAACAATACATATGTTAGCAAGCCTTGCTCTTGGTACATGAATTCTAAGTGACACATCATCACCAAATTGCTTATCACAACAACAAACATGTTTGGGTCACAACGAACGGTCTGACATTCAGCCGCAGTGACTGACCGTCGGTCGTTGATGACAGCGGACTCCACTTACTTTACCAACCGTAGCTGGCTGAATCACCAACGATAAATAAGCAGCGGCAACTTCTATTACCGCTGTGTCGTTCACAGCTTTAGAGAAGTAACCTTTTTCTTTGGATGATCAACTTTTTTAGAATCAAGTCCCGCGGTGTCCAACGGTGGGTCGGAAATTGTCACGACCTTCTCTGCGGGCTGTTTTCAATAATAAGAGTGTCCAGCGTTGTCCAATGGTGAGTCGGAAACTGTCACAACCTTCTCTTTGGATTGTTTTCTCTTACGAGAGCGTCCAGCGTTGTCCAGCGATGGGTCAGAAATTGTCACGACCTTCTCTTTGGATGGTTTTCTCTTACGAGAGCGTCCAGCGTTGTAATGCAGTAGGTCAGAAATCGCCACGACCTTCTCTGCTGGCTTTTTTCTGTTATTAAAGTGTCCAGCGTTGTCCAACGGCGGGTCGGAAACTGCCACGACCTTCTCTGCTGGATTCACTTTAGTTGAAGCTTATCCCGTGATGTTCATAAGAGTATCGGAAGATGTCACGAAAGTCTTGCTTTCCTCCGTCGTATGGGCTGGCTTCAGTCAACCGATTGAAATCTTGACTTTCCTTCCATTCATGGTGATTACAAAATACTTGTCGAACCTTTCGGACACTGCGAACGGGCCTTCGTACCTGCACTGTAGAGGTCGTTGAACCTTGTTAATTCTCACGAAGACATGAGTGCAAGTTTCCATGCCTTTATGGACAAATATTCTTGATTTGTCGTGATGACTCGTCTGAGGTGACATGACTTTACGCATCATGGACCTTAGATCTTTCACGATCGGAGAGGTCCCACAAGATCTATGTTTATATGCTCAAAACGTTCACTTGGTTTATCAAAAAACGCAAGCGGTTACTTGTTATGCTGCTGGACCTTAGAACGCTGGAATGGCAAACAGCGAATTTACGAACGTCTTTGCCCATGTTTGGCCAGACAAACCCCTTTTTAACCAGTTTTGTCGACGCAGTAACGCTTGCATGAGTGATTCCGTGTAGTTTTGCTACCACTTCTTCGCGAAACTTACTAGGAACTATAGGACGAACTCTGCCATGTTCTGTATCACAAAAAACGGGGCTTGCAACGTTTGGAAAAACGAGTTTGCGTACCTCAAGCGATGACAGTTCTTTTAGAGAATTGATTAGTGACCTTACCTCTGTGTCAATCAACTGTTCCACGGCCATTGCATTAAAATCTATAGGAATGTTGATTTGTGCCACCTGCTGGATTCTAGACAGAGCGTCTGCCACTGTGTTGTTCGTGCCCGGAAAATGTCTCTCGAAAACTGCCCTATAAAGTCCAGGTGTCATGCCTGGCGTGGTGAGGCCTTATCCAAGTTTTGCCTGAAGGCGAACGTAGCATTTATTGAACAATTTTACCGCTTGGTAGATAGCTCAAAAATCACGGTCATACGTGCTATATTTCCTCTGTGCATCCATAATTTTCTTTGAATAAAAACCCAGTGGTTGCATCGCGCCATCTATTTCTTGATGCAAAACTGCGCCAACCGCAAAATCGGATGCATCAACGCTGAGTGAAAGTTTGGCATTTGATTTGGGGTTGTAAAGAAGTGCCGCGTTTGCAAGATCGTTCTTGCATTTGCCAAATGCTAGCTCTGCTGCTGTATTCCACACTAAAGGCGTTTTATCATTTTCCTAATTTCTGACTATCATGCCTTGCAAAAAGGACTGAGTTGAAACTGCATTCTTTATAAATCGTCGATAGAAGTTCACCATCCCTAGGAATTTTTTAAAATCATGCGCAATTTTTGGTTTCGAAAAGTTTACGATTGATCGCACCTTATCTTTGTGAGGTTATATTCCGTCTTTGTTGACCATGTGGCCCAAAAACTTCACCTCTGGGTTGCCTAATACCCATTTCGTGGCATTAATCACGAGGCCATGCTCGCGCAGCAGCTGGAGTATTCTTTTCAAATGCGCTTCATGCAGCTTTTCGTCTCTGGAACAGATGTCGTCGATATAGACGAACGCGTAATTTGCTTCTGAGGCCAAAATTTTGTTAATATGCCTTTGAAACGTTTGAGCTGCATTTCTCAAACCAAAGGTCATACTTCAATTGAATTAAGCCAAAAGGGGTCGTTATCGCGGTTTTTGGAATATCATCAGGTTCTATAGGTATCTGGTGATACGCACGCTGCAGATCAAGCGTTGAAAAAAAGCTCTTCCCACACAGAATATGTGTAAAGCAGAGAAGGGCACAAATTAAATTTCCTATCCCATGGAATTGGAAGCAAAATGCTGCGACGTCGAAACATGAACAGCGTAAGCTACTTCGTGTGGCTTACGATCGTGTGCATTCGGCTGTTGCTTTGTTTTTATTTTGGCAGCAAATCAAGTCAGTTGCTTTTCAGCATTTGTTGAAATAACATCTCTTTGCGCAATTTTTTAAAATATAGCGAGATAATACGTAATATTATCTTCGTTTTTCTCTGCTTTCCACTCAATCAAAGAATGTGATAGTATGTGTGTGCCCATCGCTGGTGTTTAGTCATGCACGTGGGGAATTGAGTTGCGGTCTGATACCGTTTTTTCACTAAGCCAGCATCTGTTTTGTCGAGAGTAAGACGTCTGGGTCGGGCGTGAATAGGCGGCCCATCTGTTGTGATGTGATGGGTAACGCCTGAGTTAGCAGAGACGCTTTTCTGCTAACAGTGACGTCGGAAAATTCTGAGAGTATCCTCTCGAAAGGGTCGTGAATATTAAAATAAAATAGTTCTGTGTTACCCCAATCCATATCTGTTTTCCTGCTCTCACGCTTGGTTCCCTGGTCGATTAGTCTGCCGTTTTTCTTATCCACTAATAGACCGTGATGCCGAAGGAAATCAGCTCCAATAAGTGGTGTTTTGACGCTGGCTATCACGAAGTCCCATGCATATACGGCGAAGACCCAAATCGAGCGCTTATTTCTTGATGCCGAAAGTCTCGATGCTCGATCCGTTAGCTGCGTATAACTTGCTGCAGCGCATCCCGTTGAATCGCTCTTGGCCTGAGAGAACCCGTGATGAAAGACACTGTATTCTACAAGGTGTGGAAGAGAACATTAATGTCACACAAGCTTGTTACAACTGTGGAATCGAAAGGCATTTTCTTCGTGAATGTCAGAATCAAAGAAGGGTTTTCTGCTGTTTATGACGGAGAACCAAAGTGAGAACCGCAGATTGCTGTCAAAAGCCACAGGGAAACGACGAAGGAACTCGCCAGATGCGAGGTATGGTTGCGTTTCGACATTCAGTACCTCCACCACAACAACATCAGTACCCACGTCACCAATACTAAATTATGATGAAGGTCGGATCCCCGCTACCGTTGCTTTAGATGGAGAGGTGGTAACGGCCACTATAGATACAGGAGCAACACGCAGTCTTATAAATCAAGAGTTAGCAGAAAAACTATGACCGCAAGATAACAATATACCGATTCAAGCAACAGTGCGCTTGGCAAATGGAGAGGAAACCCAAGTAACTCAAGGACTTGTTATGACGGTGAGCATTGGAAGAAGAGAAAACGAAGATACTGTGCTTATTTTGCCAGATGCAATTGACCCGCTTATACTAGGTCTAAACTTAACTGTATGGAAGCAAAATTAACCATCGGCGACCATACAGTATCACTCAACTGTAGAAACATGGTCATGGATAATCATATTCTACCAGTCATGAGAGATCAACCCCAGAGCGACGAAGATCACATCCAAAAAGTTTTAGAAGCAGAACTACAGGCTTTTCAGAAATTGCAAGGAACTTCAACTATAACTAAGCACAAAATCTAAATGCGCGACGACAGGCCCATCAAACAGCACGAAATCCTTCCCACGAAATCCAGCGATGCAGGCCATAATAGATGATTAGATAAATGAGATCATTGAGAAGGGTTGCATTGAGTCATCGCGAAGCACAGTGGGAAATTAGTGGCATTAAATATAATTTTTCAACATACGAAAATGGTAATTTTTCTTTTAGATTTGCAAATAAGGAATATTACTGAATAGAGCACCATAATTTTTTTTCAGGATTTGATCATTTTGTAATAAAAAAAGGACATCAAACTTGAAAAAGATAAAAATTTTGTTTGAAGTATCTAAAATGCATATCTTCAAGGTCAATTCTTAACCAAAGCAAGCATTAAAAAATTGAAACAACTATTGGCTTCCCATAAAACAATGTTTGTTTAAGTTATATCTTCCAAAATAAAAAGCCTATGTTTGCTTTGTTTAAAGAATTTTACAAAGAAATAATCTTGTATATTTTTTTTAAATTACAACTTATGTGGACCCGATCTGTCGTGCGGCTCATTCCGGCAAATGGTAAAATAAACCTGGTTAATAATTAAGATCTATTTAAATCAACTATTATGTTTTTAGCTGCTTCTATATGCCGTTTTGGCGTAAAAATTAGTTTTAAGTACCTAACCTCAATTTCAATCACATTTTCTATTCAAAATAATTGCTATGCAAGAGAGCACAATTCATTAAAACTTAAAACGAAAACACTTAATTTTATGGAGTTTGATCAAAAACTGAATAAGTTAATTACTGGAGGAGGTATGGAGATGGTTAATTACGTACATTAAATCGAGCTCTTAGATGAAAAATTAGATGAAGATCCATAAATAAATTTTAGTTTGCACATTTAATTGAATATCAACTTTATTTTGATTTTACTGTTATCTTATATCACAGTTGTGAACAAACAATTAATAATACAGTTTTAGAATGTATTAGAAGTTATTGATTGTGGTAGGTAATTAAATTGATAAGATGTAGCGCAACTATTTTTAAATTATACAGCTAGTCTAATACCGCCTAAAAGGTGATTTTACATTGAAACCTAATAATTTCAGTTGCGTTATTGCCAATCGGTATACATTTTGAAGAAGCTCAGAAAGCGTAGAACAAAAATTATCGCAAATACCGATTAAACTTTTCTCGAAAATGATTATGTACTTTAAAAACACAGACCATTTTAACATGATCCTCAAGATCCCAGAGCATCCTCAATTTATTTTAAAAGTGTTTACTAATAATAATAATAATGATAGGCAATAATTTTATAACATCACAATTTTTGAAACCCTGTATAAAGCTATTTAATTGTATATGTGTACTTGTTTCGTAATTGTGTTGAAGATATATTTATCCGCATTTATCCATTTTTGTTTTAAGTTTTTAAACCTCGTAAAGCCGCGCCCAATGGCATCACACATATACTCGCGCACGACCCTAAACCGTATATACATATTTTTGGTATTTTTAATATGCGGGTTTAATTGAATAACAAAAAAAAAATAATAATAAGATCTAATAGATTTTTAACATTTTTTTGTAAAAACAAAAACAAAATAATTTAATAATGTTAATATGTGAGAAAACACCGAATTATATTGATTTATCGGTCTGAGAGACCAATGCGCGAGTATAGGATGGTAAATAATCTTTGTTGTTTGTACTATTGCTATTTACTATTGTATAATTTTAACTGTTACTGTACCTGCAATTAAATCTTGGTTTTTAATTCATTGAAGCTTATACTTAACCTTTTAAAACAAATGAATTTGTTCACAAAATCTCTATATTTTGTGAGTATTGTGATGAATAACTACTATTCGCGTATAAACTAGGATCAAATACTAAAATAAAACACTTGCTTCGTTATATATTGAAATTTCAAAATAAAAACTTAAGTTTTAATGCATGAAGCAGTAGGCGGATAATCATAATTTTTGTACGACAATGGGTCGCACCAAATAGCACCTATGCAATCATACGAAATTTTGTTGAAATACCTTTACGGGGCTCAAAGTTATTGATTTTTTTCCGCCTCTCCAATAAAATAGAAAGCACAAGTGATAGTGAAGCTGGAATAAATATTAATATACACATGAGCCTTCTCAGCTAACTCTTTCCATTGCGCTACCTTTTGCTCATGAGTAAGCACATCACTAAATTAAGCAAATAAAATGTTCCTTCTCTCTAATAAAGGGTGTTTTTTATGAAGTTTTTTTTTCAATATAAATTACTCTATTGTCTGACAGTTGTTTTGACAGTTTAAAGTGGCGTCTCTACTCAGTATTGTTTGGCAAATCATCATGAATAGGTTAACTCCAGAACACTTCGTGAATTTTATGATGCACATAATCGTCCGTCTGAGACCACCATAAAGAACGTAATTACCAAATTTCGGTCTACATTCACTCTTTTGGATGTCAAGCCACCGAGAAGAATGAGAAGAGTGCGTACAGAAGAAAATATTGCTGTCGTTGAGGCCAGTGTCGAAGAAAACGACAGTTTATCGATTCGTCGTCGTGCGCAAGAAGTTGGACGTTGTCCTTGCGACATTTTTCAATTATGGAAAATTTTGCGCAAGGATTTGGGTTTGGTGCCATACAAAATTCAATTGGTACAACAATTAAAGCCACACGATCATCGAATGCGCCGTAAATTCAGTAATTGGTCGCTTAATCAATTAGACGAAGATCCGCTTTTTTGCCGCAATGAGGCGCAATGAGGCGCGTCCTCTTCAGTGATGAGGCGCATTTTTGGTTGAATGGATATGTCAACAAGCAAAATTGCCGTATTTGGAGCAAAGATAATCCACACGCCGTTCCAGAATTACCAATGCATCCCGATAAATGTACTGTTTGGTGTGGTCTATGGGCTGGTGGAATCATCGGTCCTTATTTCTTTAAAAATGAGGAAGGACGACGCGTTACCGTGAATGGAAATCGTTACAGAACCATGATCAATGAATTTTTGTTGCCAAATCTTCAAGATATGGATGTGGACGAAATGTGGTTTCAACAGGATGGTGCCACTAGGCATACTGCGGGCGAAATAATCGACTTATTGAAAGAACATTTCAACGACAACATTATTTCGAGAAATGGACCGGTGAATTGGCCTCCGCGTTCATGTGATTTGACGCCACTTGATTATTTTTGAAAAACCAGCAACGATTGACGCTTTGGAAACCAATATTCTACCTGTCATTGCTGAAATACGCCCTCAAATTCTTGAAAAGGTGGTCGAAAATTGGACCTCTAGAATGACCTTTTTGCAAAATAGTCGTGGTGACCATATGCCCGAAATTATATTTAAATGTTTAATGCCAAGAAATTATCTACCAAACAAATTTCACATGTCATTTCATAATTTGACATGTGTTTTATTTAAATTTCAAATCAGCAAGCTCTTAAAAAAACACCCTGTACAAGTTAAAGAACACAAGTTAAAGGTTACATTAACATCGACATATATTTGTAAATACACTATGACATTTATGTCGGTTTGTCTACGACATTTTTATCATTGTATAAAGTAACAAATATTTCATATGTCAAAGTTTTATAAAACAAACAATTGTCAGACAATTGCGACAAATTTGTAGAATTGTCACCTGTCAATTTTTATGAAATAAGGCCCAGGCCGTGGCTTATATCAGTGGTGCGTAATGCCATTTGGACTGCATTCGGCGCCAGCCACCTTTCAGCGTGCCCTCGACAGTGTCATCGGGCCTGACCTAGAACCATATGCTTTTGCATATTTAGATGATATCACCGTCACAGGTGAGTCCTTGGAGAATCACATGGCCAATCTCAGAAAAGTCTTCCATCGAGTTCGAGTGCGAGTTCTTCCAAAAAGATTTAAAATACCTTGGATACGTCGTGAATTCCATCCAACGGAATTCATACTGACCCAAAAAAATTGCTTGGGTATCGCTTTAGGGTACCAACGATTTGTGCCTGAGTTTTCTGATGTTGTGTATTCACTTACAGTCTTGTTAAAGAAAGTTCGTCGATGGACATGGGAAGAACCCCAACAACAAGCCTTTTAGGAACTAAAATCTCGTCTTACAGCAGCACCAGTACTTCTGTGCCCAGATTTTTCGAAGAGATTCACGCTGTTAACGGATGCCAGTGATTATGGCTTGGGCGCAGTGCTTACACAGGCGTTCAATGGTCAGGAACGTGTAATACCATATGCCAGTCGAAGACTCAACAAAGCCGAAGAATACTATTCACCCACGGAAAAGGAGTGCCTAGCAATCGTATGGGGAGTCAGGAAGATGCGACAATACCTGGAAGGATATGAATTTAACATCATAACAGACCGCCTATCTCTGAAATGGCTGAATTATATTGAGAGTCCTTCAGGACGCATCGCACGTTGGGCCCTGGAATTACAGTGTCTAACAGTTCAGGTTTGACATTCAATACCGTTAAAGTAAACATAACGTCGTAGTAAGCGCATTATCACGACAGTCAAGGAATGTATTATTAACAATAACCGTCGAGTTTACCGAAAATGCAAGATATTCATGGTTGGAAAAACGGAAGGACGAGGTGCAGAAAAATCTTGAGAAGTTTCCGGATTATATAATTGAAGGTAACCAACTTTATCGCCATATTTCACGATGAGTCGGAGATGAAAATACCGCTCCATGGAAGCTGTGTTTACCAAAACCTCTAAGAAAGCGATTTTTAAAGGAAAACCATGATGACGCTACAGCTGGCCACCTTGGAATAAGTAAGACTTCTGCGCAAACTGCAAACTGCATTGGCTCGGAATTTTTAGAGGCACCAGTCGCTACGTGCGAAGCTGTGAATCGTGTCAACGCTTCAAGCCAGAGCAGCAGAGTTCAGCTGGGAAAATGTAAACTCGAATAGCTGAAGAGCCGTGGGCTATTATTTGCGCAGATTTTGTAGCGCTCAAAACATGGCCCTCGCTCAAAATATGGCAATACAATGCTGCTGGTTTTTGTGAACAAATTTTCCAAGTGGACATAGATTGTGGCCTCAAGAAAAGCAACAGCAGATACACTGAAGAAGGCATTTCGGGAGAAGATTCTGGCACACTGGTGTTCCAAAAATATTAATCACCGACAATGGCACAGAGTTCACCAGCAAATATTCACAACGAACATGAAGGATCTCGGCGTTAGACAACAGTACACTGCTCCATACACACCGCAAGAAAATGCCACGGAACGTGCCAACAGGACTCCATAGACAGGACCATTATAACTATGGCAGCACAACTTATAGGAAAAGACCAAAGATGCTGAGATAAACTACTACCGGAAATTTCACTGGCCATTAACACAAGTATATCAGAAAGTACAGGGTTTAGTCCAGCCTTTCTGACACAAGGTCGTGAACCCTGAATGCCAAAAGCTCTCTATGACGAAACAACGTTTGGTACAGGAAATTCAGCGCAGACACCCACGCAGAAAGCAGAACGCTTAAAGAAGTGTTCGATCTAGTACACAGTAATTTAGAGCGAGCTGCGCAGGATCAAGCTAGGGATTATAATCTCTGACGTCGGCGCTGGCAACCAGAAATCGGAAAACGCGTTTAAGTTAAGCAACATCACCTATCAAAAGCTACCGAAAGCTACCGAAGGATTTGCAGTTGAACTAGCTTCAAAATATGGCGGACCTTATAAAGTCTTAGGATTTATTTCACCCGTCATAGTGCAAGTTCAGCGAGACGGCGATACGCAAACGCGAACCGCACATGTCAACGAACTGCGAGAATTCAAAGAATTTTAAATGGTTAAAAAACGAGAGACACAATAAACGCATACAGAGACACACAATAAACGCATCAAGAGAAACACAATACACGCATCAAAAGTATAACAAGATACATATCTGCGTCAAGTGATCATTAAACCTCAACAGGTGGCCACACAGCCATAGAAAATAAAAAGAGACAAATTGGCAACTCGATTACTAAAGTAGATTTAGATAAGCTAAATAAGTAGATTTTCGTAGAACACAGCATCAGTCAATCGTGCACTTCAAAACCGAAAGAACATCCTGGGTAAAATAAAAGAAAGTGGTGAAGAAATTATTTTAAACAAAAAAATTCAGATACATTGAAAAAAAACAAACAATTACGCAGCAGAACAAGCTGGTTAAAAGTGTTGAGCTCCTGCGACAGCGCTCTGAAGCCTTAGAGCTTAAACGGACGCGAGCTATCCAGCTTGAAGACAGCTGGACTGAAGAGCTGGGCCATCTGAACTGAACGCACCGATGGCAGTGGCAGAGAAATTCCGCCAAACAAAATCACCAGTGCTACAGCGCAGCACAGCAGAAGTAAGACAGTTGATGGTTCTTAACCCACTTATCGTCACTGGTTCCTAATCTCAACCATGGCCTCGGCCACGTGCACTCACTATTGCTGACCCCAAGGCTATCATCAAGCAGCAACCACAAACCGTTAACGACAGCAAAAATGACGTCGATATCGAAGGCGACGACGATGAAATACCTACATTGCCAAGTGAGCCACCAACCAGCGAAACACCATATAGCGCTGACGAGGACCGGTGCATCACCTTCAACAACGAAAATTCAACGCCAGCATGCGGCAACGTGCCTCATCAGCAGCTGGTTGTCAACATCAGCGATATTGACGGCCACAACGATAAATTTCAGTCAAAAAGCCAACCTCTAAGCCACAGCATCCGAATAAGACAAACTGCAGACAACGAAAAGCCGCTATGTGCATATCTCGCCGGCCGTGGTGGTATCACAATCAACAGCAGTGACTACAAACAATAAGCGAGCGGACTTTTCTAAACGACCACCTTAAAGACTTTTTCAATGGTTGTGGAAGAGCGCGATTCCTGAGGAAACCCGAGAAGAAACCCATGTATTCTCAACATTTTTTTATTACAAATTACTAAGACAATCAGTAGGACCGGCGCAAAGGGACAACCGAAAGGTACGAAGGAGTAAGGCAATAGACGAAAGACGTAGATCTTTTGGGGAAAATATATATTTGTCCCAATTAACGAAGAAAGTCATTGATATTTAGCTATCACATGCTTCGCCAATATATCAGGCAATGCTCGAGTTATACCGGACGCCACCCAACAACCAGCAATCCTGGTGTTTGACTCTTTGGCACTGAAGCCCCGCACTGAAGCCGTTAATGCTCTACGCACATATTAATAGAAAAGCACCAAAGCAAAAACCCAACGCAAGATGATGCAACCATACGGTTCAGCGAAAGCGCCATGCCATGGCACACCGTCTCAGTGCCCCAACAAACACATGGCACAGACTGTGGCGTATATTTGCTGCATTGTGCTGAAAAGTATTTCACTGCTCCCATACGTGATTTTCAAGAACCAGCGGTACAGCAAAGTGTCTGATGCGTTTCACACGGGATCGGCCGACAAAGGAGAAGAATAGCAAGGCTAAGTCACTACCTGCACAGCCTACAACCTGATCCTGGCCCAGAGCTACCGACAATCGACTTGCCAGACATAGCGAAAAGCAGCAGTAGCAGTAGTAGTAGTAGTAGTAATAGCAGTAGCAGCATCACTAGCAGCAACAGTAGCAACAAAAGCAGCAGCAACGATGAGGTCAGTGACAATGACGGCCACCGACAGTTCTTACGCCCAAAGCAGGCCACTCCGCCAGCTAGTAACACGCCCCCGCAAATAATATCGGCGGCAATTACATCGTGATGGCTCAACGCTCATCGCCTGGCGAAATACCCATGGAGCGCTGGCTCAACATCGTAGCAGAAAAAATATTAGAGCACCAGTAAAGATGAACCCCAAACGCGAGGGTGAATTTTATAGTTCGCGCATTGGGAGTAACTTACAGCGTGCGATTACTGCGTTCAGGCCTCGCACGGGTCTTTAAAACCACACCAAAGTAAGGAGGGGAAGTGACAACACATAAAGTGGTTAATATGTGCCGCACTTTTTGTAAATAAGATTTTAAGCTTTGTATATATATAATAATATGTAAATAATTTGTTTTTCAACATAACTTAGTTTATGTATAATAGGCTGGGTCGATTTTAAAACCGATGTTGCCTGGGCGATTTTCGGTTGGGCATGAAAAGTTATTAAACAAAAAACAAAAAAAAGGGGACTGGGGGTACACCTTACCCCATCGCACCCTCAATTTTGTGAATTTTTTCTATAGGAATTTTATTCAAAATTTTTTTTAAGAACTTGCTAAGGTAGGGTAAAACTAACGCCAGATATGAAATCCTCACTCCCGATTCAACCACAAAACGGTCTAACATGTATACGTTGTCATACAAAAAATATTCATGCTATAATGGGACATTATCTAACTCACGGATGGAACTATCCGTTTCCTCCAATTCTGTCCAGGCTTGATTTATTCTTTTAACTCGCTCATTGTAATATGCTGCCATCTTCCCCTCCAATGAATCCTTCTTGAAATTCCGAATAACGTGCTGAATTTCTTCCCCAGTTGCCTTTTGTTTGGCAAAAAGCTCCTGATAATATTGCATGTTATTGATTCTTGGCTGAGTCTTCGGAGTTTTTTTGATTATACGCTGATCACTGGAATGCGTGTTGACTGCGTATTTAATTCACGTTGACCACGGGCGATGATATCTCTCGGCAATACCGTTCACTTCCGAAGGACGCGTAAATTTTCACGGGGTCACCAAAATGTTTGATTCAATAGTTGCGTCTAGACGGCACATTAAGCGTATAGATTGCTTGAATCAATTTACTTGCTTATTTCAGATAGCACTTAAACCACATGGAATTTAATGGCTGAGTTCAATAAAAGACTTGATGTCTACTGAATAACTAAAAAAAAACAATTTATTAATACCACTTCTTTTATACCAAATGAATCTTTAAACTAATACTTAAGATACTTAAGATATTACACAATATGGTACTACAACAATAAACAAAGCAAAAGAAGCCAACGTAATAAATTGTTAACTAGACACTAATCAAAATTATAAATATATTCAATATTTACAATTACAAAATTTACTTTAATTTACTGTGCCAAACAGTCAACGCTCTGACTTAAAACAAAAACAATGCATTTTTGCTAGCATAGTAAACTACAAATGTATGTCAGTGCACCAAACTTACGCTGCTCTATATTATTAGGTAACCAAAACGCTTTGTCAAGGTGAGTCGCTTAGCACATGTTGCTGTTGTTGTCGGCGATATTCTTGCACACGTGCCTTCCTTCGATCACAAAGATCTATCTGGATTCGTGTTTTTGATCTGGGGACAGCCAGGTGGTCTTTTGGATATCGAGGTGTTGCAATCTGGTGCTACTAACTACCATACTTCGCACCGTGGCGAAGTCGATCAGTCTTAGACCATTGTTCGAAGTGGTCTCGTGGAGACTGAACTGAGGTCAGTGAACCGGGTCAGTTCGACCGACAATGGAGCCAAAAATTCCTTCTTTTCCGACCTTCGCGTTGAAACCGCCGAAAACTATTTTCACGTCATAGGCCGGGTAGCGATCATACACGTCTTCTAGGCTTGCATAGAAGGTGTTCTTGACAGCATCATTCTTTTCCTCAATTGGGGCATGCGGGGAAATTAGGCATATGTGGAAGAATCTCACCTTGATGCGCATCTCCTGAATGGCGGTGATGTCAGCCTTTATTGTTGATAGTGCTTCCGCCTATTGGACAGCGGCACCTTCCATATCCGAACATTCCAGGTGCATATCCGAAAATCAATGTCCGTTTTTCGTTTGCGGTGGTCGTCAACGTAGAAGGGGTTCATATCCGAGGCTGTTTTGGTTTTCATTGAGAAATTAGTTATGTGGTTGGGACCCAAACCCTACGCACATTCCATTTTTAAGGTCTTGTAGAGACCCCTCAAGCTTATAGTCTAAAGGAGACAGGAAGTTTTTGGACATGGAGCTTTTGAGGCAGCTACAACTCGCCTTGACAGTGCCAGCTGTGGGCTATGTGGTTTTTTTTTATCAAGTCGCAGTGCATGTCCCACACTACGCCCGTCCACACGCTAGCTGGTCACCCACTACATTGTCCGGGACAGAAAAAAGCGGCTAATTTCTATATCTAGAGGCCGTTCACTATCCGCAACCTGTTACCTGTCCGGCAGCTTGTAGCTCAGCCCCCGCAGATTTCCGGAATCTCAAGAATATGGTAAGATTTATCAGACTATGATTTTGAAATCATTAATAAGCAAGGAAAAAGTAATACAAACGCAGATGCATTATCACGAATAAAAACTGAAGGTGAAATTCTGAAAACAATGATTCCCACATTGGAAAGTGAAGAAAAACAAGTTCTATAAGTCACAAGGAGCATGAAACAGAATGAAAATAAAAATAAAACAGAAAATAGGATCAAAAACATAAAAAAATCATAGTGCGAGTGAAAATAAGATAAAAGATAACCATCACCGGAGTTAACACCTCCAAGGAAGTGTTAAAGAGACTAATACTATGTTTACATATGGAGATTAAGAGCAAGTAGATTAACCCATTAACGCCTGACTTGACCAAAATTCTTCGCTAGTTTTGGCATAATATTTTGCATCGAAAAAAAATTATTAAAAAAATTAAATTATTTCAAACTTTTATCGCATATAAACAACCGCCATATTTATTTATTGAGACCGGAAAAAATTTTTCAACCACGTATGTCTCAAGAGCAACTATCAATGACCACGATAGGATAGTTTAAAGCATTATTTTACAGTTTTATCGAAGTGAAATTGACGTTTTGAAAAACAATAGACCAGCAAAATTCACGTTTTTTGTTGAAAAACATTAAAAAACTATTGTTTAAACTGTTTTTTATGTCAATCTGATCGCAGATTCGGTTAGAGCGGATCTGAAAACATTAGGAAAGATGGATGCAATAATTTTTAGAATTTTTTTTCGATGCAAAATATTATGCCAAAACTAGCGAAGAATTTTGGTCAAGTCAGGCGTTAATGGGTTAGCTAATCTTCTTCCGTAATCTAAACTGTTTACACTAGCTTAAAGAGATTAATACCACGTTTCCATGCTATCTTTTACGATATCCCACAATCACATTTTTTGTAAGAAAGAATGAGCATGCGAACCCTATCTTGTGGTATTGGCTAATTTAAGTGTGAAATAGGCATACATTTTCTACCTTTATAGCATGTGATATAATCTGTGATTTCATGAGATACTAGGATACCTATAAAAGTGAATCACATGCTATAATATTTTATAACCGTGTTAATAGCCGCATGGCATTTTTAATTTTATGTGACATTTCTAAAAATTTTAAAATTACCGGCAGACAACCAACAGCTTGAAATTGCAGAGAGTAAGTTTTTGACTGTTCCTTTCCACATAAAAAGCTAAACTATTACTTTTCACGCTAGATTGTCGACGCTCTATGGAAAAGGAAGTGCTGGATCTCAAGCAAAAATCGCTCAACTTCTTGCCGTCATGCCTACTGATTCACTCTATATTTGCCACAATGCAGTTCCACAGCCGCCAACTCAACGATACATCGCTGCGTATGAACGATACTCCGCCACTGCAAGACTTCTTCGCCTATATTAAGCAGTGTAAATGCGTCCGCAGCAGCAGCCTGTCAACAGCAAACGTGCACAAGGCGGTCATCCATTTAATGCGTGTATCAATGCGCCAACAGAATACGTGGTTGTTTCTGAGGCACAGCAATATCAGCAGCAACAACATCAACAAGAACAAAAGCTATGCGCTGGCGTCGTACCCGTTTTGGTAGCAACATCAGTGCTTGTTTCTGCATGTTCATCGGACTCTGGCTCTTCGAATTCCACAGGCGCCAGCTTCACGATGCACAGCTACTCATAACGATACATCGCCACTGCAAGGAGCTAGTGATAGTCCAGGAGTTCCTCGCCCATGTTAAGCAGTATAAATGTGGCCACAGCATGAGCCAGTGAGCAGCAAACGTGTGCCACTTAATACGCGTGGCAACGCGCCAACTGAATACGTGGTGGTTTCTGGGGCACAGCAACATCAGCAGCAACAAAACAACAGCAGCAGCACCACCACCACCACCAACAACAGCAACGTACGAATTTCGGTAGCAACATCAGTGCTTGTTTCTTCATGTTCGTTTTAAAATCCCAATGCTACGGTCTACACGCCGAAAGGTGGCCCCGTTGCTGGTGGCTCAAGCAATAGTGGTGATGTTAACGCTAAACAAATAATTGCAAATCATTTACTACGACTACGAAATTTGAGATTACTATTTTATTAATTGAAACCATGTAAACAAACAATAAAATTAATGAAAATTGAAATTAACTCTTGAAGGCTGGCATAGTTTTAGTTTTCCATTATTATTACAATAGATGTCATCGTCGCTAGCTCGAAGGTAATGCTGTTTCCAAGTCTAAATTTTTTTAAGCATACAAGTTAAGTTTTTTACGACTTTGAGTTGTTTTTAAAAAAAGGCCAAAGCCAACTTTATTGTTTCACTATTAATTGACAACTGAACTTATTTTAAGATAATTAAATAAATGCAAGCCAAATTTACTAACTGCTCTGCCGGACGCGCGGATCATATTCCATATGAAGTTTTTATGCTTTTTCGTTGTTGTTGTTTTCGAGAATGTGACTGTGGAAACTGCAGACACTGCGTCAGCATTCTATTTTGTGGGAATGGAATTTTGGATCTAAGTTGCAATTTATTTGTTCTTAACTCTTCCCCTCCTGATTTCGACCGTCCTCGGTTGACCCATTAAAGATTTGATTAAGCTTTTCTATGACCGATACCGAAAGTTGAGGGTGTCGTTCCTTTAGGCTTATTGTGTCTGTTGGTTGACCTTTCATACTTCTGCGTATGTGACTTACTGTCATAATTATCCCAAATAGTACGATAAGAATAGCTACTACGGTGCCAGATTTTAATGATATTTTGTTGCGTACATCTAAAGATTTGATAAACTCAGTGTTTTTCACATTCAGCTCTTTCATCATTTCTAATGAAAGTACCTCTTCTGTATCTCTTGGAAAGATTTTCGGTTGTAGTAAAGCGGGTAATGGTGCGTAGACGACGGTTTCATTTGAAGTATATGTTATGTTCCTGATATTTATGGTTTCATTGTGGTATTTTATTAAGAATGTCCCTTCTAGAATGCTTGTCTCGTTATTTATAATTATGGATCCATTAAATTGATTTAAGAAAATCAGCCCTCTTGAAATTTCTTCTATTTCTGGTATTTGTTGGTTGTTAATTAATTGGCAGGAAGACTTTTTGCTTGCGAGTAAATTTGGGATACATGTTGAATTTCTTAGGTCTATTACATTTTTATTTAAACAAATGGATAATTTATTATATGTCTTACAATTGTTTTTGATTCCATAAAACTTATTCTTGCATTGCAATATTGAATAATAATTAATTTTGTTAATTTTTGTTTTTAATTTAACTGGTTTTACAACTATTTTTTTACAATATTCAGTATTGGTTTCTGGCAAACTTATGATATAAATAATAGTCTCATCATTCGTGGCTATTTTTATTTCTGCAAATTCTAACAATTCATCGATGTTAATGTATGGTATGTTTTCTTTATTGAAAATTTCTTTAGCAATATTTATTTCGGTATTTGATAAAATATAAGAATTAATTACGTTAGCCTTTGCCCAATGAATGGCATACTCTATATTTATTATTTCCTCTTTCATGAGGTCAAGTTTGTATTTTAATTGAATCAAAGATTTATCATCATTATTCCTGTCTGATTGAATCACCTTTAAAATTGTGTTCGTTTTATTAGTTATTTCATTAATTTTGTCTATTGTCATTCTATTAATGATGAGTTGTTTATTGTAATTTTCGAGAGCGTTATTAATTTTTTCCGTCAAAATTATTTGATCAGAGTGGTGCGGGTTTCCGGCTATCCACTTCAATGCACTGCCGATGAAGTTGAGTGATCGTTTGGTCCTTCTGTTTGTACTGAGTCTGTTTAAATGGGTTTTAATTTTTTCAATTTCATCTGAAATAAATGGGTGTAACGAGTGGTCCGTGCTAGTTTTGGTTCTAAATATTGTTTCAAGGTTATTGATTGAATCTTCGTATTTCTTTAAGTCTATGATGTGAATTATTCTGAATGTTCCTGTTTGTAGTTTAGCTAACCCAGTCTCTATTGTCACCAGTTGCGAGTTTGAATAATCTAATATTTAAACGTTGGCTTTGCATAATGCAAAGAGACAAATTATTAACTGTAAAAAAAAAAATTAAGGAGAGAGAAAAAAAAAATTATTAATTTCTTATCAAGCTTTTGTGTACTATTCTGCCAGTATTGGTTACTACTGTACTATTTCGGTTTTCCCTGACTATTTCCTTGATAAACGGCTTCGAGAGTTTTGTCCCTAATCGCCTATTTCTTTTGACAAAAATTATTTGTCCTGGTAGATATTGTTTAGGGTCTTGCTTGATTTTGTTGTGGTATTCTAAATCTTTCAGTTGTTTTTTCTGTAGGGTCTCAATGTTTGAATTTCGAACTCTTTCATAATCGTCAGGTGTAAAACCCACATTTCTGCCAAAAAATAAATCGACAGGTTTTTTTCCTGTAACTGAGTGAACTGAATGGTTATATTCGGAAACAGCGCGTTCCAAAAGTTCTTCAAAATTCCTTTGGGTTCCATTCTCTTTGAGAAATCGCATAATTTCTACCAAAGTTGAATGGAAACGTTCAACCTGTCCGTTAGCCTGACTTCGGTATGGTGGTGATGTATAAATATCAATACCTAATTCATCTTTCATCATGAATTTCATCGAGGCTGAGTTAAGGGATGGTTCATTATCGATGATAATAGATTTTGGAAATCCAAATGCAAATATTATATCCCTAAGTGGTCGCCTTATGTCTTCTATTGATTTACTTTTAAGAATTTTTGTTATGGCATATTTCGTAAATTTGTCCAGAGCTGTCATAACAACTTTATTTTCAGTCAGGAATAAATCTATGTGAACTGTATGTCCTGGAAAGGACGGTATGGGTGTTTCTCCTAATTTAATTTGATTGGGATGTCTTTCGTACTTGTTTTCCTTACATATCTGACAAATTTTTGTTATGTTTTTAATTTTGCTTATCATCGAGGGAAAGTAGTACTTTTCGAGAATCTGAGATTTATTTTCAAGGGCGTTTCGATGAGCGCGGTTATGGATTTCGAGAATTATATTTTCTTGTACTTGTTCATTAGTTATGTCTTCAACCATTTTTTGAGTATAGGCTTTGTAGTTTGAAAAATTGAGGGGGTAAATTTTTTATATCATTCCCATAATCCTTTCGTCTGTAAGGATACCATTTATAACTGAGGGATTCAAATATCTTTTAAAAAGTTGTACAAGTTTTTCTTCCGTATATTGTTGCTCTGTAATTATGTGTCTATGTATTCCTGGGAAAACTATTTTTAATTGATAGGTGGAGGTTTGATCGATTTTAAGAATAACTTGGTTTCTAAAGCATTTATTGGGGTTTCAGCGCAAGGTATCAAATTATGACTAGAGCTCTCATCGCTATGAACTGTAGCAGTTAGTGAATTTATTTGGGCCGGTATTCTTGATAAAGTATCAGCCACCACGTTTGCCTTACCAGGTTTGTAAATGAGCTGGTAATTGTATTCTTCTAAGATGGCTTTCCATCTTTTCATCTTGCTGTTAGCATTTTTCGAACTCAAGGCATAGGTGAGTGGTTGGTGGTCCGTGTAAATTTTAATTTTTTTGGAACCGTACAAGTAGTTTCTGAGTAAATTCAGTGACCATATTATTGCCAACAATTCTTTTTCATTTGTGGCATAATTTTCCTCTGTTTTTGATAGCGATCTTGAAATAAATGTTATCGGCTTATCATTTTGCGAGAGCACTGCTCGTATCGCATAATTCGAGGCATCTGTGGTCAATTCAAATTCGTTCTCGAAATTTGGATGTGAGAGAATACTTCTTTCGAAATTAATGCATTTTTTATCTTATTAAAAGATTCAACTGCATCTTTATCAAGAACAATCGATTTACTTTTGGAAGCATGTTTGGACACTCGTCCATCTTAACCTCGTAAAAGATTTGTTAGGGGTTTTGCAATTTTTGCGTAATCCGTAATAAATCGCCTGTAATAACCGGACATTCCTAAGAATGAACGGAGTTCTTTTAATGTTTTTGGTTCTGGCATTTTGTTTATCGCTTCTACCTTGCTTGGATTCGTTTTAATTCCATTTATCCCTACTACGTACCCTAAGAATTCTACGTCTTTCCTTAGAAACTCGCACTTGTCTAGCTGCACTTTCATGTTTGCGGCTTCAAGTGTTTTCATAACGATTCTCAGATTTTCGAGGTGTTCCTCTAGATCTTTTCCAAAGATGATTATATCATCGATATAGACATAACATCTTTTACCGATGTGCTGTCAAAGTATGTCGTCCAATGTTCTCTGGAAAATATCCGGGGCATTTTTTAATCCGAACGGCAATCTGAGAAACTCATATTTTCCGTTGTTGCGGTTTTTTCAATATCGCATTCCCTTAGCGGAATTTGATGGAACCCGCTTTTTAGGTCAATAATTGAAAAAAATTGGTTCTTTCCGAGATTGGAAAGTACTTCTTGAATTTCCGGAATCGGGTACCTATCAGGGATAGTCACCTCATTGAGCTTACGATAGTCAATAACCATCCGGTATTTTTTCACTCCCGATGCATCCATCTTCTTCGGGACTACCCATACTGGCGAGTTGTATGGTGAGCGTGATGGTCGTATAATACCATCGGCCAAAAGTTCCTCGACCTGTCTCTCTACTTCCTCTTTCAAGGCTAAGGGGTAAGGGTAGGACCTAGAGTAAATTGGAGTATCGTTGGTTGTTCGAATTTCTCCTTTAACTATTGAAGTATATGTCAAACTCCTATTTGGGTCAGAAAACAGATGTGGACAATTTTTAATTAAATTAATTAATTTTCCTTTTTGACTCTCTGTTAAATGTGAAACGCGTAAATCAATATTATTCACATCCTGTGCAGCTTGCTGTTTTAAAGGAATCACTTAATTTTGTAGGATTGTCATGACATTCTTATCGGTATGTATTACAGCTCCTATCTGTTTAAGCGTATCGTTACCTATTATACCATGGAAGGATTGCAGTCCAGGTAAAATAAAAAATTTTAATTGTGGTATCTGTGGTCCAAAAATGGTTGCGAATGTATGGTAATTAACTTCAATTTTTCCCGCTACTGAATTAACGAAAAATGATTCTTGGTTTTTTATAGGATTTGATATTTTTGTAGATTGAATATAGTTTTTATTCGATCCCGTGTCTATTAGAAAGTTGAGGGTGTCTCCACTTCTAGTGATATATTCAAAATAAGGAAGTGAAGACGATCTTACTCTAAAAAATTAATATTGTCTAATTGTTAAGGAATGGAATTAAAATATTTTTCTTCCAAAATTGAACCAGCACTCTGGTTTCCTTGTAGAATATCAGAAGATGTTTGATTTGCTTCACCCATGTGTGGTGAAAATATGTCATTAGGGTCGTTGTAAGCCGGTGATTGTAAAGTTTCCTGGAAATAATTTGCTGAAACTCGGCATAAGCATTTGCGTCATGGTCTGGATATTGATATCCAGTTTCAAAATCGTTGGGACTAGGCTGATATATGTCATAATTGTAAGTTTCGTTACTTGAATATGGATGTTGAACTTCGTGACAATTCTGAAGGTCTGTGCTGACAAAGAAATTTCTTTGAACCTTGTTTGGAGGGTGTGTTTGGAAGGTCATTGGTCGTTTTTGACCATTGTTACTGTGCTGAAAATTAGGCCTATTCTGGTAATTTACGTTCTCGTTTGTATCGAATGGTCTATCTCCATAGGCTGTGGTGGTTTGGGAGGCATGTTCGGTCTGGAATTAAATGCTTGGTTTGGTTTTGGAAATTGGAAGTTTGGCTGAAATGTATTGTTTTGTCTAAATGGGTTACCGGTTTGAATAAAAGGATTTGTTCCCTGGTGATTTTGGGTTCTCCAAGTGTTATTTAAGAATGGGTTTGTTCTATTTTGAATGAAGGGATTGGTATTTCCGGCAGATGGCCAATGAACTAATTCAGGATGAAAATTATTTCTATTTGTGGGAAAATTAAATTTTTTTGGTGGTCTAGGTGGTATCATTTTGTAATTGTTTGAACTGTTCTGTGCGTAATTCATACGGAAGGTCATGTTGTCAAGTTTTTGACATAAATTAAGAGCCTGCGGAAGGGACGTAGGTTCTCTTATGCTAAGTAAACGGGGTAAGTCTCCGTTGAGTCCCCGAATAAATGTATCCAATGCCTTATCTCTATAGCAGTTGGTCATAGCTTGCAGTGAGTCTTCACTTATGTCAAGGCAGGAAATTTGGTCTAGTATTAATGATAAGTGCTGATACACTTTTTGATAGAATTCCTGAATTGAATTATTTCGTTGCGCTAACGTGGTGAGTTGGTACTCCAAGGTACCAATATCCCTCTTATTGGAGTAGTGCATCATTAAGCACTGTTTAATTTTCACCCAATTTAGTGGAGTTTTATAGGATTCCAACGCGGTATCCGCTTCTCCCACAATTTTATGCCTAACCGTATGGAGTATCACATAATACTTTGGAGTTCCTTTTAGGTTATCATATACTGAAAATATGCGATCTGTGGTTCTTCTCCAGGAGTTAAATTCTCCCGGAGCCCCTAAAAATTCCCTAAGACATTTCACTATGTCTGGGATTCTATCTAGCTCATTAATATTTTCCCTAGTCAATTCTACTTGGCAGTCCGTGTTATCTTCATTTAGAAAAGTATTATTTAAATTTTGTATCGTTGAGGTCACTAAGTCAGTTATTTGTTGTTGCAGTGTTTTGTCCATTTTTAATGGTTGATTTGAGTTGCTGGGTGTCGTATTATTAAAATTCAGTCTGTTTAATTGTTCTGCTAACTCGTCAGCAGTTACGTTTGTCATTTCTCACGAATACGATTTTTACTTTATTTTTTTGTTTGTAAAAAAACTGTCTTTATAAGTTTTCTTAATTTACTATGGTTTGAATTTGGAATTAATAATAGTGTGTTGTTTTCAGTGGAATCAGACAATATCCAAATATAAAATTTAGATATAAATAAAGTTAGTTGAGTAATTAATTCTTTCTTTCAATATTTAGGCATAATTAATTTTTCTTAAACATTTTTTTTTCACTTTAGAATTTTTTTCAATTTCTTAGTTTAAAATTATTATTCACTTTAGAACTATTATTTTTCTTTGGTTTAAGATTATTATTAATTTTTCTTTTGATTTTTCAAACAAATTTTCTTCACTTAAGATTTTTATCAATTTTCCTTTTTTCGATATTTTTTTCTTAATTTTTCTTTAAAAATTCTTAACTTTCACTTTTTCACATAAAAATATATCTTAGATTTAACTTACAATAAACATTCCGACGATATCAATTAGATTTGGAATCTCGAGCTGTATCCTTTTCCTTTTGTACTGGGGAGCCGTTTGATCACTTTTTATCCTTGATGAATCCGTTGGAATTTCCTCAATCTGATACTTAAAAGATTTTTCCGTCTAAAGTAATCCAGTTGAGATGTCCCCAAAGATTTTGTTCAAAAGACTTTATTCATCTGGAACTATTCACTTTAGGGTCCCTGCTTGGGCGCCAGTTAAGTTTTTTACGACTTTGAGTTGTTTTTAAGAAAAGGCCAAAGCCAACTTTATTGTTCCACTATTAATTGACAACTGAACTTATTTTAAGATAATTAAATAAATGCAAGCCAAATTTACTAACTGCTCTGCCGAACGCGCGGATCATATTCCATATGAAGTTTTTATGCTTTTTCGTTGTTGTTGTTTTCGAGAACGTGACTGTGGAAACTGCAGACACTGCGTCAGCATTCTATTTTGTGGGAATGGAATTTTGGATCTAAGTTGCAATTTATTTGTTCTTAACTTACATTCCAATCCTTTTTTAATATTTTATCAATTAAAAATTAATTAATTTTGTTTACAATTTGTTGTTCACAAATACAAACTTGTCAAATTTTTATAACAAAGGTTACATATATGCATCTCGCTCTTTATAGCAAGAGTTTTGTGATAGAGGATAAGATAAGATACTGTTTTGTTTTGTTCTTTTGTTCTTCTTCGCCTTATAGATTCTGATTAAGTTCAATTAATTAACATATTTACAAACAAGCACACAAACGAATAAAAGTAACATTTACTTTATTTATATAGTTATACGATAACTAAAAAATATAAATATAATTAATTTAAGATGTATGTGGCTGTTTCGCCGATTGCTCTGGTTGAGGCACTGGTCTCTGTCCACAATAGAAGGTGTTTTCTTTTGCTGCTTGACCTATGATTTATAGCAATAAATAAAAAGCAATTACATTATTTAATACTAATTTTTTAATTCCAAAATACGTTTTTCAGTAATTTTCAACAATTTATACAATAAAAACTTCGCTGCAGGCAAATACACTAATTAAATAGAAGCAATTGTGTGACATTTCATTTTCTTACTTCTTTACAGGGTTGTAGTTTTTTAAGGAATTATCGCTACTCACAGCGTTGCAAACCTTTTTTGAGGATATAAGCAAGTAGATTAATTTTTAATCTCGTTCTGAGGGGTAACTTTTGTATGGCTAATCTCGTCAAATTCAACAAGATAGCGAGTTAATTTCCTCAAAAGATTTAATCTCGACCGAAAGATTTAATCTCGATTTAATGTAGACCGTACCGAAAAAATAAATTGCCGCACACCAGCTAATCTAAAGCGTTATTGAAAGAAAGTTTCGAAAAAAAACTCGCGTGTAGCGTACATGTGGCAGAAGTGAAACTTCTTAAACAGTAAAAAATATGATAGATTTTAGTGTGAAATAGAGAGAAAGTATCTGAAAAGAAAATCAATCAACACAAAATGGAATAATATTCTGTTTATTCAATATTAATATCCAGGGACCGTACCGTTTATGATTTTTATCGAAAAATTCACATAATCACTGTTATCTTTTTATATTATTTTTTCATTTTATTTTTTCCGACATAAATAAAAGTTATTTTGTGCCTTATATTTTTTTGGGCAAAAATAACAGTTACTTTTGAATTTTATTTTATCGGTCAAAAATAACAGTTTTTTCTGCCGTTTATTTTTTCGGTCAAAAATATCAGGTAATTTGTATTTTTTCAAAGGTCATTTTACCGACTAAAAAAGTATTGATATATTATTTTCATCTTATCGGTGAGACATTTTACTGATGGTGTCAACATCTGTCAAGCGGCCTTTTAAAAAACACAAATTGCATAATTTTTTTGACCGAAAAACTAAAAGTCACAAAATAATTGTTACTTTTGACCGATAAAATAAAAGTAAAAAGTAACCTTTATTTTTCCCCGGAAAAAATACAACGCCTAAAATAACAGTTAGCTTTTAATTTCTAAAGAATCAGTCGATAATGTAAAAGCACGTTCGTGAGCTGAGTTGTGGACTAGCTGCAGTTGCATTCTTAAGGTACTTTTCTTAGCTTCGGGACATTTTTTGGCAAGACAAAAACGATTCGGCAGTCTTTATTATTTCACTTTCTACACTTCTTGTTTTTAATTTTATATCGTTTTAACTGTTTTGCATGTTGTCAATAACCTTTCAAGTTTTCATTACAATCAACGTTATGATATGCTCTTTCAAATTAAGCTTTAAGCTAGGATTCGATATTCAACAAAAAAATATGCACAATTGTTATATTTTGTTACGTAATGTAAAGCATTCCAAGCATAAAGAAATAAAATTTCCGTGCATACTTGTAGGATGAAAATCAAATGGTACAGTACGGATCAAATGGTACAGTACGTTCTTCAGACATGGTGTGTCTGTGGAATGCAAGACACGGACTAAAACTCGTTGAATATTAATTGCATTTTGTTCGCTAATTTGTCATATGCCTATGTGGCGTAGTGATAGGGCTTCTGACTCTTATAAGATGCTTAATAGGGAGCCTGGGTTCTGTTCCCGCTGGCGACAATAAATTTTTTTAAATTTTCATATGAACTCAAAACGTTAGCCTAGCGTCACGATTAAGAGACCTTGAAATTTCACTCGCCGCCAAAGAAGTTTCACTTCAAAAAAATGTTTTTTTGACCGAATGTTGAGGTCGCGCATCGACATATTTCTTTATTACTTCGTTATTTACCGTCCGATCTTAAAAAAGATATGTTTGTGTTTTTGTCTTAGGAAGACCTAATTTTGGTTTCTGAAACTCATTGACAAAGCCCATTAAAAATCATTAAACTTTTATTAAAGAATTTTTACGCTATTTCCGCTAGAAATATGAAAAATTTTTTTTGGCTTTTTTTTTTTGCAAATTCTTTAATTTTTTGTCGTATCGTATTATTTTTATTAAATATCCACCGGAAACGTTCACACCCGAAAATACCATCCTAATGTACAATTCTAAAGTAATGAAATTAAAGCCTGCAATAAAACATTGAACTCTTCCTTCTTATTAAAATTTCTTGACTATTGTTTAATGCCATGTTCACACAGAGAGTTTAGTTTGCGTTTCGTTTGAGTTTAAATGCAGCTGTTCACACAGAGATGCGTCGGCAGAATTAAGTTTACGGTGGATTGAAATGATCGCCAATTTTTGGAATTTTGCTCAAAACTCAGCTTTTTTCGGCCCATACTGACTGACTGATGAGAAACCCTCATCTTCTTAACTTTTCCAAGTTATTTTATTTGTTTTTTGGCTTATTTTTGTAAATACAAATAATAATAAAATACAAATAGAAACATGCACAATTGAGAATCAGCTGTTGTTGGCATTTTTTATCGTTCAATCGAATCGAACACAGCTAAAATCTAACTGAACGAATGTTTTTATCAAAACACTAGCATACTTGTAGGCATGTATCAAATTGAGTTTTGGTAAACGTAGAAAACAAGTTGTGTTTAGTTGCGTTTTCTCCTGCAAAATTGTACTGGGAACGCCAGCGTTTAAATTGAGTTTAAGGGCAAAACGCAACTTTGTACTGGAAACGCAAATTAAACTCTCTGTGTGAACATGGCATAAGATCGAGCTGTTAATGTCCAAGGTTTGACGAAGTTTACAATAACTGCAACAATTGCAGAATGTTTCACCGAAGAATGATACACCGAGAAACATACTTAAGAAAAATTAACAAACAACCTACGTTAGTTTACCTAAGGGCTTGGTCCGTTTTAAGCCTACAAAGTTTTTGGATAAGACAACAAAGTTTTATCTGTCAATTTATCGAATTTTATATTTATGGTGAATTGACGATATTCTTTGTTATTTAACCATTAGTTGTAAGCACATTTTCACAAGTATATTCGTATAATTGCATTGTTGGGAAGTAATACAATTGATTGGGAAGTATTATTTATATATTCCGATAATTTAACATTGTAAAGTGTAAAAAATTTATTTATTTTCTTTTTTAGCTACCAGCCATACTTTGCGTACTTTATGCATGAGTTTGGTTACTTTTAGAAAGTTGTGCTTTGTGAATTTAAAAATTTGGGTTTTTGTATATATTATCAAATTTTTAATTTGAAAACCATATTCACCTCACACAAATCTTTTGTATTTATAGAAAGTTATTTCATTCAGTACATTAATTATTCACAACAGCCATCTTCGATAATTTTACTACGGTTTTTGCTAGGTGTAAGAACCTGTTTGCTGGATATTTTATAAAAATAATACGATATGACAAAAAAATTTTAAAAAACATTATATAAAACCTGGCAGTTTAATTTGGTTATTTAAGTTTATAATTCTAAAAAAACATATTTTTTAAGAAATTATATTTAGAGCTTTAATGCCAAATAATTCATGAAGTATCAAGGCTTGCTACAACAACAAAATTTTATGCAGAACAACCGAGCAGACTAGACCATGGTTTCGTCTAACGCTACTCCGACTCATCAGTAGTATCTGGTGGTTCATGTAGTCCACTAACTTTGAGAAGCTAATAAGTGCAATTGCCGCAAAACCAAAATGGAATTCCGATGCACTTTTCACTTAATCAAAGCAGTGTTTTTCTACTCTTCTGCTAGTCGCAGAATTTCAAAAAGTTGAGTGCATTGATTCTGCAAAGATTTTGTTGTTGCGCTTTTTGTTTACTTCTTTATCACGTGTCCATCTAGGTGCCAACATTTTGTTGGTATTACACCATAGAAGGCGTGAAGAAGGTTTTTTTGAAAGCAGAGGTTTATTATATGCGCAAACATATAATTACTCATCATGTTTTCGTAGGTTTAGCTCGCACCAGTTTACATGAGTTATAAAATTGTGGCAGTTTAATTTGGTTATTTAAGTTTATAATTCTTAAAAAAACATATTTTTTAAGAAATTATATTTAGAGCTTTAATGTCAAATAATTCATGAAGTATCAAGGCTTGCTACAACAACAAAATTTTATGCAGAAAAACCGAGCAGACTAGACCATGGTTTCGTCGGACGCTACTCCGACTCATCAGCAGTCTCTGGTGGTTCATGCAGTCCACTAACTTTGAGAAGCTAATAAGTGCAACTGCCGCAAAACCAAAATGGAATTCCGATGCACTTTTCACTTAATCAAAGCAGTGTTTTTCTACTCTTCTGCTAGTCGCAGAATTTCAAAAAGTTGACTGCATTGATTCTGCAAAGATTTTGTTGTTGCGCTTTTTGTTTACTTCTTTATCACGTGTCTAGGTGCCAACATTTTGTTGGTATTAAACCATAGAAGGCGTGAAGACATACATATAATTACAAAGAATGCGCAAACATATAATTACTCATCATGTTTTCGTAGGTTTAGCTCGCACCAGTTTACATGAGTTATAAAATTGTGACAGTTTAATTTGGTTATTTAAGTTTTTAATTCTTAAAAAACATATTTTTTAAGAAATTATATTTAGAGCTTTAATGCCAAATAATTCATGAAGTATCAAGGCTTGCTACAACAACAACATTTTTGCATGAATCACCAGACTGCATGAACCACCAGATACTACTGATGAGTCGGAGTAGCGTCCGACGAAACCATGGTCTAGTCTGCTCGGTTGTTCTGCATAAAATTTTGTTGTTGTAGCAAGCCTTGATACTTCATGAATTATTTAGCATTAAAGCTCTAAATATAATTTCTTAAAAAATATGTTTTTTAAGAATTATAAACTTAAATATATAAAACCATTTTTACAATATTTATAGTGGCAATAGCGAAAAATTTCTTTTATAAAAGATTAATAATTTTTTTATGGGCTTTCCATTTCTGAAACCAAAATGGTTCGTTAAGATGGTAGAAACTGAAGTCCGGTGGGTCAGTTCTATAAGGGGTCAACTGAGGTCAATGAGTTCTAGAGACAAAAAATAGGCCTTCCTGAGACAAAAACCAAAACCAAATAATTCTTTAAGATCGGACGGTAAATACCGAAGTTATAAAGAAATATATGGATGCGCGATCCCTGTGTTCGGTAAAAAAAAAAATTTTTTCGACATCTCCTTTCAATAATGCTTTAGATTAGCTGGTGTGCCGCGACATTTTTTTTGTTTTTTATATAAGACGAGACGGTCTAATGTACATTCTTTAATTACGTAAGGAAATTGGTGAAAAATTAATTTATAATTAAAGAAAAGAGTAACGTTTCTATGAATATAATTAATAATGAAGTGCACATAAAATGTAGCGATGTCTCTTCGAAACTAGATTCGATTTGATTCGATTCGAACTTTGCTCTTAACAACTAACGTCAAATTTTTGATCGTAAAATTTGGCAAATTTTATTTAATTATTTTTGCTAGTTTTAATAACTTCTACATAATAAAATTGTTAATAATCAACTATTAAACCACTTTTGTACATTGCTACTGTCGAGTTACAAGCTGATGGATATTTTTTTACATAAAATTTCCGTAAACTCATTACTGCGTTATCATAACCTCACTTACGCAGAACAATCATCTTGTTGTCCACTCTGCCTTGACGTATGTAGACGTGCTGTGAGATCTGTAGATCTCAATGGAGCGCTGTTGGCAACTTCATCGGCTCCTCTGGATGTTCAGGTATTTTCCATGACAAGTGTGTAAAGATCAAAGGATTTATTGCGGATACTCTTCTATGTTCCGATTCAAATGGCCAGTAATGGTTTTGCTCTTCTTGCCGGAAGTTTTCAACAACAGTGCTTCAGGGCTTGTTGGAAAAAAAAATCATCAGCTGCAAAATTTAAAGATGAAATAGCATACTTGCAAATTGTTGTTTCCAATCATGTTTTGGAATTGAACTCGCTGCATGAATTGTCAGCCTCAAAAAATGCTGCTACTCCAGCCGACGCTGTACCAGCTTTGAATGAAATTGGCTCATCCAAAGCAATGCGTTCTAAAGCTAGAAACTCTGCCTCTGTGCAATCTGCTTCTGCTATGCAGACTGCTGCCGCTGTGCAAACGACTACATCTGCAATATCTATGCAATCTGCTCCTGCTACGCAAACCATCGCTGCTGCGCTATCCACTGCTGCTGAACAATAAACTGCCGCTGAGCAAACTACTGCCACTGCGCAAAATACTACCGCTACGTAAGCTACTGCCGCAACAGTTCGAAATTGTTCTTCTTTGGTTTAAATTGTGTTTTACAAAATTCAGTGACCAACTCGTTTATCTTTTTGATGTGATCTTAATTATATACAATACAATTGTAAATATTTGCTTGTTGAAAACTAAATATTGTTTGTTATCGGAACGATACTTTACAAACTGCTTACATAAAAATGAAAGAAAATATATTTTAATAGCAATTGAAACAAATTCGTTAATACGTGTGTTTTTGTGTGTTTAATCTCCGCGTTTAATAATTGTGCCTTTAATTTCCGCGTATATAATTTTGTATATGAGTTTTAATAGAAATTGAAACAAATTCGTTAATACGTGTGTTTCTGTGTGTTTAATCTCCGCGTTTGATAATTGTGCCTTTAATTTCCGCATATATTTTGTATATGAGTTTTAAGTGCTTGTTTATTTAAATTAAATTAAATTACCTTTCCTCTAGCTTTATTTTAAGAAGCAGTGGAATCAAAAATATAAAAAAAAAAAACATAAAACATACAAACATTATTGTGCCTTGTTTTTGTTCATTTTTATACCCCCACGCGTACTGCGTAAGGAGTATATTAATTTTGTCACGACGTGTGTAACACCCAAAAGGAGGCGTGGTAGGTATGGAAAAGTATATATATTCCTGCTCAGTATCACCACCTGAGTTGATTTAGCCATGTCCGTCTGTCTGTCCGTCTGTCTGTCGACACGATTACAGCCGTAATTTTGAAGCTATCGTAATGAAATTCGATATTTAAGCTTTTTTTAAAAAAACTAAGGTCAAGTTCGAGAATGGGCTAAATCGGATGAAGACCACGCCTACCTCCCATACAACCCCAAAATTGAAAACTCTACAAAGAAGCTAATATTAAAGCTACAATACTGAAATTTGATATATGTATATTCTATGTCAAAACAACGATGTCTTTGAAAAATGGGCGTCATCCATCCACTAACACGCCCACCTCCCATACAACCCCAAAATTGAAAAATCTTTAGAGAGGCTAATATTAAAGTTACAAGACGGAAACTCGGTATTTGTGTATTCAATGTCAAAACTGAGGTGTGTTAGAGAAATGAGCGTCATCCACCCATTAACACGCCCACCTCCCATACAACCCCAAAATTGAAAAATCTATAAAGAGACTAATATTTAAGTTACAGGATGATTACTCGGTATTTGTGTATTGAATATCAAAACTGAGGTGTGTTGTAGAAATGGGCGTCATACACAAACTAACACGCCTACCTCCGATACAACCCCAAAATTGAAAACTTTGTAAAAAGGCTTATATTTAAGCTGCAGGAAAACAATTTGATATGTATGTATTTAAGACTCATAAAAATAATAAAATCTCTCAAAATCTCATACAAAAAGCTCTCCAATTGAAAATTCTTCCACCCTTAAGAATCGGCCGTGGGGGTATTTTAACTTCGGCCAAGTCGAAGATATACCTTACTAGTTTTCTTTCATTTTCTGTTCTATGTTATTGTTAAACATACAAACATTATTGTGCCTTGTTTTTGTTTATTTTTTTTTCATTTTCTGTTCTTGTTATTCTTTTTATTTTTTTGACATTTTGCTGTTTTGTTTCTTAGCATCTTTTAAGTTTAGTGTTAAGTGTTGCATACTTGTGGGCACTTCTATTTTTTGACATTTCTACAGGGTGTCTCAGAGTTTTTATTTCTTTGTTTTTAAACTTTTGCCACTATTTTTTTTTTGTTTTCTTGTTCTTTGTTTAAATTTAATACATTGTTAAATTAAAAAAAAAAATATATAAAAAATGGTTTGTGCTAAGCCTGGCTGCTCCGTTAAAGGTGAAAATGAACGATTTTTGTCATGTTGATTATGTGACAATATTGTTCACATCAAGTGTGCAGGAGTGTCAGGTCGAGTAGCTGATGCCATTGAAGAAGGTAAAGGGTTGCATTGGTCTTCTGAGGAGTGTAGGTTTGCTGACATAAACTTTTATTAGCTTTTTAAGCAAACGAAGCAAGGTTTCTCGGAAATAAGTAGAGTACTTTCTTCACTTTCAGATAAATTTTTAAAATATCAAACTCTTTTCAATGAATTCAAATATATTGATGACTCAAATCCTTCACCTAAGCGAAAAAAGAAACATATGACCCTTCGAAGCAAACAGAAGACTGACTCGACACCAACACTCTTCTATCGAACAAGACAACGTTGACGACATGGACACGGATGCTCCTCCTCCTATTCTTTTTTCTTTGGCAAATTTGTCTATGTCTGCTCCTTTACCATTATTAGCTCCACCTCTCGCTTTGCCAGAAATATCGTATGCACAAGCTGCTTCCTCTTGCTCCTACTGTTGCCGATCTCCAACAAATTGCAATTACTTCTGACATTTCTATTCCTAAACCATTGATTGCTATTCCTCCGACAAAATCAATCTTTGTTTCGCGCTTAGCATCTGATACATCAGAAAATGATATAAATGTTTTCATTTAATCAAAGTTGAAATGTTCATTTCTATTCACAAATTCAAATACGTTAACGCATGACCAACTACTTCCTTTACCCTGCAGCCACACGTGATAGTAATGTCTTGTCAGTAGAGAATATGTATTAAGGCTGTGTGCGAATTGATCTAAATTGAGTGTCTAAACTAAATTATTGGAAGTTTGTCGGTATTGCAGTGCTTACCTACAATTTAGAAAAGTTTTGAGCAGCCTTTTCATGTCTAAATTGGTGAAGGTGCCATATTGTTCTATTTTTTTTTTTTGTCACAAAATGTGGGAGGTTTTAATTGGGAAAAGTGTACAAACACTTAAAAAGTAAGAATTTATTATTTTAAAATTCCTGACTGTTCATTTCAAGTCATTATACCCCAAATCTGTAAGTTTATGGCATATTAACTTTGTGCAAACGTTTGTAACACCTAGAAATAAGCGAGTCCGGAATAGAAAAGTGTATATATTCTTGATCAGCGTCACCTCGTGAGTCGATTTAGCCCTGTGTGTTTGACCGTTCGTCCGTTTGCGTGTTGTCCATTAACAGAGTAGATGAACAAGGTTGAGATAATTGTATGAAGCTTAATATATATACATTTTCGATTTGCACTACTGAATATTCTTGAAGTCCGCCTACGGACACGTATTATTCGGCCCTTATAATCACAAATCTGAATCTCTGAAATCATTATGCAGAGGGTTGTATTTAAGCTACAGAAATAAAATGTGATATGAATGCATTTTACATCAGAACTAAGACGCATACAATTGTATTTTGCATATTAATAATTACATTTTAAAATGGGCTTGCTACACCCACGAACATTTCCACTTCCAATGCAACTCACAAAATTAAAAAACATATAAAATGGTTTATATTTGACAAACAGAGCTAAAACTTGGTATGGGAATATGTTATATCCATACTAAAGTATGTTAAAAACGAGGGTGCCATCCACCAACGAACGCGCCCACATCCAATACAACCCACAATTAACCTCTATAAGCCTATTAAGAAATACATGGATTTTTTACGCAAGACCTTAACGGATTTTTATTTAATAATCTGGCAGCATTTTTATGTATAATATATTGACAGTTTTAGCAAAAAATGTTTTGAATTTTAAAAAAACAAAAAAAAAAGCAAGAATAGTACGCAGCGAGAGGCGACAATTTCTTGAGATACTGCGCCTTGAGCTGCATTGATTTGATGTTTTCTTCCATTTATTGTAGAAACCGAATAACTTGCACTTGATTTCATTTAAATTATTTTTTAACAAAACACAGAAAACAAAAATACAAAGCAAAACAAATGCTACCGCAATATACTTTAGTTGTCAAAAATTTAGTTGTCAAATATGTGTTCGCACAGTTTTATCAGCTTTTTTTCTAAATTATTGCAGGGCAGGAACTTTCCAATGAAAAGAAAAGTCATTTTCTAAATTTTAGATGAATTCGCACACAGCCTAAATTCGAAAATTTTTAAACAACAAATTACGCTGTGGCCACACGTGGTAGTAAAAGTTAATTTTCAAAATGTCGTCAAAGTTAAAGGTTCTAGCAACAATTAAAGTTCTTTATGACCTTGAACAATTGCAGAACGAAGAAAGAGAGGAAAACGCTGAAATAACATCAAAAACTATAACAAATAGGAGGTACTGGGTGAAACCTTTTCTTATGAAAAGGACGGAACACGACATAGAAGCGAATTTGTTAAAAGATATAATTTGGGAGGATGATGAGAGAGACTTCAAGAATTTTTTGCGGTTAGATGTTGATCGGTTCGCGGAAATCCTTTGTTTGGTTTGTAAAATCAAGTGGACGACAAAAACAAGAACAAAAAGTAATCTTATTTTTATACCCCCTCGCGTACTGCGTAAGGGGTATATTAATTTTGTCACGACGTGTGTAACACCCAAAAGGAGGCGTGGTAAGTATGGAAAAGTATATATATTCTTGCTCAGTATCACCACCTGAGTTGATTTAGCCATGTCCGCCTGTCTGTCCGTCTGTCTGTCGACACGATTACAGCCGTAATTTTGAAGCTATCGTAATGAAATTCGATATTTAAGCTTTTTTTAAAAAAACTAAGGTCAAGTTCGAGAATGGGCTAAATCGGATGAAGACCACGCCTACCTCCCATACAACCCCAAAATTGAAAACTCTACAAAGAAGCTAATATTAAAGCTACAATACTGAAATTTGATATATGTATATTCTATGTCAAAACTACGATGTCTTTGAAAAATGGGCGTCATCCATCCACTAACACGCCCACCTCCCATACAACCCCAAAATTGAAAAATCTTTAAAGAGGCTAATATTAAAGTTACAAGACGAAAACTCGGTATTTGTGTATTCAATGTCAAAACTGAGATGTGTTAGAGAAATGGGCGTCATCCACCCATTAACACGCCCACCTCCCATACAACCCCAAAATTGAAAAATCTATAAAGAGACTAATATTTAAGTTACAAGATGGAAACTCGGTATTTGTGTATTGAATATCAAAACTGAGGTGTGTTATAGAAATGGGCGTCATCCACCCACTAACACGCCCACCTCCCATACAACCCCAAAATTAAAAAATCTATAAAGAGGCTAATATTAAAGTTACAAGACGGAAACTCGGTATTTGTGTATTCTATGTCAAAACTGAGGTATGTTAGAAAAATGGGCGTCATACACAAACTAACACGCCTACCTCCGATACAACCCCAAAATTGAAAACTTTGTAAAAAGGCTTATATTTAAGCTGCAGGAAAACAATTTGATATGTATGTATTTAAGACTCATAAAAATAATAAAATCTCTCAAAATCTCATACAAAAAGCTCTCCAATTGAAAATTCTTCCACCCTTAAGAATCGGCCGTGGGGGTATTTTAACTTCGGCCAAGTCGAAGATATACCTTACTAGTTAAATTTAGGTTCATGAACGCTTGAAAAAAAACTGATACGTGCATGCGGACAGCGATACGTCCAAGAACGAAGTTGGCAATCACTCTACGGTATTTAGCAACCGGAGACTCATTAAGATCGCTAGAGTTTTTAACGAGAGTGTCAAGAAACACAATTGGTGCGTTTCTTCCAATTGTTTTACTGGCAATTTATGAAGCTTTAAAAAAATCTATATTTGAAGGTAATATTAATAACTAGCGGATGTAACCCGGTGTTACTCGGGGTTGTGCCGCAAAGCACAGAAAAAGGACGATTTTTAAAACTACTCTCATTTTAACATTTTTTAAATTATCAATTCAATTTTTAAATTATCGTTTTTTGGAGTTGTGCCCTCTCCCTCCGTCGAAAGTGTTTAGTAAAATTTCCGTAAAACTGTGCCTACCGGACATGATTAAAAAAAAAGCGACATCTTCAACGTCTCGATCTGACGCCTGGTTTCTGACGAAAATGGTCACCCAGTTTGAAAAAAGTAATTTCGAGAAAAATGCGTTTAACGTTTTCTAAGTTTTTCTTATATCAAAATAAATTCTAATATTAAAAAAATCCTTTTGGGATCGATTCGATTTTTGGATTGTCTTCGTTCAACTTCGTTTTGGTCGATACTGTTCGGTTGATTTCTGTTCATCTCTATATATCTTCTGCTCTTATTCGTTAAACTTTTTTTTTCGTTGGTCTTTGGTTCTTGACTTCGTTTGCCTTCGGCTCATTCCTTGATTTTTGTCGAAAGAACTTCTAAAAGCATTGGATCTATTTCAGTAACAGATACGAATGCTTACTAAGTTTCATTGAAATCCGTTTATCCGTTTTGACGTGAATGAGCCAGACATAGTTGATTGCTTAAACTGACCTTTTACGGAAGCTTTCTGAAATTCATGAAATAGCCTCAATTCTGTTGCAGAGTAAGGTTATTTCACATACCAAATTTCAGTAAAATCGGTCAAGTCATTTAAGAGTTATTGAGTCTTAACAATGCACTACTTAAAGCACCCTCTTGCGGAAGTCCTTGGAATTTTTCTAGAGCCTATGTTTTATTTGGGTGCATTTGAACCTTCATACCAAATTTCATTGAAATCGGTTCAGGTGTTTAGGAGTTATTATAGAGTGTCACGCCCACATACTTCCGCCCACTTTTTAGCTATGCTTTATCTTGATTGCAATTGAGCCTTCATACTAAATTTCATTGAAATCGGTCCAGGCGTTTAGGAGTTATTGAGTCTTAAAAATTCATTACTTAAAGCGCCCTCTTGCGGAAGTCTTTAGAATTTTTTATATTTTATGTTTTATTTTGGGTGGAGTTGAAGTTTCATACCAAATTTCATAAAAATCGGTCCAGGTGTTTAGGAGTTATTATAGAGTGCCACGCCCACTAATGAAAAAAAATGTTGTATTTTTATTTTGCGTGTAAAATTATCAGTTCCACAACCAAAACGTTTTACCGTTGTTACTCACAAATTCCATAAACAATTAGAAAAACCAATCAGCCTCCTGCTATAAGTTAAGACAGATTTGCAAAAATTAAATTAAAAAATTTTTGGTATTAAGTGATGGTTTTAAACAAATATTTATTCTGCAATCCACTAAAATTCTATAGTATTAAACTTTAAAATTAATTTAGACAAAAACAAGATATTTATTATTTATACATTTATATGTGTTTTAATGTATTATCAGCAATGATTTTAATAGCAATTACATTTCAAGTTTTGTTTTCTTTTTCTGTTTTCAAAGTTGAAACAATAAATGACATTCTAAAGTATTTAAGTATTAATAAACGAATATGATTACTTGTACTATATCAGCATTGGTTTAAAATAGTCTCACATACATACATAAATCTAAATGAAGTATTATTGCAGTTTTATAAAAACTGAGACTTTGCTTTTTATTGGTTAAAGCATTGATTTTAAACCGTTGGGTATTTTCCTTTGTTGTGTTAAATATGCAATTGGAAAATTCATATTAAAAAATTTGGGATTTTGAAATTTTTTGATAGACCATGGAATTCGATATAATTTTAGCTTCAATAAATCTTTGATGACAAAGCAAAACAACTTAACTCAAAGAATCATAAAAAAACGACCTGGGAACAAAGTTTTTGCACGATATTAAAGACTGTATTGATGTATCGATATATTCAGATTTCGATCCTCTTTTTAACATCAAGCAAACAGGCGTGGTAAGGTTAATAAGTTTCTCGTTTTTACCATATTTTGAGTTTATTTGTTTTACCTTGTTACCAAAGATTTTTTGAAGCTAAAATTATATTGAATTCCATGGTCTATTAAAAAATTAAAAAATCCCAAATTTTTTAATATGAATTTTCCAATTGCATTTTTAACACAACAAAGGAAAATATCCAACGGTTTAAAATCAAAATTTTTCGATTTAAAAAAATAGTATGTGTTTTTATGTATCAAAGGAAAGCTTATTTCAGCATCAGAAATAGCATTTTTCAAAATATCTGTAAAAGATGTTGCATCTTCCGGTTTTCTTTTAATCGGTGTTGACGAATTTTGACTGTATTCCAATGAAGTGGTTAAGGGTGAACGGGAGCATTCCACTGAGCTGATTGGCATAAATCTGTTGTCCTTTCTAATATTTTTCAATTTACGATTCGTCAACAAATTTTGAATTTCTCCCATCAACGGGTAGACATCTTCTTCAAGAAATTTTTTAAGCTGAATAGCAATGCTTGCTCCAAAAGCAGTAAACTCGTCGTTTTCCTTGTTATTGAAATAATTAATTTGTCCAAAGCGTCATTAAACTTTGACTGTTGGTCGGAAGTTTAGGAGTTTCTGGCAGGTTCAGGGTTCTAGTATGTATAGAAGGTCCTGGATCAGAGCGTTCTGTTGTGCTGTATTGTGTTTCTTCCGCCACATAGTCTTCAAAATTGAAGGAATTGTCTCCAGCAGTCTGAAAAAAAGCCATGTTATTGTTGAAAGATATAAAAAAATCAGTATTTATATATAATTTCTTTTCAGGTTCCTAACACAGAAACAGAGTGGAAAGAAATAGCAGATGATTTCCAAAACATTTGGCGATTTTCACATACCCTAGGCGCTTTAGACGGGAAACACATCCGAATAAAAGCTCCAGCAAACAGTGGATTACAATTTTATAATTTCAAGGGATTTTTTAGTATTGTGCTATTTGCTTCAGTGGATGCGCATGGACGGCTTACCTTTATAGATGTTGGCTGCAACGATGAAGCTTCAGATAGCACAATATACCAAGATGGCTTTTTGCATACCGCTTTGGAAAAGGGAGAATTAAAAATTCCGCAAGCCGAACAGCTTGTTCTGGGACAAGGCAACAAAGTGCCGTACTATTTTATTGGAGATGACGCCTTTAAATTAGACTAACATTTAATGAAGCCATTTAGTAGGTCCTTGAAGTTGAGTGTCCCTCAAGAGATTTTTAATTACAGGATTTGTCTTGCGAGAATGGTAGTTGAATGTGCGTTTGGAAGATTGGCAAAACGATTCGGCATATTCAACATACATAAAGCGAAAAACAAGGCCAATGTTGTGCGATTTCGAAACGGAGAGCCCACACCAAATATTTGGTTCTATTGGACCACAGCATGCCAACAGCTTTAAGTATGCCTGTCGCATTAGAGACGAACTGTCAAAATATTTAATAACAGACGGAAATGTTAGTTTTCAATGGACAAAGATTAAAATTTCCCCTTCCTCATAAGTTTTTGTTTTGACAATAACATCTTGATAATTTTTTTATTGAGATTATATCTATTTAAATAACAACTGAAATATTGCTTTAGTTGTATTTTTTTCTATTAAGTACTTTTACAGCTAAAAAATCAACAAAAAATCTAAAAAAACAAAATTTAAAACACGTGTGTTTAAGTATGTATGTAACAAAATATGTAATATCCATAAGGAGGCGTGGCATGTTAAAACAAGTATATAGTGTTGCAATAAAGGATCGCTGCTGTACACATATTCAGCAATTGATTTTTGTTTAAAATCTAATATATAAAAATCTCGTGTTACGGTGTTAGTGTTTGAACTCCTCCGAAACGTTTGGACCGATTTTAATGAAATTTTTTATGTACACTTGGTAGGCACGACAATAGGTCGTAAAGTATTTTCACCCTCTTACCCACGAGTGGCGTGGCACTTTTTCAAGAACACAAATTTTTCGGTTCTACTTTCGCCTATAAGTCACACATCAATGAAACTCGGTACGAATTTACTATTGAATCGTACCCTTAGGGCCAGTTTTTCAGTGCGGGTTTAAACTCTAGTCAAATTAAACCGAGGTTTACTCAAAAAAAAAAAACACGTCATATGACAATTTAAGTCAATTCAACTTAAACGAATGCTAAAATATCTAGTTAAACAGAGTTGTAACATCCCTTTTTGGTGAGTTAATCTCGGTTTAATTTGACTCGAGTTTAAACCCGCACTGAAAAACTGGCCCTAAGACTATCAAATTTGAGCGATCTTTGGAAAGGATGGCAGGGCACCGGCCATAAAATTAAATTTTTTGATATCGCATAAATTTGGAACTAAATGTCGTATAACAATGAAAGTCAGTATGAAGCAACTGATTGTCTAGGTCTTTCAATTATAAAACAGACACGGGCATTGTAAAATGGGGCGTAGCTCTGCCCATACAATTGAAATTTTCGATACAGAATAGCAATAGAAGTAAAAGTCACAGAAAATTTAAACTCAGAATGGAGTTACTATTTGGTGGTGTCCTGCTAAAGGAATGCTAGAATGGGCATTGTGCAATGAGTGTGGCTCCGCCCATATAAGCCACATTTTTTTAAATTGAATCACTATGGAAATAATAGTAACATATTAAAGAAACTCGGTTTGGAGTAACTGTTTATTGATATTCTACTACTCCAAAATACTCGCAAATTAAAGCGGGTATTGGAAAAGAGATTTGATTCCGCCCATAAAAGACAATTGTTTTTATTTAATAGCTTTGGAAATAATGGCCAAAGAAAATAAAACTCAGAGTGGAGTTACTCTTTGCTGATGGCCTTCTATTGGCAAACTGGAACAGACATTGGACAAGGACAGCAGCAATAAGCGGATTAACCCTGATATTAACCCAGATAATATCATTGGAACAGCAATCTTTATTGTTTGTTAAGATTCATTTCTTTTGGCAGAATCAATTGCAACTTAGGCTGGATTCTCATTTGAGAAGTCTAACATCCGCGCATACAAATGGCTAATTCTGAGAAATGATTGGACCAACAGGCAGAAACCTCAGAAGGTTTCCGTTGGTAGAGAAAGTAAAAATATTTGCAGAGTTGTCAATCTGCGCTCCCACAATTCCTTCAAGATCTAGCCTCCCAACTTAGGTTATACTTAAAACACTAACCTAGTTTGAATTGTCGCAAGTCTTCCGAGTAACAATGGAGCTATCAAGAAAACTCATTACCTTGAACCAGAAAACTGAAGGCACATGCATTGTTTCTGCAGCTGATCCAGACTTTTTGCCCTGTATAATCTTCCTTTTTTCGGCAGTGTACGTGCCTCGCAGCGCCCGAATTTTTTTCACTATATCAACCGGCCTATTTCCTCTATTGCTTTGCACTTCAGATCAGTCCGCCTGTACAAAACACTGGACATGTTCCATAAAAGCTCATGTGAGCAATAAAGTTCTATTAATTTAATTATTTGTTCCTTTGAAAGCTTCACATCCATTCTTGTTAATGTGACAGTTCGGCAATTTTCTTTTTTTTTACTTTTATTCAGTGATACTTTTTATGCCAAAATAGCCCTAAACTTTAATGGGAGAAAAATGGGGGGAAAAATATGTTATAAAATGTGTTGTGAAAACACAACACTGTTTTCCCACTTTGATGTCATCGCTGTCTGCGGTTGTCAAAATTCACTGTCTCTGTAAAAGTTGTTGCCAGTGGACTGCCAGTGCTGGCTGTCGATGGCAAAGTGTGAGTGTATCAGTGAAAAAGTGAGAGTTTGTTGAGTTTTTCGAACTGTTACTGGCACGTGTGGCTAGGGGGTAAGATTAATTGTTCGAGAAAATTTATTTAATACTATTGTTGATGTAAATTTCTGGCCGCGAAATACAATTGTACTCGAATTCGAATTCAAAATAATCCGCGATTAGTAAATGTAGTACACTTGCCTCGCCCGCGAAATAGCCCGCAATCTCATCCAAAAAACGATTAACAAATCGCAAGTCTAAATTAGAACTTGTGTCTCAAAACGTAAAGGGTCTTAATTCTAAACTTTCTTAAATGTTTATTAACAGTTTTGATTTCGAATATAACATTATGATTTTCACGGAGACTTGGCTTCGCTCTAATATTCTAAATTCTGAAATAATGTGTAAAATTATCAAATTTTCTGTAAATACAGTTATAATAAGATCGGTGGCGGTGTTCTGATACTGTTCATATCTCGTTTGCATCTGATGAATTAACAATTCTCGGCACCAGTGATCTGGAGTTTATTTGTGTTACAGTTAAATTAAATAATTGCCTGTTCTTACATTCCTCCTAATTGTGACATATCAATTTACTTAAGACATATTAACGCCATCGAGCAGGTTCATAATATGTTAAAAAATAATGATGTTCTTATTGTGTTGGGCGATTTTTACCTACCATTTGTGTTCTGAAATTCGAAAGACGATTCTTCATTTCCTACACCTGTTTCCACTAGTAATTGGATAAATGATTTTTTAGATAAGTTATCTGACCTGTGTCTTCAACAAGTCAATAATACTTTTAATAAAAACCATAGAACGCTGGACCTTGTGTTTGTAGATAGATGCACTACTGTAAATCTCAATCGTTCAAACCCTGTATCTCTTCCGGAAGATGAACATAATCCAACTCTTGAAATAACAGTATTATTTGATCGCGAAATTTAAAATAAACTTACTCCTGATAAGCAAAAGACAAAACTATATAATTTCAAAAGAAGAGACTATGTCAAACTCAACGCCTTACTCTCGCAGACTGATTGGTCACCAATTCTATCTATTAGACCACCGTATTCATATTATGACGTCGAAACTTCGGTACAGATTTTTAATGATACTTTCTTATTGTGCGTCCCAACAAAGCAAAATAATTCTAAACCCTAAAGTCCACCCTGGCTAACAAGTGAACTTAAGTCACTAAAAATTTAAAAAATAGCTTATTTAAAAAATATAAAAAATCTGGTTCTAATATAGACTTTGCTTGTTATTCATCTTGTCGTTGCAGATCCTAGCTATTAAATAAACAGTGTTATTCTGCTTATATAGCCAACATCAAATCTCAATTTAATGATTATCCGAAACTCTTCTATACTTTTGTTAATTCAAAACGTAAGGCCTCCAACTTTCCACCCCTTATGAGATGCAATCAAGAGGAATCGTCTTGTGACAATGTTATTTCCAATATGTTTGCAAGCTTCTTCAAATCAACTTACTCCAAAATACCATTTACTTTGTGTACTGAGCATTCTTATTCACCTCCAGCTAACTCTTTTGAAATTCCAATAATAGATTCAATTATTGTTATGAACTACCTTCGTCAAGTTAAGTGCTCTTAACTAACTACCGAGGCATCGCCAAATTAAGCGCAATCCCTAAATTATTTGAGAAAATCATAACTGAACAACTAACCCACTTCGTATCTTCCTCCATTTCTGTCACTCAACAAGGTTTTTTAAAGGGTAAATCAACTTCAACAAACCTTTTGGAGTTGACAACTCGTGTAATAAAAGGTTTTACTTTCGGAAAACAGACTGACGTTATTTATACGGACTTTAGCAAAGCTTTTGACAGCGTCAATCATAATCTTCTATTGAAAAAGCTAAAGCTAATTGGGTTTCATGTCAAATTGCTAAATTGGATAGAATCTTATTTATCGCGACGTTTTCAAAAAAATTTATATAAAAATTCTCTATCATAAAATATTATGGTTACATCTTGTGTTCCGCAAGGAAGTCATCTTGGACCGGTTTTATTCTTACTATTTATTAATGACCTTCCCTCGGCAATTAAACACTGTGACGTCTTAATGTATGCTGACGATGTGAAACTTTTTCTTACCTACAAGTCACTCGACGAACAACACCTTTTACAATCTGATTTAAGCAGACTAGTGGATTGGTGTAACTTCAACCTATTAAACCTTAACTTGAAAAAATGCAAATCAATGACCTTCTCACGTAGAACTGCTCAAAGCACAAACTACACTATAAATAACATCCACTTAGAAATTGTTCATAGTTTTGTTGATCTTGGTGTAATTATGGATCCAAAACTTCGCTTCAATCTCCACGTAAATTTGGCTGAAAATAAGGCTAGAGGTGTTCTTGGTTTCATTAAAAGATGGGCGAAAGAATTCAATGATGCCTTCACTACTAAATTACTATATATATCTCTCGTAAGACCAATCCTTGAATATGCTTCCGTAGTATGGAACCCTCAATATAACATCCACATTGATGCAATAGAATCGGTTCAAAAACAGTTTTTACTTTTTGCTTTACGCCATCATCGTTGGAACCCATCGTTATTATTCTTCCTTCGTATGAAACTCGCCTTAAGCAAATTTTACTACCTTCCTTGAGAAGCAGAAGAATGGTGCTTAATGTCACCTTCCTATATAAATTACTTTGTGGTGATATTGACTCCCAATATATTCTCTCATCTCTTAACTTTAACATCCCAAGAAGAGGATCTAGACATTTTGTGCTTTTTAAGTTGAGCCAGTGCACTTCAAATTTTGCCCTTCATGACCCTTTACGATGTATGTGTAGTGATTTCAACAATAGCTACAGCTTAATTAATTTTTGTGATTCGGTGGATGCCTTGAACCGGAAAATGATTTTACATTTAAATAATTGATACATTTTAGAATTTTGTTTCAAACATTAACGCGGTTAATAATATTGTTATATTCTGTTAAAATGTTGGCTGAAGTAGTTCCATATATTCGAGACCGTTTCAGTTGTTTTCCTTTATAATATTGCGTTTGATGAAGTAAACACCATTGAATATGATATGTATGCTTAAACTTGTTTGTTTTAAATTTTTTAATTTTTAATTTTTCTTGTTCATTTGACTTATTTGTTACTTAGTTTGGTGTTCAAGAGTTTATCTCTTTTCCATGCAAGTTTATGCCTGCGTTGGCCCAAATACATATCCAATTAATAACATTAGCACGGTGTTCCAAAATTACATAGTAACCCGTATAAATATACTCATATATGTTTGTACATATTTACACTTATATATCTGCGTTATATTTAGAATTGGTTTGGTGTTTTAGAGTTTAATCTCTTTTCCACGTAGGATCTTGGGTTGGATAGTGGCCGAAAACTTACTAATATTCATATTATTTACAGTTACTTTGGTCTCTTTGTTTTAGAGTTTTATGTTAAGTTTACTACTTATTTGATGTTGTTTACTTTTTTAAATTCAAAAATTCTTAATAAATTCGTGTTTTTGTGTAAAATTTTTAAGATCCGCTGAAAAGCCAATTAATGTGCTTAGTGGGAATTCATACTTCGCCAACTGGGAGTGTGTTTTAGTACGTAGGTGCATTCTGTCTGTTCCGGTTGATCCGGATAGATTTAAGAATGTAAGTCGTGCATGCGTATAGTACGGGCTATATACGGATATTCGTATTCATGAGATTCCACACTCCCTTGGCGAATCCAAAAAAAGAAAAAAAAAAACTGTGCATACTACTGCCGCTACGCAAACTTATGCTGCTGTGTTACTTTCTGCCGCTGTGCAAACTACTTTCACTGTGCAAACTACTTCCGCTGCGCATACTATAACCGTAGCGCAAGCTATTGCCTCTGCGAAAACTGTCACCACTGCGCATACAACTGCTGATACGCTAATTAATGCTTCTGCCGTACAAAATACTGCGCAACCTATTGCTGCTACGCTTCAGCGTTACTTATGAACGCGACACGGGATCTTGATATCGCTTCTGCATCATCTCTAGTTGGAAGTTCAATCACTGATGTTGATGTCTGGAACTGGAACTGCATTGCCTATTTGACGTTACCCCACCAAACCCCAATCGCGACGCTCATGGACCTGATGTTTTGGCCCATGCCCCACGTTTCCCACCCACTGTGAGGATCCGTGGCGGAAAGTTTGGGATCCTCCCTTTCGAATCTAACCTTCCATCCTTATTCCAATATGAAACTTACATAATTTTATGTTTTTTTTTTGTTTACAATTTCATTAATTTTATAAAGTTAAGTATTAAATTATTTAATACTAAATTAATCATATAAGATCATATTAAAACATTAATAGTAATCATCAATGAGAGAAATAGAGAAATACTCATAATTTAGGCAAATCTAAACAATGATTAATATCAGGGACCGTAATAATTATGAGCAATATCGAAAAACTTAAGAAATAATGAATATTTTACGATTTTTATTTTTTTGCTCAGATATAAAAATCGTTATCTGATTTTTATTTTTTAAATCAAAAATAAAAATTATTTTTAAGTTTTATTTTTTTAACTCAAGTATAAAAATCATTTTTGATTTTGTTTTTTTTTTATTCGAGCAAAAAATCATTTTTGATTTTTATTTGTTTTACTCAAACCAAAAAATCATTTTTGATTTTTATTTTTTTTACTCAAACAAAAAAATCATTTTTGAATTTTATTTTTTTTACTCAAACAAAAAAATCATTTTTGATTTCTATCGTTTAAACTCAAACAAAAAAATAATTTTTGATTTTTATTTTCTTACTCAAAAAAAAAAAATAATTTTTGATTTTTATTTTTGAGACAAAAAATTAAAATCGAAAAATGAGTTTTTTGGCTTTATGATTTTTTTTTTGGTCAGATTTAGAAAGCATTATGTGATTTTTATTATTTCGCTAAGTAATTAAAATTAGTTCTTCGTTTTATTTTTAAATAAATTGAAACTCGATTTCAGGAGCTTTCTTCTTGTTTCTTAATTCTTAATAGCTTTTTTTTTTTTATCTCTTCAAAATTTTAAAAGAAACTAAGATGATTTTAAATTTGAAGTTTATTTTTATGAGAATTATTTAAATGACAGGCAAAATTTTCTGATGACATCTTTGGTCACTTAAAATTAGTCGAAGTGCAGAAAATGACCGTTCCACACTAACGTGTGTAGCTGGAACACTGTGAACAATTTTCGCTAGAGACCACTGGAATGGATATATAAACCGTTTTTCATTCCAGTGCTCATTATATCATCCACTAAATGAATGGCTTCGGGTGAATAATTTTCAATTTCCTTGAAAGTTCTTTGCATTTTTACATCCCTTAACTCGTCTTCGAACTTTTCATCAGACGGAGAGACCTCAATCGAATTTAAAAGATTGCCCAGTAAGGAGGTTGAACTTAGGAATTAGGAAAAATATTTGTATCCAACAACAATAATACACAAGAACAAATTCTGTTCAAACTGAATAGCGGAATAGCGGAGCTTTCAATATCTACACCGTAAAGACCGGCTTTGCTTCAGTTTAAAACAAACTTAATTTGTTAAGCAATGGTTTTAGAACATGTAAACAAAGTAAAGAAAGTCTTAAGTCGGTCAGCTCGACTCTGACATACCTTTAACCTACTTTTTCATAAAAAATAATAGTATTAGAAAAGGGCTATCGGTGTGCCGATTAAGCCCATATTTTCTATAGATTTCAATGTTAATGAAAAATTTACACATGTCCAAGTTTTAATCCTTTTAAATAATGAGTTTTAATTTTGAGCAAATAAATAAAAATCAACAAATAATTTTTATTTTTGAACAAAATAAATAAAAATCAAAAATAATTGTTTTTTGAGCCAAAAAAATAAAAATCAAAAATAATTTTTATTTCAGAGCAAAATAAATAAAAATTAAAAATAATTTTTATTTCTGAGCACAAAAAAACAACAATAATTTTTATTTCTGAGCAAAATAAATAAAAATCAAAAATAATTTTTATTTCTGAGCAAAAAAATTAATATCAAAAATAATTTTTATTTTTGAGCAAATAAATAAAAATCATTTTTAATAATTTTTTTTTAATTTTTATGCTTAACGCTTAAAAATAAAAATCATTATTTATTCTAAGAGGCAACACAAATTCCAACATTTCGGTATACTCAAAAGTTTTTTCCAACGCTTAGAACATGCTGATTTTTTTCATTCAAATTTCAAAAATAATCATTATTTTCGGTCCCTGCTTAATATACTTCAATACAAACACAAATTTGTTTAAAAATTCATCAAAAAAAAAATGTTAATGAAATGTTAAAGTTTCTGTTAGTGAAATTTTTATGTAAAGTTTGTGTTCATTTTTTACTTCTTTTGTTTTATTTTTATTTCTTTTTTTTTATTTTTAGATTAATTATGTGCAATTATTTTCAGTTGATAATGTTAATTTTTATATTAGGCTTCAAATTTTATTGTAAAAGTTTTATTTTTTTTTAATTTATTTGAAGTTCTGTATTATAGGGCCGATTAGTTTTTGGTTTAAGGGTTTAGATTTTTATATTTTAAGCTTTAAATTTATTTGAAATTTTAGTTATGATTTATTTTAAATTTCCGGTTTTAGTTTTTAATTCTCAATTTAAGATCTTAATTTGAGAATTCGATTTTAGCTTCCGATGTAAGCTTTTAATTTATGTTCATGTTTATTTTTATTTTGGCTTAACATTTTTGATTAAATTATTATCTTTAAGATTGGTATTTTAAAGTAAGTTTAATTTTAAATAAAATGGATTTTTTATAAAATAAAAATTAATAATGTTCGGTTTAGTTAGGTTTATGGTTAAATCATTTATGAATGAATGAATGAATGATCATTATTTGTAGTGAAAAGATTGTTAAATAAACTTTTCGTCAATGCACAATTTACAGAGATTTAGCAGTTATTATACTTTACATCTAAAAAATAATACATAAGTTCCAAACAGAAGAAATATATTTTTGATATGAAGAAAAATATATAATCAGAAGGAAAACTACAAGAAAAAACCTTCCATATAAAGCAACAAAAAAAAAAAACAATATATATATATATATATACATAAAATGGGACTAAAATATCACAGATGGAATTTTAAAGTTAAAGCAAATATACATTCATATATGTATAAAACAGAAACCTAGCAACAAATGTTGTATAACAATTAATAAATAAGAAATGGCATTAATTAAGTAAATAAATTAATTAAATTAACAATACGATAATATACAAAGAAAGTATAATATAAATGAACAACGAAAAAAAGGAACATAAAAAAACTAGCTAGGTTGTGCTATACAAGTTTGAAATTAGAATATTATCGGACATGCTGCAAAAAATTTTAAAACTATCCATTGCTTTAGCGATGCAATCAGAGATGAGATTTACATTACTTATTTTATGAAGCTTTTTAGTGGAATAATGCCAAGGGCCATTTTTAGCAACTTGTTCTGGCAAATTTGCAATTTTTTAGTGTGCATTTTAGCACAAGTTCCCCACACAGGACATGCATATAAAATTAGTGCTTGGAATATAACTTTCACTAGAATGACTTTATTATCATTGCTTAGTCCAGAGTTCCTATTTAATAATGGGTAAAGTACAATTTTTGCAACATTAAACTTTTTAATAATTGTAGAAATAAGCGTTTTTATTTCAGTTATTTTCTTTTAGATTTAAGTCACATGAACTTGGACTTATTTAGGCTATTCACAGTTTAAGCGTATATTAACAAAGCGTATTTATAGCATTTGTTATTTCTGAAACTGTGAGCACCTCAGTATTCAATAATTCTGCAACGCTGTGACGTTTATCGTTAGTGTTGCCACTACGTTAAAACTCTTTGAAGGAGAAATTTTATTACCTGTGGGGATAATTACAGTTTCTGTTATATAAAGAGTTCAATGCAAAACATTGAGTTTAGGAGATATATTCACTCCTATTTCTTAAAAAATTTTATGCAAAGTTGAGGTCCTATCCTTAAAACCACTCCACCATTCAAAATAATAAAAAAATAGTTTTATATGTTAAAAAAAATTAGTGAAGTTTGCATATTTTGCAGTGGCACCACTGTCTAATTTTCTAACTGACAGAACACTTAACGCGAAGTTGGCAACTGTAGACGGCCTAAAAATACGAGGCTCAAAAAACACGCCCAAGGGCTACTTTTATTTACGCGTGTCTGCGTATTTGCGTTTACAGGCAAAGCAACAATAAAACAAAATACGCTTGCGTAAGTTGGCGTACATATAACAAATAGTAAATATAACAGACCTGCGTATTCAAACTGTGAATAGGCTAATTGTTTTTTTTTTTGAGTGACAATACGGCACTTGAACCGATTGCTTGTAAAATGAAACACTGGATGTGGAGTTTTTACTGGTAACAATAAAACTGAATTTATTGATGAGCTTTCGACCCTTTTATAGGCGAAAACCCAATAATATAAAATACAATAAACAAATTACATATATATTTTAATGACAAATAAACAATGTTAAAAAATTACATATATATTTTAATGACAAATATACGGTCTTGGAACTGCAAAAGCTATGTCAGCAATTTATGTAAGCATGCATTGGCTAACGGGGTAGTATTTCAGCAGACTGCTTAGTGCAGTTTTGTTGCTGTTATACATTTGTTTACCGTGCCAAAGTTGCAGGTGGGAACAATGTGCTAAACCAAGGCCTCGAAAGAGGTAATATTTTAGCTGACTCAAGTTGCAGTGCCAAGACCGATACATGAATTTTAAATGAAAAAATTAACTTCAAATGACCATGAAAACCGTACGATTCAGCGACCCTGAAATCGTACATTCTCCCCCTGGTAAGGTCTGAAATTCTGATGACCTTACAAAATTCATAATTTCTTCATACGGTGACCTCAAAGTCCAAGGTTGTTGATCTGCGACGAGGAGTAGGCTGGGGGTATCTTGTCTCTGTTGGTTGCGGTTTATGTTGCTTCGATTTTACCTTCCAGATGGTGTAACTGGTGATGATTATCGACAGAATCAATGCAGTATATCCTATTGTTGAATAATGAAAGTTGATGTGATAATCTGTGCCGGAAGATCCAGATATTCTTGGTGTGACAATAAATTTTGAAGTTCCGTGAGGTTTCTTAGTTGCGTATTATACTGTTCAGTTTTTTGGGCAAATAAATCAGGTTGCTTGGGTTGTACAATATCTGTCATTTTCCCTAAGCTGGTGTAAGAGACATGGCGATTGCTGGAGTAGGTTTGGTGTCCTTGAATGGTGATGAAATTCTGTTTTAGGACACACTGTGGTTGCAGTTAAAGAATTCCGGTCCCCTTTGTGGTGAGTTGTTGACTTTGACCTTCACATACTGCAGTTATTCTCTTGGGAATGGTTACAGCATACATCCACTGATTGGTGTTTGACATCTGGGTCCATATTGAATTTGTTTGCAGTGATTCTGTATTGCAAGCCGATTGGGTGTCGTTATTTAGCAATTGCATCTCACAGGAGCATATGTCTGAGCCTTTGTTGTATTTAGACTGGATGTTGGGGCATATGTATGAATGTCCCGTTGTCATAATACAGGATTGTTGTTTGGTTGTGCTTATGGGAAAGTATTGGTCTCGATGAGCATTGATAGCAATCATGTCATCACAAGGTATGATTGAAATGACACTGTGGTTTACGGAAGTGGGAACCGGGAAAATCTTGAATAGCTGAAATTTTTCTTGATCGCACAGAGGTATGGAAATTTTACAAATAACATGGTTTTCTGTTAATCGTTCTTCTACTGTCATTAACTTATAAAGTTGTATGCGTTCATCATGTTCAACTGGTAGTTGCAAGGTTGACGGCAGATAGTTTCGAATTTTAATTTGGTGATAGCAAAATTGGGCTTATTTTCCCGTGATGAGTATCCGTTAATACGTCTATGATTGACGTTTGTATGCGTTGTAAATTTGCTGCTATAATTGTGAGTTGCATGGCTAAAGAATTGAAGATTTGGAACCTCTGATATTGATAGTTAGTGTCCTCAATTTCATGTACTTTTGACCATATCTCGTTTAAGTGTGCGTCAATATCGTTAAATTTATTTTTAATAGCTGTTTGATCCTGTTTGAAGATGTTGATGGTTGAATCGAGAATCGATGTTTGATTCTTGAGTAATAGTTGGAGATGACCTTCGTTTTGTTTGACTATTTCAATGGTTTTAACCATTTGATCAGCATAATCTGAGTCCAGTACTCCAAATAATGAACTTGCAATGTTTCCTACAATATTAAGGGCACCTCTTCTGGTTCTGTTTACTGCTGAAGGGTCTGCTGTGTGTCTTTTGTTTCTTTTGATTGTTAAAAGATTGTTTTCTTCGTTGAGTCCATCCTCAAAATGTTTAAGCGTGTTTACGACGGTTTTGCAGGCACCCATCTGCTTTAGTTCTTGACATAGTTGCTGTAATGCTGCCGCTCCATTTGAAAATGATTTTGCTTCTTCCCAATATGATTCCAGATCATAGTAAACAATAAGCTGCCACTTCGTTCTAGATGTTTTTATTGTACCTATTCCTTCGAAGTGCATACCTAAGTCATCAGCAAACTCTATGTTTTTGACTCCATTTGCCATGACCAGAGGTAGCGTAAGCATAGCGATTAGTAACACTGAGACTAGGTTGTTTGATGAATGTTTTCTCTTTTTGCGTACTACATCTGTTTCCTCATCATCATGGTTGTTAGGTGACCTGTTATTTATGAGCCTAACATCTACAGATATGTCTGACTTGTTGTCTTCAATTGGTAATGGGGCTAATCGATGTATGGGACGTTTGAAAATTCCCGACTCCGTTTTTACGTCCACTACTCTGACTACATCATCATCCCCTTTGTAGGTTCTCGTGACTCTTTCTAATGGCCACTGAAGTACAGGAGCGTTGTCTTCCTTGATGATGACAACGGTACCAGGCTTAATGTTGTTGGCTTGCTCTCTCCATTTATTTCTGTACTGAAGTTCGTTGAGATAATCTCGAGACCATCTTTGCCAGAATTCATGTTTTATTTGTGATACTGCCTTCCAGCGTGTTCCTAAGGAAACTTTTGGTTCCACAGATCTTGCATCTACTTAAGTTGTTAATGGTTCGCCGATCAGAAAATGTCCAGGAGTGAGCGCAGATAAGTCGTTTGGGTCGTTTGACCTGGGACTAATTGGTCGTGAGTTTAAAATTGCTTCAATCTCGACTATAATGGTTTCTAACTCTTCGTATGTGAGAGATGCGGATGCAACACTTCTTAGTTGTAAATGTTTCGCGGATTTTACTGCAGCTTCCCATAGTCCTCCGAAGTGAGGAGCTCTGGGTGGAATAAAATGAAAATGTATCCCCCTTTCATTACATGTTTTCATAATCATATCTTGGGCGTTAGCTGAGTGGATTGCAGCTGATAATTCTTAAAGTTGATTTTTTGCTCCAATGAAATTAGTTGCGTTATCGCTGTAGAGATTTTGGCATCGCCCTCGTCGACTGATAAATCGTTTTAGGGCACCGATGAAAGCGTTGGTTGTAAGGTTGCTTACAAGTTCCATATGAACTGCTTTTGTAGCAAAGCAACAGAAGATGGCCAAATATGCTTTGGTCGGTCTTTTTCCTCGCAGCTTATAATGAATCCAAAAAGGTCCACAGTAGTCCACTCCTGCGTTTATAAACGGTCGTGCTGGTGTAATTCTCGTTGCTGGCAGATTTCCCATGACTTGTTGAAGTAGTTGTGGCCGCACCCTGTAACATCGGACACAGTGGTGAACGATTGACCTTGCCATGCTTGCTGCCTTGATGGGCCAAAAGCGTTGTTTTGTATGTGCAATTAATGCGGTTGGGCCACAATGCATGTGATTTTCGTGTATTTTTTGCATTAGTAATTTTGTTATGGGATCATTGTAAGGAATTAGCATTTGATGTTTATTTTCATATGGAAGTGTTGATGCATCTAGTCGGCCGCCTACTCTTAAAATGCCGTCGTTGTCCAAAAATGGTTTGAGGTTGTGTATCGAACTGCTTGTGCTGACCACACCCTTTTTCTTTAAGGCAAAAATTTCTGAACTGAAATCCGCCGTCTGCATTGTTCGCACAATTACTTTAAGTGCTTTGTCTAATTCAAGTGGAGTTAGCATCCACGAGGTTTGATGATTTTTTCGTGCACCTCGTGTGTGTTCTCCAAATCGGATCATGAAGCCTAGAATCCTCTGTAGTCTCTTAAAAGAATTACCATGATTAATTGAATATATCATGTTCTCTGCTTCACTTCTTGCTGTTATTAAAGACATTTGTGCCTTTCTTTTGCCTTCTTCAGTTGGTTTAAATTTATTAGTGCAAAACGGTTGTGGCCAAACTGATTCCTTTCCATGCAGAAAGAAAGGTCCGTTAAACCATAAATCGCACTGTTTGAAAGTCCTTGGATCGCATCCTCGTGATAGGACGTCTACTGGATTTTGTTTTGATGATACATGACACCATTGCTGTGCTATTGAGCAGTCCTGAATTTTTGCAACGCGATTGGCCACAAAAACTTCATATGATGATGCTTCCGCATTTATCCATGAAAGCACAACTTCAGAATCAGTCCAAAAGTACGTGGATTCACTTCCATATTGAATGTCTTGTTGAATTCTGGTTGCCAGCTGTGCACCTAGTAGGGCCGCACAGAGTTCTAATCGGGCAATTGTTTGATGCTGCCGATTAATGGGTGCGACTCTTGATTTGGCACACAACAGCCTTGTAGTAACCCTTCCATCCTTGGTGGTAGACCGAATGTATGCGACGGCCCCATAAGCTTTTTCTGAAGCGTCAGTAAAAACATGTAGTTGACATGAGTCTGGCACAGTGCCATTAAATACATGACGAGGGATCTGCTTATCATTTACTTCTTGAAGCTGGTTTCTAAATGTAATCCATTTGCTGTGTAATTCTGCGGGTAGTGCTTCATCCCATGCCACCTTCAGTTTCCAAAGATCTTGCATAAATATTTTAGCGTTGATAACTACCGGAGCCAAGATACCCAATGGATCGAATATCCGTGCCAATTCTGAGCTCACACTCCTTTTTGACACTCTTGTGGTGCTGTTAAAAATGGTTTTGGCCTTAATGCAGAATGCATCGTTCTTTGGCAGCCATGTTAATCCCAATGTCTTGATAGAGTCACGTGAGTCCTCATCAAAGTCGAGGTCTATTTCTTTTTGGTCTGCTGGGATGCCTTGAAGTAGTTGAGGGTGATTAGCACACCATTTTCGCAATTCAAATCCTGCTGATTTCAAAATTGTTGTGACTTCCTTCTGAAGCAAAACAGCCGAAGTGAGGCTGTCACTTCCCAATAATCCATCATCCACATAAAAATTGTTATCCAACGCTGCGGCTCCTAACGGGTATGCTAAGCGATTTTTTTTAGCTAACTGCAAGAGGCATTTGATTGCTAAATATGGTGCTGCTCTGGTCCCATAAGTCATCGTGTTCAGCTGGTAATATTTAATCTCTGCTTCGGGATGTTTTCTCCAGATAATAATGTGATACATGCGATCTTGTGGATCGATCACAATTTGTCTGTACATTTTCTGAATATCTGTTGTGAAGACATATTTCGGTAGTCTAAAAAGTAATAAGATGCTGAATAGCTCGTTTTGGATAATTGGCCCTGTGTGCATGATGTCATTTAAAGATAATCCGGTTGATGTTTTTGCTGATGCATCAAACACCACCCGCAATTTAGTGGTGCTACTATCCGGTTTGATTACGCAATGGTGTGGAATGACGTAGCATGGTTTTCGTGAAATGTCCTTACTAGACACTTCAGACATGTGTCCTAAGAGTTCGTATTCGTCCATGAAGTTGACGTACGACTGCTTAATCTCAGGGTTTTTAGCCAACCGCCTTTCTAAAGCTAAAAATCTATTAAGAGCCAGTTGCCGTGATTCTCCCAATGTTGATGGATTGTCTGTGAATGGAATTTTTACCACAAATCGTCCTTCAGATGTTCTTCGAGTGTTGTGGGAGAAATGCGCTTCGCATCGTTTTTCTGCAGCTGAAAAATGTTGCTTTGTGTTCTCAACTTCCTCTAGTTTCCAGAATTTCTCGAGTAAACCATTTGTGGTCTCTTCATCTGCACTAAAAATGCCACAAGTTGCAGAGATAGTGTTGGTTTCTTCTATCTTGATTCGCAGGAACTTGCGGCGTGTCCCTCCTTTAAGCAATTGACGCATCTTTTGTTGTTTTTTATTACGTGCAGCCGTTCTGCTGGCTTCAAGAGTAAAAAGGTCTTGCAAGCAAATAATGGATGAGTTCCAGACTTGCATACATTGCACTCATATTGAGAGTATTGATTTGTTGATATTGCTGACACATATGATCTTGCTGATCCCTGTCTATCCTTGTTATTAACTGCTTCTAATGATTGAAACTGGGCTTCCAAAAAAATCAAAAAATCCTTTATTTTCGGTAACTCCTTAGGGTTTTTTAGGAATTGTTCATATCTAATGTGCGTTGATCTATCAAGCTTCTTCACAAGTAAGTGAAGAAGTAGTGGATCCCAGGATGATGTAGTTATTCCGAGGTTTTCCAGTGACATCAGGCATTCCTGCGTTGTATCATGCAAATTTTTGATGGAAGAAACCGATGAAGCGCTGAATTCTTGCCCCAACATCCTCTGTATTAACGTGGAGCACAGTACTCTTTTGTTATTGTATCTATCTCGCAGCATATCCCAAGCCACGTCGTAATTGTCTTGGGTGAGAGACAGATGCCTGATCAATTTTTCGGCTTCTCCTGATAGGTTTGTTTTTAGATACCACATTTTATGAATTTTCGGCAATGCTTGTTGGTCTACCATTTGAGAAAAAAGTTCATAAAATTGTCGCCACTTCAGAAAATCCCCATCAAATTGTGGAATGGCGACTCTTGGAAGTCTAAGTGTTTCTTCGCTTGCAACACATGTTGATCGTGGTACTGCACTGGTTGTGGTAGATAATTGTATTCGAGTAGCATGCACTCTTGATTCACATGCCATGTACTCCTCAAAATTGTATCCGAGATCGCTTGGTTGTTCACAATTTTCCCACAGACTGTAGTTTATTTCCTCGATTTCTTGCCAGAGCTTGTTAATTTGCTGAAGGTTGACTTCGTGATACTGTGACTGGTCGCCTGGATCCTTTGTTAAGCCATCAAGCAGGCGGTTGAGAGAGTTTAGAATTGCTCGTTGCCTTCGTATCATTTTGATAAGATTTGTTGCTTCTTGTGAAACTGATTGTTGAAAATTTGATGCATCTGTTCCTGCTTGTGGAAACATGATTTTTGGTATAGTTTTTGCTGCTTGAGGCTGCTTTGTTGAGAATGACATGTCTTTTTCGTTGCCAGTGGTACTATCTTGCTTCTCTAAGCGCTTGATTTCATCTTGAAATAATTGAATGTGGTTGCTTGATAGATCATTAAGTTTTTCGTAATAGCCTGAGGTGAAATATTCCTGCTCCAATGGCTGGTTAGTAAGTGTCCGTAACTTGTTATCATTTTCCTCGAAAATATCCCATTGGCTGCTGAGACGGTGAAGACGTTCTTCAAAATATTCCTTGGACTTCTTCCTGTCTGGTGAGTCCTTTTTAAAATTTGAGATGAGGCGTTGTATGGCCTCACCTATCCTTTTCTGGTCATTTACTACTTCCTCGAAAGTAGCCATTTCTTCTCCCTGACTGGCGGTGATTTTATGGAATGATTGTTGATTGAAAAAGTGGCGGACGGTCTTCTGTAGTCGATTAACGTCGAAATGGTTCGAGTCCACCCGGGGGCGCCAAATGTAGAAATAAGCGTTTTTATTTCAATTATTTTCTTTTAGATTTAAGTCCCAAGCACATGAACTTGGACTTATTGTTTTTTTTTTTTTAGGTGACAATACGGCACTTGAACCGATTGCTTGTAAAATGAAACACTGGATGTGGAGTTTTTACTGGTAACAATAAAACTGAATTTATTGATTCTTTCGACCCTTTTATAGGCGAAAACCCAATAATATAAAATACAATAAACAAATTAAAATACAATAAACAAATTACATATATATTTTAATGACAAATAAACAATGTTAAAAAATTACATATATATTTTAATGACAAATATACGGTCTTGGAACTGCAAAAGCTATGTCAGCAATTTATGTAAGCATGCATTGGCTAACGGGGTAGTATTTCAGCAGACTGCTTAGTGCAGTTTTGTTGCTGTTATACATTTGTTTACCGTGCCAAAGTTGCAGGTGGGAACAATGTGCTAAACCAAGGCCTCGAAAGAGGTAATATTTTAGCTGACTCAAGTTGCAGTGCCAAGACCGATACATGAATTTTAAATGAAAAAAATAACTTCAAATGACCATGAAAACCGTACGATTCAGCGACCCTGAAATCGTACAATAATATTGCTGATATGATCGCGAAAAATAAGCTTTTTATCGAGAACTACGCCGAGATACTTCACATTTTCCAACCAGGGAATATTATAGCTACCAGCTTGAAGCTGTGAGCTGGGATAGAAACAAGGCTTTCTTTTTCTCGAGAAAAAAATAGCTTGTGTCTTGTTGGTATTTAATTTAATTCTCCATTTTGTGAAATAATTGTTTAACTGGTTAAGACAGCATTGCAGTTCAGTCACAATATGTTGACCAAGGGAATGCGAGCAGAAAATAGCCGTATCATCAGCATAAACAGCATAATCGCATGAAGCATATTTTGGCATATCAGAACAATAAATTATATATAGCAGTGGGCCAATAACTGAACCCTGTGGAACACCTGCTGGTACCTCAACAAAGTCGGAAAATGCGTTGTTTAAGCAAACACAAAAAAAACCTATTAGTTAAGAAACTTTGAACAATTTTTATAATATGAAGAGGAAAGCATAACTCAATAATTTTAAAAAGCAGACCATTATGCCAGACGGAGTCAAAAGCTTTTTCAACATCAAGCAAAACTAGAGCGGTCGACTTTTGATGACTAAAATTAAGCTTAACATGATTTTGTATTCTCTTGATTTGATGAACCGTGCTGTGAAATCTACGGAAACCAAATTGTTCCTTAGGAATAATGTTATTCCGGTCGATAAATAACCAGAGCTTTATTTTCAAAACTTTTTCAAGTATCTTACTTAAACTGCTTAGAAGACTTACAGGGCGATAGCTTTCGGCACTATTAAGAGGTTTTCCAAATTTATGAATTGGAACAACTTTCGCAGCTTTCCAAGAATCCGGAAAATACTGTAATTTTAGGCAAGAATTAATAATTAGTGTGAAAAAAACTAACGCAGCCTGTGGCAACTGTTTCAACATGCAATTTTTTATCTCATCAAAACCTGAGGCCTTTCTTGGATGTAATTCTTTTATAATTGTTTTAACAGTTTGCACCGACACATATTCGGCAACATTAGTCTCACATTCCATGACATTAAATTGCCTAATCGTCTCATTGACTAAATTTGTATGCCGTTGAACACCAATCTTTTCAGATACGCAGTGGTTGTTCAAGAATTGTTTACATAGAGTGTTCGCTTTTTCGTCATTTGAGATGACAGTTTTGTTGCCCTCTATAAGAGGAGGAATATGTGCAAACTTCTTTTTTAAAAACTTTGTTATGTTCCAAAACGGCTTAGATCACTTATCCAGTTTGCTAATTTTTTCATTCCAATTGTTATTTCTAAATTTTCTTAGCTCCTCACGAATAATAAACGAGTATCTTTGCATCATATTGTAATCCAATTGAATTCGAAATCTAATCCAATCACGTCGATATCGATTTCTTATTTTAATCAGATTGACAATATAAAATGGTATTTTAACAAAGGTACTTTTGGGCAAGACTTTTGGAACAGAAACTCTTACAGCATCTATTATTTTTGATGTAAAAAATTCCGTAAGTTCATCAACACGGCTGGAAACTCTGATACTATCTAAATCACACACAACATTATTAAAAGCTATATTAAGGCTAGATTTATAGCGAATCCAGCATGTGTTCTTATAATCTAAGATTAAATTATCAGTGAATGGAGTATTCAGCGCTAGATAAAATTTAACCGGCAGATGGTCCGAGCTAAATTCGTTTAAAACAGAGAGTTGAGAAATAAATGCAGGAATGTTAGAAAGCACCAGGTCAATTGTTGAAGGATAACCTCTTGAGGATGCTGGAGAGTACGTTGGATCACTTGAATAGGATACAACAACCGGAAACTGACAAGTACATTCTGAAAGAATATTTCCCCAGGTATTTGCTCGAAGACAACCCGAAGACCTATGCCTGCTGTTTAAATCACCACAAATAAGAAATTTTTCACGCAAACTAAACAGCTTTCTCAAGTCACTCTTGTATTTATGTCTTATATCAAGAGAAGTAGTGCCAGCTGGGAAATAAACACTAAATATACTGATGTATGTTGAGTCTTCGAGTGAAAGTTTTATTCCAATATTCTCTATAACTTTTGTTTGAACTTTTTGAACTTCAAAAAATTTTATAGATTTTTTTTAACATGATGGCAACCCCACCACCTCTCTGTATATCTCTATCGCATCTAATGCAATTGTATAGTGAATGAGAAATTTTTATTTTGCTATTCAGCCATGTTTCTGAAAGCAGGCATATATCTACATTATTATTTACTAAAAAATCAAATAATTCCATTGATTTATTAAGGATACTTCTAGAGTTCCAGACAACAATATTTAATGGAGAGTTTGACATCATATATTACCATACAAATACTTAATTGCTAATTGTGCAATGACATTGAATTGATCTTTTTTTGATTTACAAGGTTTAAGCTTATGTACAAGCTCAAAAGTTAGCTGAGTGATCTCCGACTCTGAAAATAATATGGGTTTGTATGACTCATCTTGGGTATTGCGTACATTACAAGACCACGCTGGAGGAGTTTGTTGTTGTACAGTTGCAGTCTGCGAGTAAGACGTACTCCTACGAATCGTAGGCATAGGAGGAAACTGCAAAAATGTGGAACGCTTCACGATTTTGCGTGTCATCCTTGTGCAGGGGCCATGCTAATCTTCTCTGTATCCTTCCAATTTTAGTATATGTTCTGCCGAAGCAAGAACTTAAATCATTTAAAATTCTAGTTTTATCGCAAAGTATTGATTTTAACTACATTTTTTTATTTCAAAAATTCAAATTTAATCTTAAAATTTTATTTAAATGTTGGATTAAAATTTTATTTCAAAGTTAATTTTAATTCAATATTTTTTTTAGTTTTAGATTCGGCTTTAAATTTCATTGTTAACATTTTTTTTTTTTTAAATTAATTTGAAGTTTTGTAATTAATATATTGTCGGTTAATTTTTGGTTTAAGGTTTCAGATCTTTATGTTTTAACTTTAATTTTAATTATAATTTTTTATATGATTTATTTTTAATTTTAGGTTTTAGTTTTTAATTTATATTCTCATGTTTAGTTTCTATTTTGCCTTAAACTTATATTTTGAATTTTTATCGTTAAGATTCGTATCTTAAGTTTAATTAATTTAAGTTTAATCTCTTAAGTGTACATTTATAAAATGGATTTTTTATAAAATAAAAATTAATGCTGTTCGGTTTAATTAGGTTTATGGTTAAATCATTTAAAATTCTAGTTTTATCGCAAAGCACTGATTTTAACTACATTTTTTTATTTCAAAAATTCAAATTTAATCTTAAAATTTTATTTAAATGTTGGATTAAAATTTTATTTCAAAGTTTATTTTAATTCAATATTTTTTTTAGTTTTAGATTCGGCTTTAAATTTCATTGTTAAAATTTTATTTTTTTAAATTAATTTGAAGTTTTGTAATTAATATATTGTCGGTTAATTTTTGGTTTAAGGTTTCAGATCTTTATGTTTTAACTTTAATTTTAATTATAATTTTTTATATGATTTATAGGTTAGTTTTTTATTTATATTCTCATGTTTAGTTTCTATTTTGCCTTAAACTTATATTTTGAATTTTTATCGTTAAGATTCGTATCTTAAGTTTAATTAATTTAAGTTTAATCTCTTAAATGTACATATACAGGTAGTTTCTTAATCATTTTGAGTTTAATTTAAAATCTTATAATAAACTACAGTCTAATTCTAATTTATATAAGAGTATAATCTTATATAATCTGATTTATCAATCTGATTTATGGAAAACCTGTTGTAGATCTTGTTGCTGTAGTGATTGTTGTTGTAATCATGGTTGTAGTGTTGTTGCTCTTAGTGTTGTTGCTTCTGTTGCAGCTGTTGTTGTTGTTGGGATTTTGTTGTTGTTGTTGGTGTTGTTGTTGTTGTAGCTATTGTTGTTGCCATTAATGTTTTAGTAATTGTTGTAGTTATTGTCGATGACCACTGTTGCTGTTGTTTTGTTGTAGCTATATTTGTTGTGTTGTTGTTACCACTGTTTCTATATCTATTGTTGTTGTTGTTATAGCTATTCACTTGGTCTGACGTTAGTGTGGAACGCTAGCGCTCCCTGCCGCTTTTTCTTCTTTGCAGTACATAAGAAATTTCACTTTTCTTCACCACGCTGTTTTTATTTATTTTGCTTTCATATTGCTGTTGTGGCAAATGTTGCTGTGTCTCACTGTTTTTATTTATTTTGTTTTCTGGTTGCTGTTGTGGCAATGCGGGAGTGTGCACTTAGGTTGTTAGCTTAATGACCTATCCACACGTGCAAAGGCGATTTGCCTGTCATTTGGAGTGGCAATCAGCCACCATACCTAATTGAACGCAGGGATATCTTGCGATAACTTAACGCTTGGGGTAAATAACCATAAAAAGGGTATTTTACAATGCAGCTTTTGTGCCATTACCATGTGTTTTCTTGGAAACATAGCGTGATTCACAGATTTGTCTCATTTTTATACAGAGACGGTGCAAGTGAGAATGACGTAATAATGACGTCAAAGTGAGAAAATATGGTGAGAACTGTTATAGAAACTGTTATATGACCAATGTTATAGAAACGAGCTACTGGTAAAAATTCTGTGGGTTCAGGTCAAAATATAAAAAATTCTGCATCTTCAGAGGCCAGAATTTTTCGTTGAGAAAAGATAACGCTATAAAGCATTCTGCATTATATGATTACAGAATTATTCAGTAATAAGGCCTGACCAAAATAGACGAGTCGAGAGAAAAGCAAATGAACGAACTTTAGCATTCGTTTCGTCTGTTTTGACATTTAACCCAAAATAAAACGAGTTGATCAACTCTAAGTAAGAATAAGTTACGTTTATTCATGAATTATAAAATTGTGGCATTTTAATAGCTTATTTTTAGTTTACAATTCTTGAAAAAACATATTTTTTAAGAATTATTTCTAGATCTTGATGCCAAATAATTTATTCTAGCCAACAACAATGTTCTTTTCAGAACAAACGAGCAGACTAGACCATGGTTTCGTCGGATGCTACTCCGACCCATCAGTAGCCTCTGTGGTTTATGCAGTCCACTAACTTTGAAAAGCTCAACTGCAGTAAAACCAAAACGGAATTACCGAGAAGCTTTAGCTTGTTCAAGCAGTGTTTGTCTACTCTTTTGCTAGTTGCAAAATTTAAAAAAAATTTACTACATTTCCAATATTTCGTTGATATTTAACCATAGAAGGCGTGAAAAAGGTTTTTTGAAAGCAGATGTTTATTATATGCGCAAGCATATAATTCTTCATCATGTTTTCGTAGGTTATCATCGCACTAGTTTACATAACTTATAAAATTGTGGCATTTTAATTGTTTATTTTTAGTTAACAATTCTTAAAAAACATATTTTTTAAGAATTATTTTTAGAGCTTGATGCCAAATAATTTATTAAAGTTTATTAATTTTTGGTAAAAATGTTGAAATACATTTAACTGACAGTTTCGGACTTACTCGTTATTTAGCGTCTCGTCTATTTTGGTCAGGCCTGTAGTGTTATGACACTGACTTGTTTTCAGATCTTAAAACAATCGTTGTATAAAAGAGTAGCAAGGGCTTGCTTGAAAGGGAAAATACATATGAGAACTGTTTATAGAAAATCCAAATGAGAATTCAACAGGTGTTTTTGGTATTGACATTAAAAATTAATTGATTTATCCACACAATTTTGATATTTTTTGTGTCAAAATGAGGCATTATCTTTAAATAATTTGAAAACTAAAACTACCTCGGATTCCGCGATTGCTATTTATTTCAATAAAAAACTTCTATACGCAGTTATTTATAACGTAAAAACAGCACTACAATATGCAACGGTAAAATAGCTGGATATCTGTCTGATGAAGCTATTTTCTTGCTCTTTCTTTTGGAAGTACCGTTTATTCGCAATGATGATTATGTATTCGTGATTTTCAGTTGCTAGACACTTAAAAAACGAGAAAGTTGGTATTTCCCGGCTCTTCATTTGCTTGTCCCTGCATATACGTACGCATTCACATAAATGGAAAATAATAGTGTGCATTTGTCGTTCTGCTTAAATATTAGTGGTCCTCATGAAAGCTCGCAAATGCCTCGAATACCACGTAAACCTCGCAAGTTTTCACTGCGTATATCAGCCGTTCTCTTTTTCCATACAAAAAAGTATTTCCATACAAAAAAAAAATTTATAAAAAATTGTATGATTCACAACAGGGAGGACACTTAGGAATCAGAAAAACAGTACTAAAATTAAAACAGCGCTGTACATGGAAAAACATGCGGCAAATGGTAAAAAATTATGTAAACAAATGTGAATAATGTGCTCGCAATAAATAGAAAAGACACATAAAAGAAAATATGACCAAAATGGACACACCAGACACAAGTTTTTAAACAATATCTACACTAAGCCGGATCGAAATTTAAATATTGCCGGACACCGACTCAAAAGTTAGAGGGACTCTTAAAAACTATTTCTGTACTACATCATTTTTTTTTTAGATCGGAAAAATCTCATGGAGCGCACAGTGTGAGATTTAGTCAATCTACCATCTCGAAATTAAAAACAAAAATGTTTTCGTAACTCGCTCATATTTTTTTGTTACGTGAGAAGAGACCCCAATTGTTACGAAAACAAACACAAAAGAGAATAAAAACATGTTATTGGCGTGATAACAGCTATCAAACACGTGCAAAAATTGATTTGCAAGCTTGCATTGATCACAAAACTTTGAGTGATCAGGTCGAAGTTGTGAATGGTTTTTTTTGGCCTGAAATATTTTTTGTATTGAAGGTTATTACTTAAACTTAAAAGTTTTGCTTTATACAATATTTATTCTTGCACTCAAGTATTTTGAAAAAAACTGTTTTATAACCAGCTGAAAGGTAAGACAAATTTTAAAGCTTTCAAATCTTTGATAGACTGGAACTTTCAAGTCCCACGAGGTTCCGTGATGAAAAACGCCAGCAGAATCTTTGTAAATGTGCCCAAAACATTTCAAAAATAAAATCCTGCTCATTTTTTGCCTTTTTTTAGTATGAGTGAAATATCGCGAGAGAAGCTATTTTGGATTTGGTTGAGCAAGGTGAAAAGCGAAAAAAAAGAAGCGGTCGAAAAGCACGTTATATCAATTTTTGGACCAGATGTTGACGATACTAAAATTAAAGATCGTATAAAAAAGCTTTGCTTCCAATTTGAATCGCGATGGAGCAAATCTCACCGTGATAAAGCCAGATTTATACATGACAATGCTATTTGGCTAAGTTCAAAAATTTCTGCTGTTGATTTTGCTCTTGATCTTGCACCATCAAATACAAAACAAATACCGCAACGCGGAAGGCGAGAAAAAGAGTTTGCTGAAAGTGCTTCGAGTAAAAGAAAGTGAAAAAGAGACTCAGCAAACATTGTCAAAGAGTCGTCGGCTGCATCCCCTTCGAGAAGTACAGCTATAAAAAGAGCAAGGGTAAGCATTACTGAAAAGAAAAGTCTTATACCAGATCAAGCACTGGCCATGATCGTAGACGAAAATTTATCAACTGAGCAATACCGTGGAATACGATTGCATACGATACCTTACAGTCCGAAATAGTATCCATGCTATGACCTCGTTAAGCAATCAAAATTATTGTGCTACCCAAGTTTTGTTACTGTTACTGAAACATATGCCGAAATCAATTTGCAATCTTTAATAGACCACACGGTGAAAAATGATGGTGAAACAATATGATATAGATACACAATATGAGGTTTTTAAGTCGTTCCCTGCCATTCAGGATGAATTAAGCATAATAATAAAATTGGGATGCGATGGAGCTGAACAGAACCGTTATAAGCAAAGCAAAAATTTTCGGATGACAACATGTCAGACGAAAGCATGTTTTCTCTTTCGATGGTGCCTCTTCAACTTAACTCTAGAGCTGAAGGAAGGAAACATATTTTTTGGCAAAATCCAGCTGCGTTTTCGACAAGATTTTGTAGACCGATCAAATTTATTTTCACGAAAGAGACGCGTGAGGTAATTAAAGCGGAAGTGGAGCATATTCGGCAGCAAATTTCTGTTTTGAAATCAACTAGCTTTGAGCTTCACGGTTATAGTTTCACGGTTAAAGCCAATTTAATTCTATGTATGATTGACGGCAAAGTCTGCACCGCTCTTTCAAATTACACGTCATCGCAAGCGTGCTATTTATGTGGTTCAACTCCAAAAAGTATGAACGACATGAATGCCTTATCACAGCGCGAAATCGATGAAAATATGCTTGCTGTTGGTCTTTCACCTCTTCATGCCTACATAAGGTTTATGGAGTGCTTGTTGCACATTTCTTACAGATTGGAAATAGAAAAATGGTACGTATCAGGCGATGAAGAAGCAGAAAAGACATCGGATATTACAGGCATAAATGTCGATCTGATCAAGCGGTTTCGAGTAATACTCATTTGCATAAACAGCGGCTATTCTATCAATATAGATGCGTTCCAAAATTTTACGTCAGAAACAAGAGACCTTTATTTGAGTTTATATCCTTGGTACTATATGCCAGTAACTGTCCACAAAATATTGTTTCATGGAGGAGCTATCATTTCTTCATAGGAAACTTTTCTGAAGAAGCGCAAGAAGCACGCAGTTAAGAGTCGAGACAGTATCGCGAACTGTTCACAAGAAAAACGTCCCGAGTTGACACCAACATAGATTTATTGCATAGGTTGCTTATCACGTCAGACCCTTTGATTGCAAGTTTACCCAAAAACCAAGCGTTGTACATTATCTTCTGAGGTCATTGCACTTTTGTCTGACACTCAGCTTAATGATGAATTTGATGATTTAGCATAAAAAACTTTGCTTGCAGCTCTCTGGAATTTTTATTTTTGTATAAATTTCTTATTTTTTTTATTTCTACTTTTCGCTTTTTTACTTTTGTATAATTTGTATATAATTTCTTTATTTTGGTTTTTGATTAATATCTTATTTTTAATATTTTCCATTCTTTTAAGAACTTTCGTTGAATTTTTTAGTTTTTCCTCTTTATTATGTTTTAGATATCAATAAATTTAACATTGAAACAACAATAACTTTTTATTTTTCTCATTTGCAAAGAATCATCGAAAACTAATAGTATAAACACAATTGGAGACGCAGTCGACAGGCAGCAAATGTCATAGTATAGAACGCATGTTTTCTTATGTAGTTGAACAATTTCATGGCAACATGGCAGCACGACAGCAGGGCTTCAGCAGCAATTGCCGCCAACATAGATCTATTTCTATTTTTCTGGCGACAATATCTGAATTCTGTTGGTAGTAGGCCGTATAAATTTGTCAACATGATTTAAAAAAAAAAAAATTATGTTTTACATAAACGATTTTAAGGTGGGACACAACATTCGCGGGAGAAAAAACAGACCTTTTTTAAAAAATCATAACCCAGTCAAAAACAAACATTTTTCCAAAATTTTACAAATTACAAGAAAAAAATTTTAAAAAATATATTTTTATATTTATAAATATATTTTATAGAGCTCCAAACTGCAGGCAGAGAAAAAACGGGGGCCTCGTGGTTGCAGCGCTGGGAGTCGCAAAAATTATCAGATCTGGAAAAAAATGACTTTTTTAAATCTTAACAAAATTGGTTATTGTATGAAAGGAGCTTTTTTACATTTTTTTGCAATTTTTGGTGATGTTCCAAATTTGAAAGTGTGTTTTTTCGAAACATTGACTTTAAAAATTCATAAAAAATCTAAAAAAAATTTAATAAAGCTCGTGTCATACGATAGCAAATCAAGTTTAAAAAAATACAAAAAAAAAAATGTTCGTAAAAAAACCAACCCGCTAGTTCCGCAGCCAGTACGAAAAACATTCTTTCGAGATAAACGCGTTCAAAATTTGTGAACAAAGAAAAATGCAAGGAAAAATAAAAATGCGCTCTTTCTAATCCGGCTGTTTTTTCTTAGAATCTTAAGAATTTTTACTAAAATACAAAATTATAAAAAAAACGATTTCAAAAAACGGCCAATGTCATGTCCCCCTTAAAATGAATGAAAATGAGACAAGCTGCTCGTTGTTGTCGCTTTAAAAAAATCAAGAATTTGAAGTCGGGCTGCCGACGACAAGTTGCAGTCGTGAAGCTTGTAGACTGCGTCTCCAATTGTGATTATGCTATAAAGTTCGAAACTTGAAGCATTTTATAGAAATGGTTGTATGAGGGTACTTATATCAATATATCGACAAGTTTTAGCTAGAAGAGAAAAAAAGAAGAAATTTTGAATATAAATGTGTAAAAAAAAAATTGTCCCCAACTAGTGTTTTTGAGGATAGTTCGGAGCTAGTCACCTTTGACACTAGTTGGAACTAATTATCTTTCACCATATTGAAGCATATAATCTCCTTAACAATCGTGCCAAATTTCAAGTTGATATTTCTAAAACTTCGGGTTTACATTAGACAGTAGTGTTAAGACAGTTGCAACACATTCACAACTTTTTACACACACTCACTCACTTTTTCAACTGTCTGGTCAACTGTCTGAACTTTTTTGAAGACAGTTGCCAGACAGTAGCTGGGACAGTAAAATGACATTTTCTATAGAGAAAAAAACGGAAAAGGGAAAAACGTCAAATAATTCATTGAAAATTGAAGATAAAAAGTAAAATACATTTTTAAAAATATTAGCAGCGCAAACAATTGCAATAATATTAGAAACACTGAATATTTGATATCAATTAATGTCAAATTTGTTCAATGTTTTATCTACTGTCTTGCCAATTGTCTGGACGCCTACGTCATAGACCTAATTTCGAAGTATTTTTGACAACTAATACATATTCTTGACTGTCTTAACAGTACTGTCTAATGTAAACAATGTGTAACTCTCAACTCACCATGGCTGCCATGTTGTGTGCAGCATTGCCAGATGGACGATGGCATCGTCATTTTGAAAATCTAAGACCATTATGACGATTGGACGATTTAAGATCACAAATGACGATTTAAGAACTCAAATGACTATCTACCAGGGATGATATTTTGAGTGGAATAGTACTTTTTGAGAACTATTGACTTTATAAAAGTACCCGAGTACCTTCTTGCCGAAAACCCTGGTACTTTTATATGTTATACTTTTACAATTAATTATATATTAAGCCTCCTATATTACGTATATCTTTCACGAACTGCAAGCACAGCACACACAAAACAAGAAGTAAACTAATTGCATCAGCATCTATTTAAATCTTTACTTGGATATGACAATGTCTTGTGTTGCGTAGTGGGTTAAGCATAACAAAAATGTTTAACTGGGACATTAGTTTATTTTATTTTGACAATGAAAATTCATTTGTTTACTTTAACGGTATTCAGTTCACTGCCAAAATGCCCAAAATCGGAAATTTACGAAAATTTCAGCGCAATTGTTGTTTTGGTTTATTGAAGTTTGCTTAAATTAAATCATCTGTTGAGTTGATGAAAGTTTTTCGACTTTAGTCGACGAACCCAGGATGCATATATTTATTCCGCGCATGAGTTTTCTGTTGAACCAAATTGCCCGTAATTTTATACAAAAGTGCATTCTATTGGTTAGTGCATTCTATTATAAAATAAGTTTATTCTATTGATTACGAATTAATCGAGAATCAAATGCTCGTTGAAGAAATCTATTGCAAAACTAAAACTGAGTTATCCGAGTACGAGTACTATATAACGGAGAAGGTACCTGCTGATAAAGTTACTGAGGTTAAAACTAATATCAAAGAATTTTACTTGAGATTTTGTCAAGAGTTGGAAAATATCAATTTTGAAAATTAAGTCATAAATTTCTTTCGAAAATTCTCACCTTGTCAAGTATTATCTGGTGAAACCAAAGAAGAAACACAAGTGCCAGAACAAGAAAATATGGAAGGACTTGAAGAAACACGAGCGCCAGATCAAGAAGATGTAGAACCCAAGCAACTTGGAAATTTGAAACGTCTAAGAGAAGAGAGTTACAGTGGAATTGAAATACATGAAGAGTCAAGTACAGAGGATGAAGAAGAATGCCCAATAACCCAACGGCTTAGAGGTGCTCCTGTTTTAAAGAAACCAAAGTATTAAGATGAATACGTAATGGAAGCCGAAGAATTCATTAATGATATGGAAACTCCAGATACGTTTCAAGAAGCGACAACTTGTAAGCAGCGATTTGAGTGGAAAAAGGCTATGGATTCAGAAATAGGAGCACCTCTAAGCCGTTGGGTTATTGGGCATTCTTCTTCATCCTCTGTACTTGACTCTTCATGTATTTCAATTCCACTGTAACTCTCTTCTCTTAGACGTTTCAAATTTCCAAGTTGCTTGGGTTCTACATCTTCTTGATCTGGCGCTCGTGTTGTATTTCATGTATTTCAATTCCACTGTAACTCTCTTCTCTTAGACGTTTCAAATTTCCAAGTTGCTTGGGTTCTACATCTTCTTGATCTGGCGCTCGTGTTTCTTCAAGTCCTTCCATATTTTCTTGTTCTGGCACTTGTGTTACTTCTTTGTCTTCGATTGGCACTTTATCTATTCTAGATAAAACATCTATGCCTGGGAGCGTAACTCTTTCTTGACACTCAGCGGGTTTTTCTAGAAACTGCACATCTCTCGAAACTAGTACTTTTCTTTGACCTTTCACATAAACTCTGTACCTCTCGTCGCCATCATATCCTACAAGATATCCCTTGATTGCTTTTGAGTCCATTTTTCTGCGTTTCTGTACTGGAATGTGGACAAAACAAGTAGATCCGATAATTCGTAGATGCTTTACTCTGGGCTTCTTTCCCAACCACAACTCATAGGGTGTCACACCATCTTTGGAGGATTTTCCAGTACGATTCAGTATATATACTGCGGAATGTACTAATTCCGCCCAAATTTCGTCTGGAAACTCAATCTCAGAATTTGAGTATTTAAAAGTTCTCGCCATTTCCACGATCGTACGGTTTTCACGCTCGCTTCCACCATTTTGTTCAGGCGTGTACGGTGCTGTTAATCGTTTCATAGTTCCATTTCTCAGAAGAATGTCTCGTATTTCTGCATTGTCAAACTCACCGCCATTGTCGCTAAGAAACTCCTTGATTGAATGTCCTTGCATCTTTGCATGGGCTAGCATTTGCTTCAATACTTCTTTGACTTCAGATTTCAGTTGAATGAAAAAACCATAGCGAAACTTTGTATAGCTATCTTTAAAAACGACTAGGTATCGTTTTTTGGAAAAAGATTCAACAAAGGGACCACAGACATCCGCAGATAAAAGTTCTCCCGGCTTAGTTGCTTGCTTCCTAGTCCCAAATGATAAGCGATGAGCCTTACCATAGATGCATGGCTCGCACAATTCTCTCTCCAATTTGACTTTGATCCCTAACTCTCTCTCGAGCATCTCTTTGACATGTCGTTTATCCTGATGACCCCATCTCTCATGATACAGTTGCAGCATAGAGCTTTCTGCGATTGTAACGTTAGTCTGAACCTTTCCGTCGGGATAAATCGGTTTGATTAAAGCCTTATACAAACTGCCACTTAGTTCACGATTTCCGCACAGTACTGTTTTTCCTTTATTATTTAGCCAACACTTCGTTGCAGTTGACTTGAATTGACTTTTCTGATTTTTATCTTGAGCTGCTAATACCGAGAACAAGTTTCTTGAAATATCTGGAACGTACCAAACATCTTCCATCACCACCTTTATAGTTTTGTCATTTACTATCGACAGCACGTGAATAGTTCCTGATCAAAGTGCTGTGATCCTTTCTTTACCAGCCGCCTTAATGCTGCAAGGTCTTTCAAAGTCTTTGTATTCTACGAAGTAATCTGCACTCTTTGTAACATGCCTAGTAGCTCCATTGTCAATCCACCAATCTGTTGAATCAGTGTCAACAACACAAGTCTCATTACAAATGGCAAGAAATGAGTCTTTTGCGTCGAACGCCTTTCCATGAGCGTAACTATTTGATTTATTTTTGGGTGGTCTACCATCTGCAATCCACTTTCTGCATTCTCGAACCCAATGGCCTCTTTTCTTGCAGTAATTGCAGCAGTCTTCTTTTGGTGAAAACTTAACACTTGAACTGGCGTTTGCTTTCTGCTTTTGCTGATCAACTTTTACAAAAAGCGCTTCCTCTGCAAACTTTCCCTCTTTATTGGCACCAGTTTCTACGAAATTCCGTTCGTACATGCATAATTGCATCGTCAGCTCATCAAACGTTTTGTTGTTATCTTTGGCTAAGAGCATCCAACTAGACCGAAACATCTCAAACTTAGTTGGTAAAGTATGCAACGTTTTGCATACCAACAGTAAATCTGGTAATGAGTTTTCGCCTTTTGCAATAAGTCCATTATTTAACTCATTCCACAAACTTCTTAATTTTGCAATATGTGTTGAAGCATCTTGACCAGATGTCCAATTAAATGCAAAGAAATCGGTGCAGATTTGAAAAAGTTGATCCTTTGATGTCGCTTCGAATTGCTGCTTCAGTGCCTCCCACGTCTCATAAGCTGAATCCTTGTCCATCACCTTTTGATAAACCTCATCAGTTATAGCGCTGGTAAGCATGGTCTTTCCAAAGCTGTTTGCTTTTCTATAAAAACTGCATTTTTCCTTGTAAACTTTTTGTTGTTCTTCCGATGCCCCAATAACTAGTGGTTCTGGCTTTTCCAACTGCTTATCGATAACATCCAGAGCACCATCGTGGTAATCCATTAGATCCCGTATTTTCCTCTTCCACATTGGCCATTCTTTTTCACTCGCCAGCTTCTTAATATTTTTTGAAAAATCCATCTCTAGCTTTTCTTTTCCAATACAGCTTTAATAGTTTATTCTTTTTATCACAGGCTGGTGCCTGGGCCCATAACCTTTTCAAGTAAGAGAAAAATTCAAATTCATAATTTTCATTTCGTTAGAAATTCAAAGCTAACTTAAATTGTATAATTGAAAAAATAAACAAAGTAAATAAACTTCAAGTAACATAACTTCAACAGAAACAACCAGTATTTTATTTAAAAAATGTTCCCAGAACAAGAACTTTAAATGCAAAGTCGATCAATACGAAATACAGGGCGCTGGCAGATTATGAGGAGTTGACAAAATTTAAGGATTCGACTTTTCCGAATTCTGGGCTGAAGTGAGGGTAATAAAAAATGAGCATTTTTTCAAAATCTTTCAGAATTGCCCAAGATATCTTATCAATTTCCGACTCATCTGCCAACGTTGAGAGAATTTTTTCTATTAACAATTTAATTAAGACCAAGTGTCGTAATCGTTTGGCAATATCTACGTGTTCAGCACTCATCCAAACAAGGGATTTAATTAAATCCAAAAATTGCAATTGTCATAATTATGATACTAAAACCACTATAAAGAAAACGTTACTTAATACGCTTCCTCTGGAAGAAAAAATATTAGACTCATAATTTTAAATCAGATACCAAATTATCTTAAATAAACCTTAGTGGTTTTTGGGTTTTGAAAAAAAGCCTGATTATTTTTTGTTGCTTTATGTGATTAATATAATAAAATTAAAAAAAGTATTGGTTTTAATATATGTATTTATACATACACATATCATTAATTTATAAAAGTACTCTAAAAAATAAAAAGTACTATTTGCCTTTATAAAAAAGTACTCTCGAAAATTATCTCATATCATCACTGCTATCTACATATGAATATGTTTTTTTTTTTTAGGTAAACAACACTTAAAATTAAAATCTTAAAAAAATGTTGCTTACTCACATTGTTCAATATTTTTTTGTCTATCAACACTGTAGATAATTTTTTTAAAACCATAAATTCAAACGATATCTAAGGTATCGATTACAAAAAGCAATGATAATTTCATAAAAATGATGAAATTTATTAAAGATTTATGTTATAGCAAAAATGAACAAATGTGATATTCCTACTGATAAATTAGATGACTTGACAAATCATTAGGGGTATTCACACTGACTCGGGTAGTTGGGTACGGGTAGATTGAGTGCTTTTGATTACTGCGAGCACCTTTAACTGCAATTGAGTACTTTGTAGAAACAGCTGATGAGAGATGAATGACAGCTAGAAAAGAGTTGCCACCATATTATTTATGTCATTTTATGAGCGCAAAATTTAGGCCATTGTACGGGAGTAAAAAAGTTATTTTATATAGGAGTAATTTTTAACGTCAACTTTGCGGCATTTAATAATTTGTATCTGAAAAATTTTAAAATAACTCATTTTAACACATTTGTCTATTTTATTCACTTATAATTTGTTTACTTTGTTTTAGTTTTTTGTTAATTCAATTATTGCCTACGTTTGGAAAAGGTAACCCATGAAAAAAGTACGCAATCAATCTACCCAAACAAGTCAGGGGGTCAGCTAGAGTAGATTGGTAGATAAGTACCCATCTACACTTAGACAGGGTAGAATGGCACTTTTACAAAAACAAAATGTGTGGCATTTGCCAATCTAGCCAACTACCCAAGGCAGTATGAATACACCTTTTGTATTTTCTTTAACAATGAGTTGTGCGACAAAATAAAAAACCGTTTCAATTTCAATAATATAGTTTTGAAAAACTTTAATATTACAATTCTGCAACTAATAATTAAAACCAATAAAATGCAATCCTTATTGCAATGGCTAATGAATTTCAGAATTTGTTATCAAGCGGTGATCTTCAAGATATTGACAATGAGTTTGGAGAACTAAAACATTCAGATCTTGATAACATTTTACTCAATAAAGAACAAAGGACAGCAGACATCTTTTGGAAAACTATTTCAAATATTAAACGGGGCGATGTTTCTACAGCTTTTGCAAAATTGCAAAAAACTTATGGTCATTTCTGATTCTTCAGCAAAGGTAGAAGGAATTTAAAAAAAAAAATTAATTTTAAATAAATTAATATAAATTAATAATAATAAAAAAAAAATTTAGAACTCGTCTAGAAACCGATAATCTGATTATTAAATAATTATTATTTAAAGATTATCTGAAATTAAATAATTATCTTGTTATAAAATCTGAGAAACAATCTGAATTACTAAGCAATTTCAATTCAACAATGTATCACTAATGGTAGAAGGAATTTAAAAAAAAAATTAATCTAAAATAAATTAATATAAATTAATAATAATAAAAAAAAAAATTAGAACTCGTCTAGAAACCGATAATCTGAAAGGTACATATTTTTTTTTGCACAAGATTATCTGAAATTAAATAATTATCTTGTTATAAAATCTGAGAAACAATCTGAATTACTAAGCAATTTCAATTCAACAATGTATCACTAATGGTCGGTTCGTTCGTGGAGTTATAAATATAAAACTTATTCTGTAGCTGTTTTTTGTGACTAAATCGTTTTGTTCGCCATCAAGAACTCGTTATAAATCAAATTGAAACTAACTTTAAGCCTCGTTATAAATAATAAAAACTTTTTAACAAAAAAAAAACCTACTTCAAAATCACTACAAAGTAAAAAATAATTTAAAATTACTTTTACTATTTATTTCTTGGTCAAATTTTATAATTTATTTACATTCATTATTATATTGGAAATCTAATGATATCAATTATTCTGATTTTTTTTTATTTTTATCATAAACATATTAATTTTTTAAGATAATAAAAGCTTCTAGTCAGCGCTAATCATTGACATAAACATGATATTTTTGCCATACCTTCTCTATTTAAGACTTTTTTATTTGTGAATATCCTGCTTAGGTGACGCTGTATTAATTTGTAACCTTAATTTTTCTTAAATCTTAATTAAAATGCTATATGTGTGTTGCAGCTGCATAAAAAATCATTACGCCCACTTAAGTGATCGTCATTTTGAATATTTGTGCTTGCCCTTGTAATTTTACTGTGAATTTTATTACCCTAGTGTCAATATTTACTGAGAAACAGTGTTTTTCTTATAGAGACACGCCCCTTTACCGAATACCGCCCACTTTCATAGACAGGCACCTTTGCGTTGATAGTCTCTATATGTTGACAAAAAATTAAAGTAATCGGGCAAGTACTTTAGGAGTAATCGATGTACATACATTCACAAAAAAAAAAAAAAACAGAGAAACCAACCAACTTGAGAACCTCCTTCTTTTTGAAGTCGGTTAAAAATTCAGTTGTGCTAAAATGCCACAAAATGTGTTTTAAATTTGCAACGAGTTTTATAGCTTGGTTATGAATTAAACGGCAGATCTATCATAATGCTACAATATGTATACATATTTGATGCTTTTACTTTTTCACCACGCTATAAAAGCATTTCACCAGTTACAAGATGGAAACTCGGTATTTGTGTATTGAATATCAAAACTGAGGTGTGTTGTAGAAATGGGCGCCATCCACCCACTAACACGCCCACCTCCCATACAACCCCAAAATTAAAAAATCTATTAAGAGGCTTATATTAAAGTTACAAGACGGAAACTCAGTATTTGTGTATTCCATGTCAAAACTGAGGTATGTTAGAGAAATGGGCGCCATACACAAACTAACACGCCTACCTCCGATACGACCCCAAAATTGCAAACTTTGTAAAAAGGCTTATATTTAAGCTGCAGGAAAACAATTTGATATGTATGTATTTAAGACTCATAAAAATAATAAAATCTCTCAAAATCTCATACAAAAAGCTCTCCAATTGAAAATTCTTCCACCCTTAAGAATCGGCCGTGGGGGTATTCGGCCAAGTCGAAGATATACCTTACTAGTTTATAAATAAAAAGTTTTCATCACTTGTTTTGCTTTAAGTACAAATTTAAATCTTCTGTACTTGACGACTAAAATTACGATTTTTGGGACAGGCAAATGACGATTTTTACACCCAAATGACGATTTTTGAAAAGCTTGTTGACGTTTTTAAGCGAAGAGTATCTGGCAACCCTGGTTGTGGGGGAGTTGCTCTCAGTTTGGTCTCTTGATCAATGTCGCCAATAATCTGACATAGTATTTGCTATGATTTTCAGACTTGGATTGTATATAATTACAGTCAAAAAATATTTTTTCTGTTATGCCTGATATATAACCAAATTTTTATTTAGTTATTTATTGCTAATGTTATTTATTCATCGAAAATAACGCAATCTCGACGGATTGAAAGCTAAATACAAAATTTCAGATCTAAAATTTGCTTTTATGGCAGCACTAGCTACTTTATTTGCAGTCAACTTGCACAGAGAGAAATATAATTACAGTAAAATTTCACCATGAATTGGGTGATGAAATTTTTTATTGTTGTTGTTATTTCAGCATACAAATATTCCATTGCATATGCTCAAAGGTTTCTAAGAGGATATCAGTACGATCTGAAATGTTGCAGTGATATGTTGTGGTTTTTGTCCATCTGTGCAGAAATTATTTTCATGCTTACAGCCATATTAAATAGATTTCCTTAACGCTTTCAATGGATTTGTCCATTATATTGGACGCATCAGAAAATATTTTTTTTTTTATTTTCAAACAGCCTGGCAAAAGCTAAGCAGAGCATTTAAAACACAAAGACATGTTAAACGCAAATTTTGGCGTTTAAAATCAGCGTAAGTTAAGCATATTTTAAATAAACTGTTAACATTTTCTATGTATATAAAAATAAATGTGTGTATGTTACAAGTAGACTCCGAAACCGCTAAACCAATTGTTATGATATTTTCAGGGAAACTCTAACAAAGTCTCGAGAGCGTTCCTGTGAAGTTTGGCACCGATAGAACATGAGGGCGTGGCAACTCCAATACAACCATAATTTTCGATATCGTATAGCTTTAGAATCACATGTTGCACAGCTCCAAAATTCGGTATTCCAGCTCAAGTTTCACATGCTGTTTTACTAGTAATATTTTAAAGCCGTTGTAAAAGGGGCCCGACACTTTTTAAGCATTCAAACTTTTCAGTATAACTTTCGAAATATAAGTCACACATTTGTGAAACTCGGAACGAATATATTATTTAGTCGTGTCCTTCGACTGGAAATTCAGCAAGCATTGAAGAATGGGGCGTGGCACCAACCATACAGTTCAATTGTTTAATATCGAATAGCTTTGGTACTAAATGTCTCATAACATTTAAACACAGTATAAAGTTAATTTTTGGCCATGTCTTTCGACCAGAAAATTAGCACGGGCATTAGAAAACGGGGTGTGACTCCGCCACTACAAGTGAAATTTTTGATATCAAATGGCACTGGAAGTTCAAGTCGCTAAGCATTGAATTCAGAATGGAGTAACCATTTGAGAATGTCCTTCTACTAGAAAACTGGGCCAATTTTTGGACAAGTTGGTGTGGCTCCCCATAAAAGCTACATTTTAAAAAGCTACGACAACTAAATTAGCAGCAATTTTTCATGCTTTGCGAGCTGTCAAAAAAATGAAACAGTGTAATGTTGCCACATGGTTGAGAGAAAATTAACAAATTTTGACGTTGACTGTTTTATTTTTTTAATTATTTTTTATTATTTTTTATAGAAATTGAACGTTCTTTACGTTCTCAATGATTTTTTTGATAAATTATTGATTCCGTACGTTCAACGGAATCTTTTCATTCCACGATAGTTTTTGACTCCTTTACCTAGTTGGAAAGACCAACAATAATTCTCACAAAAAAAGGAAAAGAAAAAGTGGCACCATGCAATTTAGACACATTAAGGTAGCTCGGAGACAAGGGAGAGACAAGGGGAGAAAAGGGGGCGATCTTCACATGGCAACGTGTCTGATTGCCTCAGCTTGGCGAGGCAATCATGTCAAAATCGTATCAAGTCGTCTCAAAAACTCCAAGTGGTGTCTCCTGGAAACGGCAAACTAACAGCCGTTTAGTTGACGGCTAATTTGATTTTCTAGAGGAGAGGAGAGACTAATTTCTGTCTCCTCTAGACTATAAACTTTAGAGGTCTCTACAAGACCTTAAAAATGGAATGTGCGTAGGGTTTGGGTACTAACCACATTACTAATTTCCCAATGAAAACTAAAACAGCCTCAGATATGAACCCCTACTACGTTGACGACCACCACAAACGAAAAACAAACCGGAAACTACGCCATCTTGTTTCCCGGTTCACACCTGTGAAGGAAAAGCGGTTGACAATCCACATCAAGACGAAATTCTTCCATATAAGTATGATTTGCGCACATGCCCAGACGGAGGAAAAGGACGATGCTGTCAAGGACACCTTCTATACGAGCCTAGAGGACGTGGATGATCACTGCCCGGCCCATAACGTGAAAATAGTTTTTGGCGATTTTAAAGCGAAGGTCGGAAAAGAAGGCATCTTTGGCTCCACGATCCAAAGTCAGTTCAGTCTCCACGAGACCACTTCCAACCACAGTCTAAGGCTGATCGACTTCGTCGCGGAGCGAAACATGGTAGTTAGTAGCACCAGATTCGAACACCTCGATAACCAAAAGGCAGCCTGGCTGTCCCCGGATCAAAAAACGCGAAACCAAATTGATCATGTTGTGATCGAAGGAAGACACGCTTCAAGTGTACTGTATGTGCGCACATTTCAGGCGGTCAATATTGACTCCGACCATTATCTTGTCGCAGCCTATATCCACATGCGATTGTGCAATGCGAAGAATACACGCACAGGTATGCAACGAAAGCTAAATGTCGAAAAACTGCTATCACAACGGACCGCCGAGGCCTACTCCATTCAACTCTCAGTTAAGCTCAAACAACCTTAATCTTGCCTCGACGACGCTGGCGGACTTTGGGCGCATATATCCCACTCCATGCGCACTGCTGCTGAAGAAGTCATTGGTATGACCAGGAGTGTCGCGACGCGACAGCAGCAAAATACACTGCATATAAAAAGACCCTGCAGTCAGCTGCAACGCGAGCCATGCACGAATACTATCGCGATAAGAGGAAGGAAGAGAGATGCCTTTTCAGACGCACAAAAAGAGAACAAGAAAAGCGTTGTGAAGATGCAAAATCGCAGGAGATTTTGCTCCCACAAAATTTATATAAAAATTATATTTAAAATATTATACTATATTTGAATTGTATTTTATGAAATTATATATGTATATTAAGGTGTGCCAAAAAATGACGATATTTTTTTTTTTTCGCTCTCCCCCGAAAATATCAAAGAATATGTCCAAACAAAAATTCTGTTAGAGGCAGAGCTCTTAATTTTAATTTTAAGAGGTCTCCCACGGAACTTTTAGTTTTGCCATTTAAATAACACGGGAACTAGGGTTTGAAACATTATTTTGTCCTGCAAGGTATGAAGAAATTTTTTCTTGATAAAATGAATGAATGGATCATATTCAGTACTAAATTTTGGACAAACAAATTTATCAAACAAATTTATTTATTTAATTTTCAAATAAATTTCTAGTACTTCGTAATCAATTAATCATTTTTCATACGAAAATTCAGACATTCGTCATAAAAGTTATAAAAATAACTGTTATATTGTTAACATAATAAATTGTATTTCATATAAAAAGTTTATCAAGAACAATTTTGTGGAAAATAAGCTGTACTTGCTTCAATTGATAAGAGCAAAAATTCATAAAAATGGTACTTTGTCGGCCTGTAACATTGTTGTTTGTAATGATACGAAAAATTTGTATAAAACTTTTATGTCAGCCGTCAGACAAACTACAAAATTGCTATTCAACTTTTTTTTCTATCTGCAATAGTTTAGTTGGAAAATGCAAAAAACCTTGAAATTTATAAATTTACAGTTTCAAAGATCTGTAGAAACTTCAATATCGACGATGAAAATTTGGCTCGATAAATTTGTTTGTCCAAAATTTAGTACTGATTATGATCCATTCATTCATTTTATCAAGAAAAAATTTCTTCATACCTTGCAGGACAAAATAATGTTTCAAACCCTAGTTCCCGTGTTATTTAAATGGCAAAACTAAAAGTTCCGTGGGAGACCTCTTAAAATTAAAATTAAGAGCTCTGCCTCTAACAGCATTTTTGTTTAGACATATTCTTTGATATTTTCGGGGGAGAGCGAAAAAAAAAAAATATCGTAATTTTTTGGCACACCTTAATGTATATATATTATAATTGTAATAATGATTAAGAGGAAAATGAATTGTATTAAATATGTATTTATTTGTATAATAATAATAATGAATTAAAAAGGTTTTATTTCACTTAGCAACATTTCGTCAGCAGCATACAACATGAACCCCGCAACACGTACGCTGAAACATGTGTCTTGCAACAACGTCGTGAATAAGAAGAACAAGCAACAGAAGAAAACAATATAAAAGCTGCTGCACATGCGCAAGCCAGTCAGTCTACGGAGTCGTGTGTTGTACGCAAGGTCTCTGCTGACTATTTAGGCATATATCTGAAAAGTGTTGTACACTTCGAAGATTAAGTTATCATCGTAGTTTAGTATACCCGAGAAGCGTTGTACTCTTCGAGGCGTTAAAATAAAACATTATAGCCTATTTTAAGTATACATCTGAAAAGAGTTGTACACTTCAAAGATTTAGTTAGCATCGTAGTTTAGCATACCCGAGAAGCGTTATACTCTTCGAGGCGTCAAAATAAAACACTATAGCATATCTTCAGTATACGTCTGAGGAGCGTTGTACACTTCGCAGATTTATTTAAATAAACATACCCGAGAAGTGTTATACACCTCAAGGAGTTAAATTTTAAGAAATAGTTGTTTAAGTTTTATAAATAAGATTTAATACAATAAATGAAATCATATTCAAAAAAATTAAACACAACAGCGTTCTCATTTGGAATTTTTGTAAGAACCTCTGGATCAACCGCTGAGTATACCTCAGCATTTAGGTAGACGAACAAAGGGTTCGTTACAGCGTGAGCGTGAAAAAAATTGAGGTGTACCAGGACAAGAAGCATGCTCGAAAATTCTACCAGCAGGTTAAGCGTCTAACCCTAGGTTTCAAGCCCGGAGCATCCACTTGTAGAGATGAGAATGGTAATCTGGTTACAGATACGCAGTGCGCATAGAAATTATAGAGACAGCATTTTTCCAATCTGCTTGCAGGCGACGATACCAACAATTCCGCCCTTGCAGAAAGCAGTCCGACACCACCAATCGACGATGATGGAGGGGAAATTCTACCACCTAGCCATGACGAGGTTAAAGTTGCTATCCAGCGACTCAAAAACAACAAAGCCGCAGGTGCTGACGGCCTGGCAGCTGAATTGTTTAAAATCGGCGGTGGTAAATTGATAAGGTGCATGCATCAACTCATCAGCAAAATATGGCTAGCGGAAAGCATGCCCGACGTTTGGAATCTCTGTGTGCTTAGTAATTTACTTAAGAAAGGAGACCCGACAATCTGCGCCAACTACCGAGGTTTCAGTCTTATTTCCATCGCATAAAAGGTTCTTTCGAGCGTATTGTGTAAAAGATTCAAGCCGCATACCACGGCTGATTGGAACTTATCAGTGTGGCTTTCGTCCTGGCAAGTCCACCATAGACCAGATTTTTACACTACGCCAAGTCCTGGAGAAAACCCTCGAAAATCAAATCGACACCCAGCATCTCTTTGTTGATTACAAAGCTAAGTTCGATAGCCTGATTCGAGATTGCCTGCACGCAACAATGTCTGAGTTCGGTATACCTGCAAAGTTGATAAGGCTCTGCAGAATGACATTGAGGAATACAAACAGCTCCGTCAAGATGGGAAATGATCTCTCCGAACCCTTTAATACCGAACGAGGTTTCAGAAAAGGCGACCCGCTTTCATGCGCTCTCTTCAATTTCATCATGAAGGGGATCCTTCGAAAGGCAGATGTACATCGAAATGGTACCATTTTCTACAAAGGTGTCCAACACCTTGCGTATGCTGATGATATTGATATTATCGGCAGAACCAAGAGAGATGTAACTGCTGCTTTCGCCGCTATCGAAAAGGAAATCGCTATCAAAAGCCAAAGTGGGTTTGACGGTGAACGAGGGCAAAACAAAGTATATGATGTCTGCAAATAGGGAAGTGAGGCGTCTTGGCTCCCATGTTACAACAGGCAAATATAACTTCGAAGTTGTCAAGGGGTTTACATACCTTGGCACCGCCGTAAACAGCAATAACATTGTCAGCATGGAGATAAAACGAAGAATAACAATTGCTAATAGGTGCTACTGGTGGTGACCGTGGCATACAGGTTAAGTGTGTGGCTTAGCATGCTCGAAGCCCGAGTTCGATCCCCAGTCGCGGCGAAAAGTTTTTTTCAATAAAAAAATTTGTCTGATCGGTCACCACCTCTCTGCAGACAATGGCAAGCCCCAGACAGTAAATAATGCCACGTAAAGCTTCTTGAGAACATGAACTTAAGCCGTTCGGAGTCGGCATAAAACATGTAGATCAAGTTCTCGGTTAATTGTGTGCAAACATTTAATAACACACACAACACAATTGATCATAAGAAGCTCGGTCAAAGTCCTTTCAAGGGCTGAAATGGCCAATTTGTTTTTTTTTTAATAGGTGATACTATGGGCTATGTAAGCAATTAGGTTCTATAGCATTTTCTCGATCGACAAAACTACCACTTTACAAGACGCTCATCATACTTGTGCTTCTCTTTGGCGCTGAGGCATGGGTGGTATCGCAAACAGATGCAGCCGCTCTTGGGGTGTTCGAGAGGAAAGTTTTTCGCAAAATCTTTGGTCCTGTTCGAGTTGGTGACAATTATCGCATTCGAATGAACCACGAACTGTACGAGATCTTCGACGACATTGACTTAGTCCAGCGTATAACAATTCAGCGACTACGTTGGCTGGGTCATGCCTTTCGTATGGATGAAGAAGCTCCAGCGAAAAAGGTGTTTGGGGCGAAAGCCAAGGGTCGACGTCGAAGAGGAAGAGCATGCCTCCGATAGATTGACCAGGCTGAGAAAGCCCTAACCGCGCTTGGTGAAAGATATTGGAGACGGCGCGAAGCAGAGACGCCTGGCGAGAGCTGGTGAAGTCGGCTGAACCCGACAACGGGTTGTCATGGCCACTTAAGTAAGTAAGCAGTCAATTTAGATCAATTTATATCAGCCTTAAGCTAAGATGTTTTTTAAATAAAAAAAGATTTGTTTTGAACAGGCAGAATAGTCGCCACTAAAATTTAAATCCTTTAATATACCAATAGCCTTTGTGGCTTGGAAATAAAATCATAGCCTTGTGGCTTCAAAATAATATAAAGCCTTTGTGGCTTAAATGTCTTAAAGCCGCAAGGTTTAAAAAGGCGTGTGCGCCTCTGCTATACAATCCTACCTATATGACGTACCACACCACATGGCATGACGTTCCACACCGCATAGGAGATTAAGGCCCGGTTGCACCAGCTGTACTTAAGTTGTTATTAAGTTTAGCCTCAGCTAAGTTGAACTTTTTCACAATTTCAAAATTGTTTTGCATAATATTATCAGCTATGTGCTGTCGAGGACTTAAGTATAACTTAAGTCGCGCATTTTTCATACTTAAGTTGAACTTAATTATGGTTAATGAAATGCATTTTCAGAGCTTATACTTAAGTTTAACTTAAGTATAGTTCGTGAAACTGGCCCTAAGAGCTTTCATGAGGACCACTATTGACACTAGCCAGTAGGCCGGATCATTCTTATATGGATAAAAAAAATGTCAACCGGTCGGGGTCTCAAAAGTTAGAGGAACTCATTAAAATGATTTCTGCATACTTTTTTTTCAAATCGGAGAAAACCCGCGCAAGCAATTTTGATTCTCCTGAAGGTCCGTTTTGGTAAAAAAAACATGTTTTTTGATTGTAACTTTTTATTTTTCACAGAACTCATACCCACATCTTCTTAAATGTTAAATTTTTTACTCATACTAACATTTTGACAAAAAAAGATTGTTAAAATTTTGTTTTATTATAACTCTTATTGACCACCAAAAATTTAATTTTTTGCTATTTTTAAAAAGGCATTTTTTTAAAACCGCTTTAAAAGACACATTTTTTATAAGATTTACGTGGAATTTTTATTGTTGAAAGGTATTAAGTTCACCTTTCGTTCTGTGTATCGCTTTACTCAAAGCTATGTGATTAAAAAAAAAATGTATCGAAAACTGGACGATAAAGCAGTGAACAAATTTAATTAATTGTTTGTATGAATAAGAAATGTTTCATTTTATCAGATTTCTAAAGTCGATTTCTCACATTCTGTCAGTTTTCGTACACAGCTTTGATTAAAGCGATACACAAAAAAAAGAAGGAAGAAGTTAATACCTTTCCAAAAATAACACTTTCACGTAAATCTAGAAAAAAATGTGTCTTTTAAAGCGGTTTAAAAAAAAGTCTTTTTAAAAATATCAAAAAAATTCAATTTTTGGTGGTCAAAAAGAGTTAAAATGAAACATAATTTTTAAGTTTTTTGTATATCAGAATATTGGTATGAGTAAGAAATGTAATATTTTAGCAGATGTGGGTATGCGTTCTGTGAAAAATAAAAAGTTACAATAAAAAAACATGTTTTTTTTACCAAAAAGGACCTAGAGGAGAATCAAAATTGCTTCGGCGGTTTTTCTCCGGTTTGAAAAAAAGTATGCAGAGATCATTTTAATGAGTTCTTCTAACTTTTGAGACCCCGACCGGCGGAATCTAAATTTCGATCCGGTCTACTAGCCAGTGTCATATAGGAATAGAGCGCTATTAGTGAAAAGTTAAACCTGGGGCCTGTTGCACAATATTTTACAAGTTAATAATACTAGCAATTTTCTTGTATTTTGTGATTTCTGTTGCACAATGAATTTATGAAAATTTTAATAATACAAGTAAATTTACTTGTATTATTTGTGACTTTTACAAGTTTACGTTTCACGTATCACTTATATTATTCTTGTTGTCAAAATACTAATATTTTGACTAATAAAAACTAATAAAAAACTAATATTTTTGTATTTTATTTTTACAAGAACATAATTACTTGTATATAAGTGTATTTTAAGTCAGATAAAATGTTTAACGGTGATCAACAATCGTCTGCTTATCACAATTATCTGAGGGCTGTTGTTTACTTTAAAAATGTTGTCTTTGGGATCATTTAGTAATTTATTTTTCGATTCATCTGATGACGAGTACTTTGAAAATCGGCGCTCCAAAGTGTATCGACAGCGAATTAATTTTAGTTTCGCATCTGAAGCAGAGTTTCTAGAACGATTCCGAATAAATCCCGAAAAGGTACATTGTTGGAAATTTAAATTTTGAAATTTTATCTTGAAGCAGGCTCTTTACTTAGGTGCAATTTATATTGGAGAAAATTGGTCAGGAAATATCACATCCGACCGGAAAAAGTGTGCCCAAAAAAGCAACTATGCATTGCCTTGCATTGGTTAGGAAGTGATGCTCAATTTCACACCGTAGCAGATATGCATGGAGTTGACTTGTGTTCTCCCGTTTGCAGAGTTTTAAAAAGAGTTGTTTCTGCGGTTAATACAAAACTATTTAAAAATACAGTTTCATGGCCAAGCTATCTTGAAGATGAAGTTGTTAAATTTCACGAAATTGCTAACTTTCCTTGTGTTATTGGAGCAATAGATGGCTGCCTTAGAAATATTGATGCTCCATCACAACATGAGACAGCATTTGTAGACCGCTATGGCGATCATTCACTAAATTGCATGTTTGTTTGTGGAGCCAATTATCAATTTTTTTTTGTAAATTCTAACTGGCCGGGAAGCGTACATGATAATAGAGTACTTCGTAACGGCGTTCTTCTTAGGAAAATGGAAGAGGGGCATTTTTCAAATTATGTCCTTCTCGGAGATGCTGGTTATAATCTCAGAAAATGGCTTATGCCACCATTACGAAATGACCCTCGGAGTCAACCAGAGCACCTTTATAATTCTCGTCACAAATCTACAAGGCGCATTATAGAGTGCGCACTAGGTATCCTTAAAGAAAAATGTCCAAGCCTTAACAGACTTCGCGTTGACCCGGTGTTTGCTGCAAATATTGTTAAATGCTGTGCAACACTCTGCAACATAGCTAGAAAGAATGACAATGAGGAAAATCCATTTCCTGAGTAGAACATTGAGATGGGTGAGAATGATGATGAAGAGGAAAACCTGCCGGAGCAGCAACCATCGACAGAGGCTCGAAGGAGGCAAATTGAAATAATGAGTATGCTAGTCTAAGCGAAAATAATTTTTGAATGTTAAAATAATCCTTTTGTTACTCAAATAAAAACAAGTCAAGAAAAATACAATAATAGTATTGGAAATGGGCGTATCCGTGAGCGGAAGAAGACCATCTTTTATGTGGATTTCAATTTTGATGAAAAATTTACAAACACTTATAAAACTTTAAAGTTTTATTCCTGTAGCTCACTTGTAATGCTTTTATAGAATTTTTGCTATAGTGGGTTGTATGGGAGGTGGGCGTGTTCGTGGACGGAGTACGCCCAATTTTTAAATGCATCTTAGTTTTGATTTAAAATACATACATACCAAATTTTATCTCTGTAGGTTAAACATAAGCTTATTTATTGAGTTTTCAATTTTTGGTTTGTATTGGAGGTGGGCGTGTCCGTGGTCGGATGACACCCATTTTTCGAAGCAATTTTTTTTTTGATATAATATACCGATGTACCCAATTTTATTGTTGTAGGTTTTATTTTATTGATTTTATTGATTTATGCAGTTTTCAATTTTTGCATTGTATGAGAGGTAGGCGTGTACATGGGCGGATTCCAAAAATATTCAATAGTGCAGATCCTTGGGTCCATGTGACCATGTGTACTGAGTTTCATTCAATTATCTCAACTCCTTCTTCTTATCATGTGTATACGAACAACACACAGACGGACAGACGGACGGACGGACGGACGGACATGGATAGCTCGACTCACGAAGTGATCCTAATCAAGAATATATATACTTTTCTATACCGGACTCGCTTCGTTCTATGCGTTACAAACGTTTGCACAAAGTTAATATACTACCTTGACCTTTCAGGTTTAGGGTATAATAATAAAATCCACTGATGTAAGAAAAACCACAGTTGCGATAGAATTAAAATATTAAGCAAGTGTTCATTTTCAAATTCGTTGCTTAAATACTCAATCGATACATTTACATTACTATTGGATTTCTTTTTATTTGTAATTCCAAAGGTAACTGAGCTTTCTGGCAACCCCATTGAAATCTCCAACTGCCTGGCTTCGAGTTTTGTTTTGTAAATATTTGCATTTAAAAGCTCAATTTGAAGTCGTTGCTTTTCTACGTTAAGTGAACTTTGTTCATTCAGTACTAAAAGTAAAAATATAGGAATTAATGTTTAAAATTAAATTTTCATTATAAAAAGCTTACACTTTTTGTTTGGTGTTCTCCACCTAACGTTTTTAAGGGAGTATGAATTCGGTTGGTGCCTTTTAGGAGACGGTTTAGGATCTGACGTAGGCTTGTTGGCTTCGATTTTGACATCTAGCTCATTGTCTATAGGTGCGTCGAAAATGTGATTATCTATGGGTTCATCTCTTTCCAATGATTCGGAAACCCCTAGACCACCAACTACAGGCGAATTTTTCCCAATTATGTCTAAAACAACGTCATCCACATCGTCCATTTTTTGTCTGCTCCTCCAGCACTTCCTGTTCGGCGAGCATTATCCATCTTCTCCAGTAATTAACCAAAAGAATATAAGGATAAATGTGTTGCACACATCTTCATAATTAAGGTGGGACATAACATTCGTGGCAGAGAAAACAGACCTTTTTTTAAAAATTCATAACTTAATCAAAAACAAACTTTTTTCCAAGAATTTTTTTATTATTGTAGAAAATTTAACAAATTACAAGAAAAAAAATTAAAAAAAATATATTTTTCACTCCAACATAGTTTAAAAGACACATTTTTTATAAGATTTACGTGGAATTTTTATTGTTGAAAGGTATTAAGTTCACCTTTCGTTCTGTGTATCGCTTTACTCAAAGCTATGTGATTAAAAAAAAAAATGTATCGAAAACTGGACGATAAAGCAGTGAACAAATTTAATTAATTGTTTGTATGAATAAGAAATGTTTCATTTTATCAGATTTCTAAAGTCGATTTCTCACATTCTGTCAGTTTTCGTACACAGCTTTGATTAAAGCGATACACAAAAAAAAGAAGGAAGAAGTTAATACCTTTCCAAAAATAACACTTTCACGTAAATCTAGAAAAAAATGTGTCTTTTAAAGCGGTTTTAAAAAAAAGTCTTTTTAAAAATATCAAAAAAATTCAATTTTTGGTCAAAAAGAGTTAAAATGAAACATAATTTTTAAGTTTTTTGTATATCAGAATATTGGTATGAGTAAGAAATGTAATATTTTAGCAGATGTGGGTATGCGTTCTGTGAAAAATAAAAAGTTGCAATAAAAAAACATGTTTATTTTACCAAAAAGGACCTACAGGAGAATCAAAATTGCTTCGGCGGTTTTTCTCCGGTTTGAAAAAAAGTATGCAGAGATCATTTTAATGAGTTCCTCTAACTTTTGAGACCCCGACCGGCGGAATCTAAATTTCGATCCGGTCTACTAGCCAGTGTCATATAGGAATAGAGCGCTATTAGTGAAAAGTTAAACCTGGGGCCTGTTGCACAATATTTTACAAGTTAATAATACTAGCAATTTTCTTGTATTTTGTGATTTCTGTTGCACAATGAATTTATGAAAATTTTAATAATACAAGTAAATTTACTTGTATTATTTGTGACTTTTACAAGTTTACGTTTCACGTATCACTTATATTATTCTTGTTGTCAAAATAGAACTAATATTTTGTATTTTATTTTTACAAGAACATAATTACTTGTATATAAGTGTATTTTAAGTCAGATAAAATGTTTAACGGTGATCAACAATCGTCTGCTTATCACAATTATCTGAGGGCTGTTGTTTACTTTAAAAATGTTGTCTTTGGGATCATTTAGTAATTTATTTTTCGATTCATCTGATGACGAGTACTTTGAAAATCGGCGCTCCAAAGTGTATCGACAGCGAATTAATTTTAGTTTCGCATCTGAAGCAGAGTTTCTAGAACGATTCCGAATAAATCCCGAAAAGGTACATTGTTGGAAATTTAAATTTTGAAATTTTATCTTGAAGCAGGCTCTTTACTTAGGTGCAATTTATATTGGAGAAAATTGGTCAGGAAATATCACATCCGACCGGAAAAAGTGTGCCCAAAAAAGCAACTATGCATTGCCTTGCATTGGTTAGGAAGTGATGCTCAATTTCACACCGTAGCAGATATGCATGGAGTTGACTTGTGTACTCCCGTTTGCAGAGTTTTAAAAAGAGTTGTTTCTGCGGTTAATACAAAACTATTTAAAAATACAGTTTCATGGCCAAGCAATCTTGAAGATGAAGTTGTTAAATTTCACGAAATTGCTAACTTTCCTTGTGTTATTGGAGCAATAGATGGCTGCCTTAGAAATATTGATGCTCCATCACAACATGAGACAGCATTTGTAGACCGCTATGGCGATCATTCACTAAATTGCATGTTTGTTTGTGGAGCCAATTATCAATTTTTTTTTTTTAAATTCTAACTGGCCGGGAAGCGTACATGATAATAGAGTATTTCGTAACGGCGTTCTTCTTAGGAAAATGGAAGAGGGGCATTTTTCAAATTATGTCCTTCTCGGAGATGCTGGTTATAATCTCAGAAAATGGCTTATGCCACCATTACGAAATGACCCTCGGAGTCAACCAGAGCACCTTTATAATTCTCGTCACAAATCTACAAGGCGCATTATAGAGTGCGCACTAGGTATCCTTAAAGAAAAATGTCCAAGCCTTAACAGACTTCACGTTGACCCGGTGTTTGCTGCAAATATTGTTAAATGCTGTGCAACACTCTGCAACATAGCTAGAAAGAATGACAATGAGGAAAATCCATTTCCTGAGTAGAACATTGAGATGGGTGAGAATGATGATGAAGAGGAAAACCTGCCGGAGCAGCAACCATCGACAGAGGCTCGAAGGAGGCAAATTGAAATAATGAGTATGCTAGTCTAAGCGAAAATAATTTTTGAATGTTAAAATAATCCTTTTGTTACTCAAATAAAAACAAGTCAAGAAAAATACAATAATAGTATTGGAAATGGGCGTATCCGTGAGCGGAAGAAGACCATCTTTTATGTGGATTTCAATTTTGATGAAAAATTTACAAACACTTATAAAACTTTAAAGTTTTATTCCTGTAGCTCACTTGTAATGCTTTTATAGAATTTTTGCTATAGTGGGTTGTATGGGAGGTGGGCGTGTTCGTGGACGGAGTACGCCCAATTTTTAAATGCATCTTAGTTTTGATTTAAAATACATACATACCAAATTTTATCTCTGTAGGTTAAACATAAGCTTATTTATTGAGTTTTCAATTTTTGGTTTGTATTGGAGGTGGGCGTGTCCGTGGTCGGATGACACCCATTTTTCGAAGCAATTTTTTTTTTGATATAATATACCGATGTACCCAATTTTATTGTTGTAGGTTTTATTTTATTGATTTTATTGATTTATGCAGTTTTCAATTTTTGCATTGTATGAGAGGTAGGCGTGTACATGGGCGGATTCCAAAAATATTCAATAGTGCAGATCCTTGGGTCCATGTGACCATGTGTACTGAGTTTCATTCAATTATCTCAACTCCTTCTTCTTATCATGTGTATACGAACAACACACAGACGGACAGACGGACGGACGGACGGACGGACATGGATAGCTCGACTCACGAAGTGATCCTAATCAAGAATATATATACTTTTCTATACCGGACTCGCTTCGTTCTATGCGTTACAAACGTTTGCACAAAGTTAATATACTACCTTGACCTTTCAGGTTTAGGGTATAATAATAAAATCCACTGATGTAAGAAAAACCACAGTTGCGATAGAATTAAAATATTAAGCAAGTGTTCATTTTCAAATTCGTTGCTTAAATACTCAATCGATACATTTACATTACTATTGGATTTCTTTTTATTTGTAATTCCAAAGGTAACTGAGCTTTCTGGCAACCCCATTGAAATCTCCAACTGCCTGGCTTCGAGTTTTGTTTTGTAAATATTTGCATTTAAAAGCTCAATTTGAAGTCGTTGCTTTTCTACGTTAAGTGAACTTTGTTCATTCAGTACTAAAAGTAAAAATATAGGAATTAATGTTTAAAATTAAATTTTCATTATAAAAAGCTTACACTTTTTGTTTGGTGTTCTCCACCTAACGTTTTTAAGGGAGTATGAATTCGGTTGGTGCCTTTTAGGAGACGGTTTAGGATCTGACGTAGGCTTGTTGGCTTCGATTTTGACATCTAGCTCATTGTCTATAGGTGCGTCGAAAATGTGATTATCTATGGGTTCATCTCTTTCCAATGATTCGGAAACCCCTAGACCACCAACTACAGGCGAATTTTTCCCAATTATGTCTAAAACAACGTCATCCACATCGTCCATTTTTTGTCTGCTCCTCCAGCACTTCCTGTTCGGCGAGCATTATCCATCTTCTCCAGTAATTAACCAAAAGAATATAAGGATAAATGTGTTGCACACATCTTCATAATTAAGGTGGGACATAACATTCGTGGCAGAGAAAACAGACCTTTTTTTAAAAATTCATAACTTAATCAAAAACAAACTTTTTTCCAAGAATTTTTTTATTATTGTAGAAAATTTAACAAATTACAAGAAAAAAAATTAAAAAAAATATATTTTTCACTCCAACATAGTTTTATAGAGCTCCAAACTGGTGGCAGAAAAAAAACGGGGCCTCGTGGTTGCAGCGCTAGGAGTCGCAAAAATTGTCCTATCTGGAAAAAAATTACTTTTAACTCTTAACAAAATTGGTTATCGTATGACAGTAGCTTTTTATTCATATTTTTTAAATTTTTGGTGATGTTCCAAATTTGAAAGTGTGTTTTTTCGAAAAAATATTTACTTTAAAAATTCATAAAAAATTGAAAAAAAATTAAAAAAAACTCGTGTCATGCGATAGCGAATCAAGTTTAAAAATATACAAAAAAAAAAATTTCGTCAAAAAATGAACCCGCTAGTGCCGCAACCAGTACGAAAAACATGGTTTCGAGATAAACGCGTTCAAAGTTTGTGAACAAAGAAAAATGCAAGGAAAAATAAAAATGTGCATTCACTAATCCGGCTGTTGCTTTTGAACCCGTAAGAATTTTTCCATGTAATTTTTTTCTTAGAATCTTAAGAATATTTACTAAAATACAAAATTATAAAAATCCCCCCTTAAGCAACATGCCCGAGAAACAATTTCATATTTTGTGTCAACAAAGTAGCCGGTGTCCGGTGCCCGTGTCGGTGAATGTCCGACCTCTGCATCGAAGGAAGTGCTAGTTTTGCAACACCTTGACCAGGCACATTGCACAAAGGAGGACCGAATCCGGCACTCGTTAGCTTATTGCGTCTGAATATAGTCGCTCATTTCTTAACCCTTTATGGAAATAATATAGACTACGGTACTATTTCAGGTGACTTTCAACGTACTTGTTGGGTATGTTTAGCTGCATTATAGTTAAGACTCAGGCCAGTTATGATACTATTTTTGGTAAAGTATACAAATTTTTACTCGGAACTTTTGTGCCCGAATGCTTTGATATGGACACAAATTGTTTCTCGGAATGCCAAACAATACACTGTATGTTTATATGCATATACTTACAACTGTTGTTTTCCTTACATTTGGCCACCAAACATCTCTTAAGTAATTGACATCTTTTCCAGCAGCCACGATACCAAAAGAATTTGCGTAGGTGCCAACCTCCTTCCAAGCTTGGTTTTTATCAGTTTAAGTGATCTAATTTTATTTAAAACATAAACTTTAATTTTTCGCTTTTCTTCACGCTTTCCCATTTTTTTTTTTTAGTTCAAAATATAAAGTCGAACTCACAGATTACTTGTATTTTTAAAAGGCTGACTTGTAAAAATTTCGCTATATTATTACCTCAGTAGAAACCATTGTGCAACACAAATTATTAGTCCTAATATTATTAGAAATTTAGATGTAAATAAGCTACTCATTAGCTCTTTGGCTACACACAAACCCTTGAGTAGATTTGAGTAGCTAATCTACCACAGTAAAATGCAACTCTGTGTTTGACGTTTCCTTATATTTTACTTCGATTTTGTATGATTATAAAAGCGTGATTAAAAAATGTGTTCACAATTTGTTCTGCTATTCAATTCATCTACCAGACCACTTGCCCTACATTTATTTCTTCACGTTCTATAATCTACACATATTACTAGTTCTAAAAACATATCTTAGCAAACTAAAGTCCAAAAGCTTGCCGATTTACAGGCCTCGAAAAAAGGCCTTTTTCAAATATTTTGTTGTGCGTAAATATCTTTTTTATATAGCTATTTCAAAGTTTAAATATTTCGTTTATTTTGCAACGGATTGCAACCATTTTTGGCACACATAATAAAAATAGATTTGTTATTATTTTTCTGTTAAATTTTTTTTATAAATTGATTTTACGTAAAAAGAAATAGTTCTTTGAAATTATGTATTTTTTCGAATTAGCAGATTATTTTCCATATAAAATAAACTGTTACTTTTTCAAAATAATTCAAATCAGTAAAATCCTTTAGTTTCATTAAGTTGGAGCTGTTTTTAAAAAAGCCCTATCAAAAGGTTTTTCAAGAAATTGCAAGAAATTGAGTTATAATTGATTTAATTTATTGTTAAGGATAGGAATAAGTGGGCTTAAGGTCAGGTTTTTATTTATTATTTATTTTTGCAATATTTCGAACTCGGTCGGAGTTCATTCTCAAGGACTAAAAAAACATAAAAATACATATAATATAACAATTTTTCACTAGACTATTAGGACTTACAAATTATATCAAAAAATTTTTTAAAACTTGCTTTTTAACATTACTATAACATAGTTCCGTAAAATAAATATTTTAAGGCATATTTTGTTTTATGATTTGTTGAAGCTTCAAAAACTTTTTATATATTTTTTTTTTCATTTTGAAATTTTCAGTTTTACAATAAATTTTGAAACTTATTTCGTTGAACTTACTATAGTTTCCGATTTTACTTTAAGGTATTTTATAAGAATTTGTCACTAAAAAATGTTCTTTGCACTAATTTAGCTTAAAGAAAATCAATATTTTTTTTATTAAAATCGGGCCCGTCATTTTTGACGGGAAAGAACAAGTTAAAAGCATAAAACCACAACGAACAATACTACAAATACGCATTGAAAGACAAAACTCTTGAAAAATATTGCACTTCTTGTGTCTTCGCTTTTCAGTCGTCCAATGTTTTGATTTTTATTTTGTTGTTTTGGTGTTTGCTGTTCTTAGCTCCGCTTTTGAGTCTTTTTTGTTTTGATCAAATGTCTGTAAATATGAGCGCAGTTATCAGTGTCTGTTTTGTAGCTGAGTCGTTTGTGTGTAGGTGTGTCAATTATGTGCAGCATCTCGAGTGTGAATCTACGCGCATAATTCATTTCTTGTTGTAGAATTTGTGCATTGTCAAAATTAGGAGAGTGTTTCGAATAAAAATTAAGTAATTGTCCAGTTTCCGTAGGTTTTTGATACCTGTCAATTTTGATATTGTTGTTTTTCTTAATCACAAAGGCGTCTAAATATGGACGTTTGTCATGTGCACCTATGTGCATGTACACCTACATATATATGATGTACACGCCCTGTCACTCGTTCTGGCCTTGCTGGTACACTGGCGTATGCGCGGCTAAGGCTCGTCGGATATGGGGTGGTGTTCTTGCCAGACTTGACTGACAGCAGGGCTTGACACGAATAAAATCATACCAGACTTACTATTACAAAAAAAACGAAACGAAACGCGACAAACCATACAAACCAAACTGGAACCGGAACCCCAAAGTTGATTGTTCCTCCATAGGAACCATCACTGGTCTCTATCGTGGCCGATGCCTCGATGGCATGGCACCGACCTAGGCTACCCTCCCCTTTTGGCTAAATGACAACCATGGTGACCATTTTGCCTACCTTATTTTTAGGTCACCTCAAAAACTTTCACACTTACGCTTCTCCTGCTTGTTTACGCCACTACATTCTAGAACTAGCTATCCATTCTATGGTATATAACAAAACGAATCGGTTATGAAAATATTTCTTACCACAATACTTTTATTTGGTTCCTATTCGTATATAGTGATATCTTCGACATTATATTTTAACTTATTATAACTTACATGTTAAAACTTAGGGTTAAGTTTTAATTCATGGCTTAGTTCTGTCTTTTATTCCTACATTTTTTTTTTAAATGTGTTTTTGATTTATATGTGGGGTTTCACAATTAAATCTGTTTTTATTCTTTTGAAATTTTAATTATTTTTATTCAACATTTATTTGTGTGACTATTTTTATCGAACACAAATTTTATATTGAATAAGATATGAAAATTTTTGATTTATAAAAAATGACAATATTTGAATTCTTAAATAATAATTTTTTTAAAATAAATGCGAAAGTGTATATTTTATAAAGTATGTGTTTTGTATGTTGTGATGTTGGTGTTTATATGTGGTAGAATTGAGTAACCACATTATTCCCCCTCCTTTCTGAAAAATGTTGGTCGTGTTGGCTAATAAAACTGGTTTACAGCCATTATGTACTTTGAATGCCACTATCCTTTTATCATGTAAAATCGGTCGCTAATTCCGTAAAAAAATTTTTTTTTTTCTGTCACTCCGTTTTCGAGATATTGCCCACTGTAGGGTTTTCAACGAAAAAAAAAGTTGGTTCCACTTAATTGCATATATCTCCAGAACCAACAACAGTAATCAAACAAATGATAGATCAAATAAAAGCTAATAAAATTTCTTACAAACAATGCAAACATAATTTTTTGGTGGAGCTGTTAGTTTTGGCGGAATAAATTCAAATTTCGGGGATTTTTTTATTTTTCAGAAAAATTTCCAAAAAAAGACAAAATAGTTGCAAATTTCGTAAAAAAATCAAAATATTTTGTGACTTTTGATTTTTTACTAAAAGCCTACAATTTTCCAAAAAAAATAAGCTAGTGTTGAAGAAAATCTATAGAGAAATGAAAAAGTTATGTTATTTTTAAAAATTTTATTGTCATATAAATAAATTGGGTTATTGTACTATGATTTTTTATTTTTCATTTGTATTGTTCATAGCAATCAAGTCAAGGGTTTTGCGAAAGAAAAGATAAGAACAAACAGGCTACAATAAAAACAGGTAAGCTCATGACTGAGAGTGCAGCCGTCGAAACCGTCACAGCAAAACACCTGATCGACACTTATGGCTATAAGAAAGAGAGCCTACCTGTTTTTATTATACCATGTGAATACTTATTTTGTGTTTTTTTGACAGTTTCGTCGGTCGCGCTCAGAGTCGTGGACCTACCTACCTTTTATTGTACCATATCTGCAGCACTTTCGAGATATATAAAAGCAAAAACATTCATTCATTATACTAAAAAACGTGGCAAACAAACGGACGCACAATTTGTAACGAAAGAAAAAAATAAAAAATAAGATATACTTCAAAATAAAATGAGTAAAAGACTGCGAGAATTCTAGTGTAAAAACAACCCAAATATTTTCTGCTACGTGTGCGGTGAATTTACTTTCGAAAAGAAACGAGTCAATTTTACGAATTTACTGCAAATGTCATATCTTCATTATTTTGATATTGCGGCTGAGAACATTGGTGAATCATGGACGCCAAGTATTTTGTGTCAATCGTGCAAATAAATATTGTCTGAATGGAGCTCGGGTAAGAAACGATACATGAAATTCGATGTTCCGATGATCCGGAGACAACCGTTTGCCACCTTAACGATTGCTATTTTTGTCTGGCCAAAGTGACTGGTGTTGGAAAACAAACAAGTGATATACGCCACTGTGCCGACTGTTTCATTGCCAGTATCTCATTCTGACGATGTTCCATATCCTACTTGTCCCGATTCAACGCGTGAAAACAATCGAAAATCCGTAGATTCAGTGGATTCGGAAGGAACCACAGGTGGTAGTACTATTACAACTGAAAGCACAACTCACCTTTTATCGCAAGCGCAGCTGAATGATTGGATAAGAGATTTGGAACTGTCAAAGGAAAAATCGGAATTGCATGCTTCTCGTATGCAACAATTCAACTATTTGGGACCCGATGTTAAGGTGACATACTACATACAATCGTGAAAAACCGTTTGCTATACACTTTACTAAGAATGACAATATCTGCTATTGCGTAGACATTCCTGGCTTATTTAATACCTTCGGTCAGCCGTACATTCCCAAAGAGTGGCGTTTGTTTATTGATGGCAGCAAAGTGAGCTTGAAGGCAGTATTACTTCATATAGGAAACAAAAAGCCATCGATTCCGATCGCACATGCAGTCAACAAAAAGGAAACGTACGAAACAATGGCGAAGCTATTGACATGTATTAAATATGAACAACACGACTGGAAAATATGTTCTGATCTCAAAGTTTTTGGTATGCTTTGTGGTTTACAGAGTGGCTACACAAAGTACTGCTGTTTTCTCTGCAAGTGGGATAGTCGAGCACGTGAACACCACTATTACAAAAAGGACTGGCCAGAAAGAATTGAGGCGAAAGTTGGAGAGAGCAACGTCAAAAACGTTCCACTCGTCAAAAAGGAAAACATAATTCTCCCACCGCTGCACATCAAACTTGGACTTATGAAAAACTTCGTCAAAGCGTTAGACTAAGAAAGCGAAGCATTCACATATTTGAAAACGATTTTTCCAAATCTTTCTGATGCCAAGATAAAAGAAGGTGTCTTCATTGGACCGCAAATAAAAAAGGTGTTAAACGATCTTCAATTCGTAGAACTATTGTCACCAGTTGAGGCAGCGGCGTGGGATTCTTTTAGGACGACTGTTTCTAGCTTCCTCGGGAACAATAAAAGTGAATCTTACGAGAAAATAGTCAACGAGTTGCTCAAGAACTATAAAAAAATGGGCGTAAATATGTCTCTGAAAATGCACTTTCTGCAATCCCATTTGAATTTTTTTCCGAAGAATCTCGGTGACGAGAGCGACGAACATGGGGAAAGATTCCACCAACAGATGAAAACAATTGAGAATCGGTACCAAGGATTTTGGGACGAAGGAATGATGGGCGACTATTGTTGGTTTCTCATCAGAGAAACCGATCCCGAATTAAATAAACGACAAAACAAGAATTCTAATCATTTTGAATTTCTGAATGATAAATAAAAATCATGTCTTAGATTTGAAAATATAACGTTGATAGAAAATGCAATAGAAAGCACATCCCAGGATTCGATTCGAACAATAACAAATTTTGCTGAATTAAATAATTACCTTGTCATCGAGCCTTGGGAAAGTGTCTACAGTGAACCTAGTCCTACAATAGCATTTAAAAAGTTTATGGATATACTAAATTATTATGTTGACAGATGTTCCCGTAAGGTTAATAAAGGCTTTCCTAGAAACAAAACACGTTTAAAACCGTGGATGTCGTCCGAATTGCTAATTAAAGTTAACAGGAAAAATAAGCTCTTTAGGAATATGGAGAAAAATCCTACAAATACAAATTTAAAGGTACAGTATAAAAGACTATCCAAAGAAATTTTAATCGATACCTCTAATGCTAAAAATGATTTCTACGCAAATGAATTTTATAAAATAAAAGGTAATGTCAAGAAAGAGTGGCAATTAGTTAATAATATTTTAAATAAATGTAGAAGTAGAGAAAAAATTGAAGATATTCTATCTGATGGCTCGACCTACTCTGATCCTCGTGATAAAGCAAACATGTTTAATAAGTTTTTCTCAAATATTGGCAAGGATGTCATTTCAGAAAATGGTCTTCTTAGTTCTTCTTGTCATTGCTTAGACAAAGAAAGTGAAATTCCTACCAGCTGTTATTTTGAGCCCTTATCTTCATGGGAAATTTACAAAATCATCATGTCTCTAAAAAATTCTAATTCCAGTACTGAGTGTGGCTTATCTAGTAATTTTGTTAAGAAAATAGTTTTTAATATTTCTGATGTTATTTGTCATCTCTTTAACAAAAGCATAAGTTTTGGTGTTTTCCCTGATGAGTTGAAAAAAGCCGAAGTGATTCCTCTTTATAAAAATGGAAACAAATCCTTGCTCAACAACTACAGACCTATTTCAATTCTCCCTACTTTTTCAAAAGTATTTGAAAAAGCTGTTAAGTCTAGAATGGTAGTGTTTTTGAATAAAAATAACTTTTTTAGTAACAGTCAATTTGGGTTTAGATCAGGGCTTTCTACTGAAGATGCACTGCTACATTTCTGTACAAATATTTACAATAGCTTAAATTGCAAAAATATTTCAGCAGCTTTGTTTGTCGATATAACAAAAGCATTTGATACTGTTGACCATAAAATCCTATTAAATAAATTGTTCAAATGTGGATTCAGGGGTTCTATACTTAACTGGTTTTCTTCATATTTGTCAAACAGAGTGCAACGAGTTAAATTAGGCAACCATTTCAGTAGTTTTGCTAACATTAGCATAGCTGTTCCGCAAGGTTCCGTTTTGGGTCCTGTTTTATTTTTAATATTCATTAATTCTCTCTTCTCGCAAAAATTCTTGAGTAGCACTATAGCATTTGCGGACGAAATGGCATGCACATTTTCTTGTAAATCAACTATGGAAACTTTTGCTCAATTAAATTATGATTTGGAAATTTTAAGACATTGGTTTACTTCCCATAAACTTGTTCTTAGTGATAAAACTAAATTAATGTTTTTTAATCTATCAGGAAAAGATATCGTGCTACCTGACTTTACTTTTCACTCAGCTAATTGTGACAAATTTAACATCAGCCATGAAATCTGCAATTCGTCTAATCGTATATCTACATATATTCCTAGTAATTCCTGTTCATCTAAGTGTTTCTCCGTTGATTGTGCTAAAACGTTTAAATATCTGAGTTTACTGTTGGACTGGAAAATGAGCTGGTCTGATCACACTGCCGCACTTAAAAAATATTTAATGGCGTCAACAAGGCAATTATATTATTTAAAATTACTTGCCTCTACAAAATTGCTTAAATGCATTTATTTTGGTATTTTCCACTCCAAGTTAGAATATGGAATTTCATGTTGGGGTGGTTTTTTTTTACGCACAGAAATAAAATAAATCCATTACTTACTGTTCAAAAACATGCTATACGAATTCTATGTAAAAAAAATATTTGTGTAAGTAGCTTTCCACTGTTTAGAAATCTTAATATCTTGCCATTAAAACATTTATATTATTTTAAAGTATTCAAAGTTTTTTTTGCAAAATCTGGTTACCTTGTCAATAGATGTCACACCAATTATAACTTACGAATAAATAATCAAAGTCTGGCGCTCGTGCCACCACATAACGTGCAACATTTTTTGACCTTCTACTCTTCTGTGGATCCAAGACTGTTCAATTGTCTTCCTAATATTTTAAGATGTGTAAGAAATAAACATGCTTTTCTTAGGAAGGTAAAATCGTGGCTTTTTAATTTTTCGCTAGACAGTATCAATACTCTTATCGCTGTTATTAACTAGGTTGCATTCCCTACACAGTATTTACAATTTGTTTCTCAATACATCATTATTATATTCTAAAAATTATATTCATTAAATTTATCTTTTTCAAAATTTTATGTTCGTCCAATTATAAAATTTATTAATCTTATATGTAATGTTAAATCTTACTTTTGTTAATTTTATCTGAATTCTGTTGTAACGACCCCACTTATTCTAAGTTAATATTCCAATCATACTACATCTGCATTCGCCTCTGGTTCCTAGTGTTCTATAGAATGTAGAATTATTGTCTTAAACAATTGCTTAATTATTAAGTATTAGATAATAAGAATAATAATAATAATAATAATAATAAAATTATTTACAATGTAAATAACAATAAAAATGATTTAAGGGAACAATAAAAATTATCAATAATAATTATATACAATTTAAATAATGTAAATTATTAAAATACCAATAAAAATGAAGAATATATGATTTTATTACAACAACCTTTAGTTCTCATTTTTTTTTATGGCAATAAAATAAGTCCAAATGCATAAAATGATAATCACACAATTTGGGTGATTTCGTTTCATAAAATACAACTTTTTCATTCCTCAATAGATTTTCTTCAACAAAAGCTTAATATTTTTGGAAAAATAAAGGCTTTTAGTAAAAAATATCAAAAGTAACAAAATATTTTGATTTCTTAATGAAATTCGCAACTATTTTGTCTTTTTTTGAAAATTTTTTGATAAATAAAAAAAATCCCCGAAATTTGAATTTATTCCGCCAAAACTAACAGCTCAACCAAAAAATGATGTTTGCACTTTTTGTAAGAAATTTTATTTGATATATCATTTGTTTGATTACTGTTGTTGGTTCTGGAGATATATGCAATTAAGTGGAACCAACTTTTTTTTCGTTGAAAACCCTACAGTGGGCAATATCTCGAAAACGGAGTGACAGAAAAAAAAATTTTTTTTTCGGAATTAGCGACCGATTTTACATGAGAAAAAAAAAAAAAACAGAGAAACCAACCAACTTGAGAACCTCCTCCGTTTTGAAGTCGGTTAAAAAGGATAGTGGCATTCAAAGTACAAACAACTTTTCGTTATTTCTAAACCAGTGTAAGTTAAAGTGTACTTTTTTGTATATTTATGTTTAGTTGAATGTGTCTGAGGAGGCGGGCTTAAGCCTATCAATGTTGACTGTTATGTTAGTGTTATTTTTACGAATTGTGTAGAATTTCGGTGTTCTCTCAATAACTTCGAAGGAACCAGTGTTTTACGAATTGTGTCGTTGCGGACGTAGACAAAGTTACAAGAACTGAAGGCTCGAGGTATATATTGTTGGAAATTGGTGCTGTGATGCGCAATGTTTGACTTTTGATCTTCTACGGCCTCTTTAAGTTTGGCAGTAATACTATTATTACTATTAATATTAAGCAGTAATACTGCTGTGTATTACTATTTGTTGTGGTAGCCTGAGTGTTTGACCAAAAACCATTTCAGCTGGTGAAGCCTTAATATCTTCTTTGACCGTGGACCTGAGTCCTAGAAGAACTAGTGGTAGCTCTGCGTACCAATTTGTCTGGCTGTTACTCGCTATTAGAGAAGTCTTTAGTTGGCGGTGAAATAGTTCTACAGTCCCATTAGCTTGTGGATGATAAGCAGAAGTAGTAATGTGTTTGCTTCCTAGATTCTTAACGAAGTTTCTAAATGTTGTGGACGTAAATCGAGGTCCTCGAACGAAAGTAATTTCCAGAGGAACTCCAAAACGTGAGATGTATTCCTTTTGAAGTGTATCTACGATCGCACTGGCGTTGGTATTGTAATGAGAACCTTATATGAATACACCCAGCGCATATAGGGGTATTTGGCTCGAAAAACCGCTCCTTAATCAATTTCTCAAAATGTAAAGTTGAGAAGTAAAATTCTTTTCTAGCTTTTGTTAATACTCATTCAATAAGTTACCATTTGTTTTTTTAATTTTAATGCACACACTTCGTCGCAGCATCAGTTGAAAGTCATCGATCGTAAGCTTGCATTGTTATTGAGTTAATTTGAGTGAAAATGATCACACCTAAATAAATATTTTTTTTTTGTTATTAATGTTGTGAAAAAAGTTTGTTGCTATGGAAGATTTTGCTAAAGGTATGCACTTTAAAATAAAACTTTTTTTATGGATATTGAAGCTTTATTTATATAGATATATAATTTGTTATGAATGTATGCAAATGGGAAATTTTTTTAATAGTTTTTTTTTTAGTATGTACCTTTTGTTATATTATTTGGTGTTATAAGGTAACATTTTTGGTATAGGCTAATGAAAAAAGATGTCAAAAAGCAAAGAGCGAAAAAAATGCCACCCGAAACCGCCGCCCCCTCCCCCCAGATTTCATTGTCCCTGATAAGTGTCTAGTTTGATGAAAGAGAAAATTTGAAATGAAAGAGAAAAGGGACATGACATTGGCTGTTTTTTAAGTAGACTTTTTTTATAATTTTGTATTTTAGTTAATATTCTTTAAATTCTAAAAAAAAAAATTTCATGGAAAAATTTTTACGGGTTCAAAAGTTACAGCCGGATTAATGAGAGCGCATTTTTATTTTTCCTTGCATTTTTCTTTGTTCACAAACTTTGATCGCGTTTATCTCGAAACCATGTTTTTCGTACTGGTTGCGGCACTAGCGGGTTCATTTTTTGACGAATTTTTTTTTTTTTGTTTTTTTTTAAACTTGATTCGCTATCGTATGACACGAGTTTTTTTAAATTTTTTTTCGATTTTTTATGAATTTTTAAAGACAATATTTTTTTCGAAAAACACACTTTCAAATTTGGAACATCACCAAAAATTGAAAAAAAATTTTAAATAAACCTCCTGTCATACGATAACCAATTTTGTTTAGACTTAAAAAAGTAATTTTTTCCAGATCGGACAATTTTTGCGACTCCCAGCGCTGCAACCGCGAGGCCCCGTTTTTTTCTCTGCCACCAGTTTGGAGCTCTATAAAATCATGTTGGATTGAAAAATATATTTTTTTTAATATTTTTCTTGTAATTTGTTCAATTCTCTACAATAATAAAAAAAAAATGTGGATAAATGTTTGTTTTTGACTGAGTTATGCATTTTTAAAAAAAGGTCTGTTTTCTCTGCCGCGAATGTTATGTCCCTCCTTAAGAAAATTAATTTACACCTTTATTTCGTCGAAACAAGCTTTATAGCCCTTTTCAAGTTCTTTTAGACAAGTATCATTTACTTTGGACAAACAAATATTTTTGAGCGGTTTTTCGAGCCAAATGCCCCTATGTGCAGCGGTTTATAGTGAAAGCTAAGCAGAAAGACAACATTAACGTAAAGAAATATAGAACGAAAAGTCTAAGAAAGAAAGAAGAAAGAGACGCCAAAATTTAAACTGGATTCATTACAACTTTTAACGGCAGCCGAAAGACACGAAAAATACAAGATTGAAACAAGCCAAAAATCTAGTTAATCTTTGCCAGCCACAAATTTTCTTTAAATTATTTTCAAGTTTTACTTTAATATTAAATAAATAAGAACAAAGTTTATTTGCCGAATTTTATTTTACATTCGTTTTCAATCTTAACGTATGCTTTCTGCTGTAAGTTTGAGTGGAACTTCAACCAAGATGCCTTATGGTCTGAGAAGTGGTGGTCAAAATGATAAGGAGCCAGAATCAAGTCGATCAGATAGTGACAGAGAGCATGATGCTACAATTAGGGACAACGCCGCTTCCATGCCGCAGACAATGTCTGCAATAATTGCTTGCATCAATGCTCTTAAGAGTTCGGTGGAAGATCTAAGGCAAAGTATAGTTGAAAGCCAACGAGACTTAGAGCGACTTCGTGCACAGATTCAACCAAACAATGAAGTACTACCTGCACAGCTAAGAGATACCAGAACACCATTAACACCAACAACAATGGCAACGGATGAAAGGGAACCTGGCACTAGCCAAGAGTGTCTCAAATATGAAGTTGTACGATTTACCATCATTTTTGGTGCAAGCAGATGAGTGGCCGCTGTTCAGAGCCAGCTTTAATGACACAACGATCGCATTTGGTTATAGTGACAGGCAGAATCTTATGCGTCTGCAAAAAAGTTTAAGTGGAGCCGCCAGAGAAGCAGTAGTTTCTATGCTGATTTTTCGGTAGGCCAGATTTGATGGTACGCTTTCAATTACAAAAAATTAAACACATTCCTTTTATTCCAGATAACAAGTTGGAACAAATAAATGCATTTTCAACAACGGTGGGCAATGAAGTTGCCTTCTTTATATCAGCAGGATGTTAGCAACATTTGGCAAATCCAACGTTGTTAGACCAATTGGTTTCGAAGCTACCAGTTAATAAACAATTTGACTGGGCAAAATATATTGCTAACATTAAGCCATACCCTACGGTGCATAATTTTTTCCAATTGGTTATGTGAACTGGGGAACTGGTGAACTGGTTAATGCCATCATCAGCCCTGACACCTATAAAAAGCAACGCATCTCATCAACAACAGCCACGTCAAGTGATGCACGTAAATGAAGACAACTCTAGGCGCGAACTTAAGTGTTACCATTGTTCAGAAGGACACATGATAGCTGATTATACAATTTTTCAGCGCTCTCTTAGTGTAACGGGTCGTTGGCAGAAGGTCAAAAGCTTATATTTGTGTTTTGCATGCTTGCGCAAAGGTCATAGTGCGTCAAACTGTCACAATAAAAAGGTGTGTGGCATCAATGGTTGCCGCCGTCATCATCGTCAGCTTCTTCACGAGGAACAAAATCATAATGCAAGCTCTGCATCAATTTCTACTAACCAGCCGACAATGCATAGCAATGCCAACATACCACCAATGCGCCTCAAAGAGAGTTTGTATATGCCAAAGTCAACAGGCAATATGACTACAAAGACGTCAACGTGCACTGCCGCACAGCCGCTGCTGAATTGTCGATCCCCTAGCGTGTCATGCAGTCAATTGTTTAAAATTTTTCCAGACACTCTTTTTGGACCAGGTGGAAAAGTTGATGTGCATGCCATGTTTGACGATGGCTCTGCCATAACCATTTTGGAAGAAGAGATTGCACATGAACTTGGACTCAAGGGTTGACATCAGCCACTTACTCTTTAGTGGTACGGACAAGGAGCTGTAACTGAAACATCAATGAGAGTAAATTTGGAAATGTGTGGTGCAAATGAGTTGAATAAATACAATTAAAAGAAAGTGCGCACGGTTCAAAATCTCTGTTTGCCAATTCAGTCTTTCAATAAAGAGGATTTCAAACATTTTGAGTGCTTGCCATTAAAAAATTATAAAAATGTGAAACCAGTCTAACTCATTGGACTAGATAACGTAGATCTCAGTGTGGCAACAGCAGTGATGCAAGATGGTGACTATAATCCTGTAGCAACAAATACCAAAGTTGGATGGGTCGCCTTTGGACCAGCAAAAACAACATCGCCAGTTCAACCAATCGTGTTGCATATTTAGGAAGAGCAGGCAATGCAAGATTTGTCAAAATTAGTTGCAGAATATTTTGAAAGCGATAGCCTTGGTATTGACACCTCAACGCCAGTTTTGGAATCGGTAGACAACATCAAAGCCCGCAAAATTTTGGAAGAAACGACTCGGCGAGTTGGTAAGCATTTTGAAACAGGGCTCATTTGGAAAAAGTTTTCGCCTCCTCTTCCGAACAGTTATGAAATGGCAGAAAGACGTTTAATTGGCATCGAAAAGAAAATGAGCTGCGATAGTAACTGTTGTTGTACGTCATGTTGCAGTTGTCAACCAGCAATATTTTAATGCATTCGTCAATAACGCTGACATAGTAATTCTAATAAAAAATAAAGTTCACTACACTTGCTCGACTCAAGGTTAAGAAATGTGTACAGAAATTCTACACCTTTGTTTTGGCGAATTTCCGTCTGTTGATTTAATTTTAATTTAACTTCACAAATATGCTATGTCTGCGTTATTGCATTAAATACAGTTTTGTTTATTACATTGTTACACATATTTATATTTTGATTGTGATCTTATATTTATACCCCCACGCGTACTGCGTAAGGGGTATATTAATTTTGTCACGACGTGTGTAACGCCCAAAAGGAGGCGTGGTAGGTATGGAAAAGTATATATATTCTTGCTCAGCATCACCACCTGAGTTGATTTAGCCATGTCCGTCTGTCTGTCCGTCTGTCCGTCTGTCCGTCTGTCCGTCTGTCTGTCGACACGATTACAGCCGCAGTTTTGAAGCTATCGTAATGAAATTCGATATTTAAGCTTTTTTTAAAAAAACTAAGATCAAGTTCGAGAATGGGCTAAATCGGATGAAAACCACGCCTACCTCCCATACAACTCAAAAATTGAAAACTCTACAAAGAAGCTAATATTTAAGCTACAATACTGAAATTTGGTATATGTGTATTCTATATCAAAACTGAGATGTTTTAGAAAAATGGGCGTCATCCACTCACTAACACGCCCACCTCCCATACAACCCCAAAATTGAAAAAATCTATAAAGAGGCTAATATTAAAGTTACAAGACGGAAACTCGGTATTTGAGTATTTAATGTCAAAACTTAGGTGTGTTAGAAAAAAGGGCGCCATCCACCCACTAACACGCCCACCTCCCATACAACCCCAAAATTTAACAATCTATAAAGAGGCTAATATTAAAGTTACAAAATGGAAACTCGGTTTTTAAGTAATTAATGTCAAAACTGTGTTATAAAATTGGGCATCATCCACCCATTAACACGCCCACCTCCCATACAACCCCAAAATTGAAAAATCTATAAAGAGGCTAATATTAAAGCTACAAGACAGAAACTCGGTATTTGTGTATTCTATGTCGAAACTGAGATATGCTAGAAAAATGGGCGTCATACAAAACCTAACACGCCCACCTCCCATACAACCTCAAAATTTAAAACTTTATAAAAAGGCTTATATTTAAGCTGCAGGAAAACAATTTGATATGTATGTTTTTTAGACACATAAAAATAATAATATCTCTCAAATTCTCATACAAAAAGCTCTCCCATTTAATATTCTTCCACCCTTAAGAATCGGCCGTGGGGGTATTTTAACTTCGGCCAAGTCGAAGATATACCTTACTAGTTTATATATAAATTAATATATTGACACGTATATATGTTATTGATATTTATGTGTTATTAACTATTGATATATTATTAAGATTGTATGCGTTTTAATTGTATTATTGTTTATCATTATAAATAATATCATTCTAATTTAATAAAGGGTCAGTTGAAGTCAGAAAACCAAAGCGTAAACTTGTGTTCTTATTGAGTGGTGGGCATTTCTAGTTCATGTATTAGAAACCCAGATTAAGGAACTCTTTTACGAAATAAATTTCCAGTTCAAGTACTGGAAATTTAGTCAAATAAACATTTTGGAGGCCACGGCGAGATATCCTAGTTTATGTGCTAGAATATCTTCACGCATTATCCTAGTTTCACGAGATATCCTAGTTTATGTGCTAGAATATCTTTATGAATTAAAGAAACTCTGAATTGAATTTTATTCGACGTAATTTTCTGGTTCAAGTACTGGAAAATTAAAAAATAAAAAAAGACATCGACATCAGAGCTAGTAGATCATCGGAAGGATCTCGGGGAAGAGATCCAACGGATCATAAAGAATTTCAAAAAGGATCCGGCGGATCGGAAGTCAATGTCAGCCTACTACAACGAGCGGTTACGACGGTTGGAACAATGTTGGGACGATTTTGAAGCAACAGATGGAACGTATAATAATGGCTACGTATAATAACGGATCAGCCAATGCAAAAAGACTACTTCATATCAGGGTACTACGATAAAATCAGCAGTCTAGTTACTAACTATCGAGAAATCTTCCAAGCAGAAGCCAGTCGTTTCAAGGCAGAAGACAAAATGGAAAATATACCCAACATAGCTCCTCAACAGAACATCGCACCAGGACCATTGACCGTGAAGACAGCAACTACTCAACATGTAGCAAAAAAGACACCAATCTTAAGAGCATCATCTGAAACTTCCATCCAACACGGACTGGTTAGAAAGATGACTTCTCGAATGGTCACATTGAGGCGAACACTCGAAAACATACAAGCAGTCCAAGAAAACCAGCCAGTGCAGTTTTACCAAATTAAACTAAACAACATAAATCATCTTTGGACTCAAATAGAATTGGTGTACGACGAACTTTGGGAACACTTTGAAGATCCTGCAGTGGCAGGCTTCAACCAAGCGGAGTACGACCAACTGGATGAAATGGTACAATACCAATTAGTAGAGCTCTCTATCAGAGCAGATCAATATCAAAGCAATAGATTCGCTGCTCAAACCATGAGAGAAGATCAAACAATGCGAAGTACAGTGCATCTCCCAAAGGTAACTCTCTCACAGTTTAATGGCGATTACCTGAAGTGGCAACAATTCTCCGATCTATTTTCCCAAATGATCGACAAACAACCAATATCAGCAGTGCAAAAAATGTGGTACCTAAAGGCCAACGTTACAGGAGAAGCTGCAAAGCTAATCAATCATTTTTCGTCAACAGAAAACAACTATGTAGTCGCTTGGACGTTATTGCAAGAACGGTACAACAACAAAAGGGTAATAGTGGCTACGCTAATCGAAAAGTTAGTGAATCAGCCATCAGGAACCTCAACTGCTGCAACAATGAAGAATTTACACGACACAACACGTGAATGCATCATGGCCCTAGACAACTTAGGGGTTGATACAAAGGCTTGGGATCCGATCCATTTCCATTTACTACTAAAGAAACTAGATCGAGCAACACACATGAGATTTGAACAATCTTTGACGAACCCAAAGGAGTTACAAAAGGTGGATGACTTCCTGCTGTTTTTGGAAGGACAGTTTCATACATTGGAAGCTTTTGGACTTAAGGATAAGGCTGCATTGCCACAACTGTCTAACAAAGTTGTGTCTTCTATTACAACAACGAGCAACAGCTGCAAACTATGTAATAATGGTAGCCATCCATTGTACTACTGCAAGAAATTCCTAAAACTGTCATCCATAGAACGCCAATCGTGGGTCAAAAAACACCGTTTGTGTGTCAATTGTTTCAAAAACGATCACACGTCAAATAATTGCAAATCGAGATGTTGCTGCAAGTGTGATAAGAAACGCAACACACTGTTACATGTGGAAAATGGAAATCAAAGGCAACCAGAAGCAAAAATACCGTCAGGCAATGAAGCCATTAGCAATATTCCAAAGCAACAGTTTCATCAGCATCAGCAAGTAATGTGTCAACTCAAGGATACGTACTACTTGCCACAGCAAGGATAAAAATCACTGCGGCCAATGGCAATTCAGGGGTGTTTTAGAGCAATATTAGACTCCGGGACGCATTCGACTATCCATTAGAGTGGGTCGAAAAAAAAAGTTTGAAAAAACCACCCCCTATTTTAAATTTGACCTCGAGAGGATTCCGAAAACAAAAAAAAAATGTTTTTTGGACCACCGGAAAAACAGCCAAAATGGTCTTTTTTGCATAACTTAAGCATTACATGTCAGATCTTAAAAAATTATATGTCATTGAAAAGGGCTTTACGAGCACTACAATGTCTTCTTAGAACATTTTTACTTCTGAGGTCATATTCAACTAGCAAGCCCCATTAGCCCCCCCAATCCCCCTTATTTTTTTTTTTTTTTTCTCATAAGATTAAATTCCTCCAAATTTGTTTAATTTGTGTTCAAAAAATTATTTATTAAGTTTCTTTTACAATTTTGTTTATGTTATGTAATTGTTCGTTGACTAAACTTAAAGTAAATTTTTTATAAAAAAAAAGGATTATATCAAATATTTGAACTATTATAACTTCTTTGTTTTTAAACTGAATAAATAATTTTTTTGAACACAAATTAAACAAATTTGACGGAGTTTAATTATATAGGGGAAAAAAAAAATTTAAGGGGGATTAATCGGGCTAATGGGGCTTACTAATTGAATATGACCTCAAAAGTAAAAATGTTCTAAGAAGACATTGTAGTGCTCGTAAAACCCTTTTCAACGACATATAATTTTTTAAGATCTGACATGTAATGCTTAAGTTATGCAAAAAAGACCATTTTGGCTGTTTTTCCGGTGGTCAAAAAAAAAAAATTTTTGTGTTTTCGGAATCCTCTCGAGGTCAACTTTAAAATAGGGGGTGGTTTTTTCAAACTTTTTTTTTTGTATGGAGGCCGACCCACTCTACTATCCATATCTCCAACCAAGGCTTCCTTGTGCATTGAAGGAATTGGTGATGCTCAAAAGAAGGTCACGCAGAGACTTAATGTCAAGATGCAATCCACTAGTGGCAGTTTTACATCAAATTTGGAGCCATTTGTACTTCCAAGCATTATTACCGCTCAACCAAATCTTCAACTTGATACTTCAAATTGGAAGATTCCAGCCAGCTTACAGCTTGCAGATCCAGAGTTTTTCAAGCAAGATAAGATTGACATTGTGCTTGGTGCAGAATTTCATTTCAGTATCATAATACCTGGTCATATACAGTTAATGACTACCGGCCCAATTCTCCAAAACACGTCACTTGGTTGGATTGTGAGCGGAAAATGTGCATCAACTGAACCATCGGCAGAATCATTGACATGTGCTGTTTTTGGGATAAAAACGGATACTGATAGCAAAGATGGTCCACTTATCGAAGCAATTGAAAAGTTATGGAAGATGGATGAGTTTGAAACAACTGAAAAGAGTATGTCGCTAGCAGAACAACAATGCGAAACACATTTTCTGCAAAATATGTGCAAAAATGACCAGGGACGCTTCATCGTTAAATTACCATTTCTAGAAAATCCAGCAGTATTGGGAGAATCAAGGGAGATGGCTCACAATAGATTTCTTGGTCTTGAACGTCGACTTCAAAGAAACATGGAGGTTCGGAAACAATATGTCGAATTCATGAGAGAGTACGAAAGATTAGGACGCATGAAGAAGGTGAACCTTAACTCAATTCCATCTCCGAAATACTTCATTCCTCATCATTGTGTCTTGAAACCCGAGAGCACCACTACCAAATTGCGAGTTGTGTTCGATGCCTCCACCAAAACCACGACAGGGTATGCATTAAATGATATAATGCATACGGGGCCCACAGTTCAAAGTGAACTGTTTTCAATACTGCTACGTTTTCGATTGCCACGTTTTGTCTTCACGACCGACATTGAGAAGATGTATCGGCAGATCCTAATACATCCAGAAGATCAACAGTATCAAATCATCATTTGGAGAGAGGATCCAACAGCAGAAATAAAGTACTATCAATTAAACACCGTCACATATGGTACTCGATCAGCCCCATACCTGGCTACCAAATGTCTTCAAGAAATCGCAAACAACAACATGCTAAGTCATCCCTTGGGAGCTCAAATGTTGCATGACAATTTTTATGTGGATGATGGGCTTGGAGGATCAAACAGTCTGACTACAGCCACAGAAATGCAACATCAACTGATCGAAATACTGAACACACATGGATTTAATTTACGAAACTGGTGTGCGAATCATCCCAAACTATTGAAAAATATTCCACAAGGTGACCAGGAAGTGAATTTGGACTTCTCTAAGGACAATAATGATTCAATAAAAACACTTGGTTCATTGTAGTTACCGAAGGCAGATGTATTCTGCATCAGAACAACGATGGATCCTGTGCGGGCAATCACTAAGTGAACAATCAGTTCCGATTTAGCACGACTGTTTGATCCACTGGGATTATTGGCACCCGTAATTGTTAAAGCAAAAATATTCATACAGCACCTATGGCAAATAAAGTTATCCTGGAATGAAGCACTACCATCAGATCTCGACGCCACATGGACAGCATTTCGAGAAAATTTGAGCAACTTAAACGATCTCAAAATACACAGACACATATACAAGGGAGAACTGTCATCGTCAACACAACTGCACATCTTCACTGACACTTCTGAAAGGGCTTTTGGTGCGGCAGCATACTTACGAACAACGCTGAAGGATGGCAGGATAATAACGCGATTATTATGCGCAAAAACCCGTGTTGCACCACTCAAAACACAATCGTTGCCTCGACTAGAACTTTGCGCCGCACTAGTCGGTTCCGAGCTCGCAGCTCGAGTGAAAACAGATTGTCAGATAAAGAACCAAACTACTTTCCTTTGGACCGATTCTGAAGTTGTACTTCATTGGATTAATGCACAATCATCCACATACAAAACTTTTGTGGCAAACAGAATAGCAAAAATTCAAATGTTAACTTCACCTGTGCAATGGCGACATGTCAGCTCGAAGGCAAACCCAGCTGATTTACTATCAAGAGGTTGCTCAGCAAAGGCATTGACTGACAACGCACTTTGGTTTCAAGGACCGATGTTTTTACATGGCAAACAAGAACTTTGGCCCCCAATGTGGTCAAACCAGCTAAAATTTCCGTCTGATATCGAAAAGAAAAAGGATACAGCCATATCATTGCTCACTGGGCAAGCAACTGGAGAATGGATTTATCAAATTAATCACCACAATTCTTTCGGTACACTTCAAAGAATAATTGGATATGTCTTAAGGTTTATCAAGAATACAATGTGCAAACAGAAGTCTAGATCGGAACACATGGTTCTGTCAACAATCGAACAAGAAAATGCAATGGCGGTCATCATCAAGATCATTCAAGCCGATGACTTCAAAGAAGAAATCCAAAACCTGAAGCAGCACAAAGAAGTCAAAATTAGCAGTTCACTCCGCAGTTTATTACCATTTCTAGATGACACAAACATTCTTCGAGTGGCTGCGTTTAGAAATGGCTGCACTTCCATACGACGCTAAGCATCAAATGGTGCTCCCGTACAACGACCCGCTGGTAAAGTTACTTTTCATCAAGGTACATGAAGAGAACAAGCACTGTGGACCTCAAGCGTTGTTAGGAACCTTGAGGCAACGTTTCTGGCCTATAAAGGGGAAAACAACAGCTCGATCAATTGTCCAGCATTGTATCCGATGTAATAAGGCTCGACCTCAATTAGTACAACAAATTATGGGAAACCTGCCAGCTACTAGAGTAACACCAGCTCGACCATTATTAACACTGGTGTCGATTACGCGGGACCTTTATGGGTGCATTATAAGGTTCGAGGAAAACGGCCAACTAAGGCTTACTTAGCTGTATTCTGTTGTTTTGCCTCCAAGGCAGTTCATATGGAGTTGGTAACGGAACTGTCAACAGACGCATTTATTGGAGCTCTCAAAAGATTCATAAGTCGAAGAGGGAGTTGCCAAAACTTGTTTAGTGATAACGCCACTAACTTCATCGGAGCAAAAAATGAATTGACTGAATTATCATCAGCAATTTACTCATCAAGCGCTCAAGACCAAATTAGGAAAACATGCAATGAGAAGGGAATCCAGTTCCATTTTATTCCTCCGAGATCCCCCCATTTCGGAGGACTGTAGGAAGCTGCAGTGAAATCTGCGAAACATCTTCTACTGAGAAGTGTCGCGTCAGCCTCATTGACTTATGAAGAATTGGAAACTGTAATAGTGGAAATCGAGGCCATATTGAATTCTCGGCCACTGACGCCACTTTCATCGGACCCTTCTGATTTAACTGAATTGACGCCAGGCCATCTCCTCATAGGCGAAGCGCTCACCGCCCAAGTAAATAGCAAGGTAAACTCAACGAAACTATCGCTGTTGTCAAGATGGAAATTGGTGTCACAAGTAAAACACGAGTTCTGGAAGAGATGGTCCAATGAGTATCTTAATGAACTCCAACAACGACACAAATGGACAAGGCAAACCGATAATATTAAACTCGGGGAACTAGTAATTATCAAGGAAGACAATGTTCCTGTTATGCGTTGGCCCCTTGGTCGAGTAGTGGAAGTATATAATGGACCTGACGGAGCAGTGCGCGTTGCTGAAGTAAAAACAGCAACGGGAACATATAAACGTGCAATCCACCGACTCGCTCGACTACCCATAGACACAGATACTGGCACAGAATCAAAGGGTGATGAGAATGCAAGAAAACGAAGGGACAAAATTAATGAAGAGCCACCAAAGAGACCAAAAATTGCACGGCATAACAGCTTAATTACATTATTGACAGTACTGTTAATGTTGCCAATAGCATGAAGCGAACCAATCAAAATTACAAAATTTGATCCAAATGCAGGCATTCACTTTGAACACATCGGATCAAGCTAAATCATTACAAGTGAATGGAAAATGGTTGTGTACTATGATCTCAAACCATTGCGTACGGAAATTCAACTACTAAAAAATGGCACCAACACTATGAATCACATGTGCGAATAAATACAGCCAACAACAATATGCAATGAACTAGTCACACAGTTTCAACGCACAAATACAGAGCTGAACCTTGATAAAGGTTTGTTAAGAAGCCATCGTAGAAAAAGAGGTGCACTTAATTTTGTTGGAAATATTGCTAACTCGCTGTTTGGAGTTCTAGACTCAGAATATGCCCTTCAGATGTCACAAACAATAACGGACATCAACAACAATGAACAGCATTTGACAATCATGATGAAAAAACAGATCTCGGTAGTTGATTCAACCATTAACATCATCAAACATGATCAAACCACAACTCAAATGGCTTTCAAAAGGCTTGAAGGAAAATTGACAGATATTAAAAATCAACTTCGGCATAATGAACAGGAAGAACAGAAAGAGCATACATTCCAGATGTTCTTATCATTAGTCTTTCAATTATCTATTATGACATCAAACGTTCAACGTGTTCAAGCAGCGCTCATAAATGTTCTTACAAATGTTCATAACGGACAGATCAGCCCTCAATTGATATCACCAAAGCAACTTAACGATGAAATTTTAAGAATTACAGCACATTTGGCACCAGCCATGCAGATCCCAGGCTATAAAGGTGATCTCCTATCGATATACAAGTTAATGAAAGTTAAGGCAGCGATAACAGAGAACCATGCAATTTTTCAGATAGCTAGTTTGAATCAATTTAACTTGTATCGGCTTATACCAATTCCCACAAAAATTAACAACACTATGGTGGCAATAAAATTGTTTACAACAATTCTGGCAATCAACGCGCATCGAGATCAATACTTTCCAAGCACAGTTGAAAAGTTACAATCTTGTTTTAGAATGGAAAACGAATTGTATCTCTGTGACAACAATCAGCCCACCTACAACAAAGGATCAGAAGTTTGTGCCTGCGAAGTGAGTTTATTCAACAACGAAACCCGATCCCATTGTAATCTTGAGCACAGGGAAGATCATGTGTGGACACAAGTCAATGACAGAAATCGATGGATGTTTGCACTAGCAACGCCAATACAAATAACAGCTGTATGTGATCACCAGGTCTCACGAATCTTATTGGAAGGATCAGGTTTTATCGAATTAACGGCAGGATGTGTGTTAAAATATCAACTCTTAACGATAACAAGCAATCCGATACTAACATCATTTACAAGCACTTCCTACACTGCATTTGGACACATTGTCGACGTAAATGTAACAAAGCCAGCATCAGTTCCAGTCTTAGACACCACAGAAATTGAGTATGAGCCCTCACTAACAGATTTGTCAAGGCTGCAAGAAATGTTGGACGCACACGAAATCAACGATATCTCCAATAAACTGAAAACTCATCAATATCATAGCTTTGCAGTGAGTTATCTGGCCCTGTTCTTGACTGTTGTCATCATATTGGCCATTTTCATCATTTACAAGCGGCACGGGAGGAAGCACGAAGGAGCTCCATCAATGACTTCTCCAGCAACACCGACAAATCTACCAATGAAACAACTTTCACGGTCAGAGATAATTCATAACGCCCAGCCACAAGCAGCTCCTCGGTATTCTAACAGCTTCTGCGTTGACATATAAAAGTACGGCTGGATTATTGAACACTCGTTCAACGCGGGAGAGGATGTTGCTGCACGTCATGTTGCAGTTGTCAACCAGCAATATTTTAATGCATTCGTCAATAACGCTGACATAGTAATTCTAATAAAAAATAAAGTTCACTACACTTGCTCGACTCAAGGTTAAGAAATGTGTACAGAAATTCTACACCTTTGTTTTGGCGAATTTCCGTCTGTTGATTTAATTTTAATTTAACTTCACAAATATGCTATGTCTGCGTTATTGCATTAAATACAGTTTTGTTTATTACATTGTTACACATATTTATATTTTGATTGTGATCTTATATTTTATATATAAATTAATATATTGACACGTATATATGTTATCGATATTTATGTATTATTAACTATTGATATATTATTAAGATTGTATGCGTTTTAATTGTTTTATTGTTTATCATTATAAATAATATCATTCTAATTTAATAACGGGTCAGTTGAAGTCAGAAAACCAAAGCGTAAACTTGTGTTCTTATTGAGTGGTGGGCATTTCTAGTTCATGTACTAGAAACCCAGATTAAGGAACTCTTTTACGAAATAAATTTCCAGTTCAAGTACTGGCAATTTAGTCAAATAAACTGAAAATTGCTGAAAAATATAAAACAGAGATAAATAAATTTTTAGAAAAAGGATATGCCAGAAAACTTGACATGGTAGAGATTCAAAAAGATATTCCTGCATGGTATTTGCCTCACTTCGCTGTACACAATCCTCACAAGCCAAACAAAATGCGTGTTGTATTTGACGCCGCCGCTGCTGTCGGTGGTTCTTCGTTGAATTCCGTGTTGCTAAAAGGGCAAGAGCAAGCCAAGCCGCTTAAATAATCTTAAGGGGACGTGACACCTTCAAAACAAGTCTCTTTTCATGTTTTAAAATGCCTATAAGTTGAATAAAAAACAAGATATCATTTTGAAAATTTTTTTTTGTTATTTTTATTTACATATATGGCTACTGGAATTATTTAAAAAAAACACCAAAAAACCATGGCGGGCACCAAAAAACCCGATATCCCAGTGTTTACAACTCACTGGGATATCGGAAAAAAACAAAGAACGGGGTTTTTATCAGCATCAAATCCGCCATGAAATGAACTAGAAGAAACAACTTTGGTTGAAAAATAACAAAATGGGCGTTTTTTCGAAAATTGTCAAGAATTTTTGGACAAAATTGGCCAAAAACTCAAAAACTATTAAACCGATTTTTCTGTTCGTAGTTCATTAAATACTTCAAATGGGAGATAAGGGGGCGATCTTCACATGGCAACGTGTCTGACTGCCTCAACTTGGCGAGGCCAGCATTATCCATGTCGAAATCGTCTCAAGTCGACTCAAACCTCCGCGTGGTGTCTCCTGGAAACGTCAAAAAACTATCATACCGATATACTTTGCCGGTGAATCTGAGCGGCGGGCTTCCTTTGGCCATCAAGCAAAGGTTGTGCGTTGGGTTTGGAGCCCACCATGTAATAAAAATATTTCAATGAAAAGTTTAAGAATGAATAAAAGAATGATCCCCAAATCTGATGACGACTACCGCAAACAAAAAACTGATAATGATTTACGAATATGTACCTGGAATGTCCGAACCCTAAATTGGGATGGTGCCTCTATCCAACTGATTGATATCTTGGAAAGATATAATGCTGATATCACTGCAATCCAAGAAATGCGATGGAAGGGACAGGGTTGCTTACGGCAAGCATCCTGTGATATCTACTACAGCGGCCATGCGGAGAAGCACGAGTTTGGATGCGGATTTGTAGTTGGCAAGAGAATACGGCATCATGTCCTGCGATTCACTCCTGTGAACGAACGACTTGCCATAATCCACTTCAAGGCAAAATTTTTTAACATAAGCCTAATATGTGCACACGCTCCGACAGAAAAAAAAGATGACGAGACCAAAGAAAGTTTTTACGAGCGCCTTGAAGACGCATACGAGCGCTGCCCCCGTCATGACTTAAAAATCGTGTTAGGTGACTTCAACGCCAAGGTGGGTAAGGAAAACATATTTGGTCCAACAGTCGGAAAGTTCAGCCTCCACGACAACACATCCGATAACGGAATGAGGTTGATTGACTTCGCCGCAGCACGAAACATGGTCGTTAGTAGCATTAGATTCAAGCATCTCAATATTCATAAGGCCACCTGGTTGTCCCCTCATCAAAAAACGTGCAACCAAATTGATCACGTTTTGATTGACGGAAGGCACTCTTCCAGTGGACTAGACGTACGCACGATCCGTGGTGCTAACATAGACTCGGATCATTATCTTGTCGCAGCCAAGATCCGCACACGTCTGTGCGCAGCTAAGAATGCTCGCAATCCTACACAAAGAAAGCTAGACGTCGACAAGCTGCAGTCAAAACGGACGGCCGAAGCCTTCGCTACTCGACTCTCACTCCTGCTTCAAGAAAGCACTCCTCCGATCGACGATATATGCGGACAGTGGACGCACATATCCCACTCTATGCGTACGGCTGCCGAAGAGGTGATAGGCTACCACCGCCCTCGCCGAAACCAGTGGCACGACCAGGAGTGTCGTGACGCCACTGCAGAGAAGGACGCCGCCTACAAAGCTACCCTGCAGTCGGTTGTAACGCGTGCTGTTAAGAAGCGATACCGAGGGAAGAGGAGGGAAGAGAGACGCATTTTCAGGCGAAAAAAACGAGAGGCGGAAATGCGTTAGTGCGAGAAAATTGAGATGCATGACGACAGGAATGAGACTCGAAAATGTTTCGACAAAATAAGACGCCTGGCCAATGGTTTTAAGACCGGTGCCCTTCCTGCAAGGACGAAAATGGGAATCTAGTGACAGATATCCAGAGTACACTGATGTTATGGAGGGAGCACTTCTCTAGACTTTTAAATGGCGACGCTGACAACAATCCCGCTAGTGGAGATGATATCCCGGAAACTCCAATTATGGATGACAGCGTTGAAGTTCCGCTGCCTAACTATAACGAGGTCTTAACAGCTATAGCTCGGCTTAAAAACAACGAGCCGCAGGAGCCGATGGCCTACCGGCTGAGCTGTTTAAGACCGGTGGCGAAGCTCTGTTTATATGCATACACAGACTTCTATGCAGAATATGGTCAGAAGAATGCATTCCAGATGATTGGAACCTCAGTGTGCTCTGCCCAATCCACAAGAAAGGCGATCCCACTATTTGCGCCAACTACCGTGGGATTAGCTTTCTTAATATCGCATATAAGGTCCTGTCGAGCGTATTGTGTGAAAGACTGAAGCCCATCGTTAACCAACTGATTGGACCTTATCAGTGTGGCTTTAGACCTGGAAAGTCCACCATTGACCAGATCTTCACGCTCCGACAAATCTTGGAAAAGAGCCTCGAAAAACAAATCGACACACACCATCTTTTTGTCGATTTCACAGCCGCCTTCGACAGTCCAATAAGGAGTCACCTATATGCCATCATGTCTGAATTTGGTATTCCTGCGAAGCTAATACGTCTTTGCAGGATGACACTGAACAACACCAGCAGTGCAGTGAAAATCGGGAAGGACCTCTCCCTTCCGTTCGATACCAAGCGAGGTTTCAGACAAGCTGATTCCTTATCGTGCGACTTCTTTAATATAGTATTGGAGAAGATCATCCAAGCTGCTGACCTGAGACTCAGCGGCACAATTTTCTATAAGAGTGTTATGCTGCTGGCGTATGCTGATGATATTGACATCATTGGCCAAAATACGCGCGAAGTCAGTGCAGCATTCTCCAGGCTAGAAAAAGAGTCGAGTCGAATGGGTCTTGCAGTGAACGCAGATAAAACGAAGCATCTTGTGTCAACAAACAAACAGTCCCAGCGTCTTGGAAACCACGTCACTGTTGACAACACCTCCTTTGAGGTAGTGAAGGACTTTGTTTAACTGGGATCCAGCATTAACTCCTCAAACGATATCAGTATTGAGATTAAACGAAGGATAACTCTTGCCAACAGGTGTTACTTTGGGCTCAGTAAGCAATTGAGAAGCAGAGCTCTCTCTCGATGAACAAAACTGACGCTCTATAAGTCAATAATCATGCCCGTCCTACTATACGGATCACAAACCTGGACGTTGAGCAGCTCTGATGAAAGGACTTTGGGAGCGTTCGAGAGAAAAATCCTTCGCAAGATCTATGGTCCAATCTGCGTCAATGGCGAGTACCGAATACGGTGGAACCATGAGCTGTATGAGCTATATACCGCCATCGATATAGTCAAGCGTATTAAAATAGAGTGGCTTCGCTGGCTAGGTCATGTCGAGAGAATGAACGACGAAGCTCCAGCGAAAAAGATATTGGATTCGGTACCCAGCGGTGGCCAACGCAGACGAGGAAGACCGCATCTCCCTTGGAAAGACCAGGCATTGGATAACCTGACAACGCTTGGAGTTTCCAACTGGCGCCAGCAAGCGCACGACAAAAGAGGCTGGCGCAAATTCTTAGACCAGGCCAAAACCGACCAACGGTTGTAAGCGCCATCTAAGTAAGTTCATTAAATAAAAAAATTCCTGTAGCAATATATGTGATTAAAATAATAAAAAAACAATTTTTTTGTGTAATATTTTTACAAAAAAAAATATATATTTAATTTTTCAAAATGATATCTTATTTTCTATTCAACTTATACGCATTTTAAGACATTAAAATAAAAAATTTTGGAAGGTGTAACATCCCCTTAATGAAATTTAGAGAGGGACCTATTGCTGTTGCTGCTGATATACGCGATATGTTTTGTCAAGTAAAAATGCGCGGCTCTGACCAGAATTTTCAGCGCTTCTTATGGAGAAGTGGAGACGCAAGCCAACCACCCCAACATTTTGTGATGTCATCAATGATATTTAGAGCTATATGCTCGCCATGTTGTGCCGAGTTCATAAAGAACAAAAATGCTGAAAGATTCAAAAACCAATACCCTGACATCGTGATGCCATAGTCAATAAGCATTATGTGGATGATTTTGTGTACAGTTTCAGCACTGAAGAAGAAGCACAAGATACATGCTGGAAAGTTGTTGAGATTCATGCAGATGCTGGGCTCGATCTTAGAAATTTTATATCCAACTCGCATAAAATACAAAAAGTTATGAATGGACAGCCACTACAGGTTTTGGACGAGTTCAGCATGGAAAGGCAAGCAACTACCGAAAAAGTGCTCGGAATGTTTTGGGACACGACAGAAGACGTTTTCAAGTTTCACACCAAATGCCATCGCATTTCATCAGAGGTTCTATGTGGTCAGCGATCGCCAACATAGAGGGAGCTGCTTGATATAATAATGGCTGTTTACGATCCAATTGGGATGCTTGCAGATTTCTTACTCTTTTCAAAAATACTTGTGCAAGAAAGATGGAAACACAAAATTGGCTGGGATGATCCCATTCCACCAAATTTGTATCAGAAATGAAGGGCATGGTGGGTTGAGTTTGAGAAGATAGAAACATTTGAAATTAATCGATATTATTCGAAATTGCTGCGAAAATCGAATGACTTTAAATTGTACGTATTAGTTGATGCAAGTCAAAGCGCATTTGCCGCAGTCGGCTACATTCGAACTGTTTACCATGATCACATTGATGTTGCATTTGTTGCTGGTAAGACACGCTGCGCACCAGAGAAAATGATGTTTATACCCAGACTTGAGCTGCAAGCAGCAGTACTTGGCGCTTGCCTCAGCAAACTCATCAGTCAAAGTCACGACATTAAATTTTCTAAAATAATATTTTGAAGCGACTCGCGTACTGTGCTGCATTGTATATATTCTGTCGAACGAAAATCAAGCCGTTTGTGGGTCATCGAATTGCCACAATTCATACTATTTAAGTTGATTCGAACGATGGCTTGGACCCTGCGTGCAGTTAAATTGTTTTTGAGTAAAATACGAGGTACGCAGTCTATGCCAGATAGAGGACCACTTACAAGATACAAGAAGCTGAACAATTAATTTATCGTTTGGTACAACATGATGTTTTCGCCAGAGAGATTGTTGCTCTTAAAGCAAACCAGCCAGTAACAAAGAAGAGTCCTTTGCGTGCTTTATCACCGCTAATACACAACCCCCTGTTTCAACCACGCTTTCCGCAGTTAAGCCTACCACAGCACCATCTTTTCTCGATCCTCTGCTTCCGCCAATAGCCAAATTAACTAAAAATCTCGCTGAAACTAGCACTGAAGGTCGCTTTGTCTTGTCCCGCCTTAGAGACCGGAGGCTATATAAAAACGTGCGTCTCTACTTGGCTTACCTACATAGCATAGCTGACTCCACTTGTATCGACGGTTCAACTAAAACAAGCGTCTTGGTAATGATACAACAGGAAGGACTTCCAACCAAACCGGCTGAACTTAAAAAAATTTACATTCAGTACCACGAGAGTTTTAATATCTCACCAGCCGAAGTAGAAAAGGACTTATCAGCTTATGCGTCACACACCACTTCAAAGCGCCTATGGCATTTAAATAAAACTCGTTCAAACTTCAAAAATTATTATTTCTCCTAATGACACTCCCCTAGATTTTTGTCTACCCCCTTCAAAAAACAATAGCCTAAAAATGTTTTATCACAATTGCGGTGGTATGCGTGGCAAACTAAATAAACTTTTCGTAGACGCAAAGGAGTGTCACTATAATGTTTTGATATTCGCAGAAACATGGTTAAATGACTCCTTCAAAAACGAAGAAATCCTCGATAGCAATTGGACACTCTACCGAAATGATCGAGATTATACATACACCTGTCAGTCCCGTGGTGGTGGTGTTCTAATTGCCATACATAACTCCCTAACTAGTCAATTAATAGAAACTACCTCTCACAAACTTTATGACCACCAAATAGTTCAGATTAGTTCTCAAGATCATCAATATATCTATATTGGTGTCATTTATATTCCTCCTAATTCCGCGGAAACCATATATAGGGATCTATGCGAAAATATATCATCACTTACCACGACATTGAAAGAGGAAGATAGAATTGTTATCTTCGGTGACTTTAATCGTCCAAATATTTCATTTGTTATTGATGAGAACGACAACTACCTTCTTCCTGTTGACCTCTCCAGCTCGATTGATTATACTTTACTCAGTACCTTCTATGTTAACGACCTTCAGCAAGTTAACAGGTTTCCGAACCAAAATGGTAAATGGCTGGACCTTGTCTTTACTAATACCTATGATGAAATAAACGTTGTTTTAACCCCTGCCGCCGAACACTTATTTTCTAACAACTCTCACCACTCAGCCCTATCCACAGAGCTTTTTTCCACCAATATAAATTTCGTACACTCATATAATAACGCTATAGTATACGATTTTCTAAATGCTGACTATGATAGCATAAAGATCTGTCTCGATTCTATTGATTGGAACGATTTATTAGCACTTGATCTCGATAGTGCAGTCTCACTCTTCTATCAGCGCGTCCTCACAATTGTAGATAAATATGTACCAAAAATTAAGAAAAAAAATAAAATTTCTGAACCATGGCTAGATAAAAATCTCAGACATCTAAGAAATCAGAGAAACAAATTATATAAAGTCATTAAATCCACCATCAATGTCACCGATGAATTGAGAACGAAGTATGAAGATATATCACAAGTATTTTCTGTAAAATCCAAGGAAGCATTTAATCTTTATATTAATCTCATTGGAGAAAGAATTGCTGTAGAGCCAAAGAAATTCTTTGAGTATCTGAATGTCAAACACAAATCAAACGGATACCCTTCCTCCATGTTCAAAGGCAATGTTACATCTTCTAACACTCAAGAGATTTGCAATCTTTACGCAGATCATTTCAAGGAAGTTTTCTGTGTTTCTACAAACACATCTTACAATCCCCCTCCTTTCACAAATTTATCACCTCAAATCAATCACATAGAATTAACACGTGATGAAATATATGCAGCTATAATTGAGCTAGATCCAAACAAAGGACCAGGCCCTGACCTAATTCCACCCAATTTTCTTATTCAGTGCGTAGATTCGCTGCTCTTGCCCTTACAAATAATCTTCAATAAATCACTTAACCACGGTGTTTTTCCTTCTTATTGGAAAACATCTCATCTCACACCAATATTTAAAAATGGTGATAAAAGGTCGGTCGAGAACTATAGGGGTATTGCCATTTTATCTTCTATCCCAAAACTATTCGAAAAAATAATATGCAAAACACTGACAGGTTTCATAAATCCATTACTCAATGAACAGCAACATGGTTTCCGTAAAGGTAGATCAACTACCACTAATCTTATGATTATGGTTTCTGATGTATTAGGCAAAATGGAAAAAGGACATCGAGTTGACGCAATCTACACTGACTTTAGCAAGGCCTTCGATCGCGTTGATCATCATATCCTAGCTAACAAACTGGAAAAGTTTGGTATCTCAGGGTCCCTTCTCAAATGGCTTAAGTCTTATCTTCACGGTAAATCCCAATTTGTCAAATTTCAAGGTATCCTATCCAAGGAGATTTCTGTCACATCCGGTGTCCCACAAGGAAGTCATCTTGGCCCACTTCTATTCAATATTTTTATATCAGACATATCCGACGTTTTGTATAATATCCCACATCTATTATACGCAGATGACTTAAAAATGTACCATGTAATCAATTCTGAACTTGATGTTACATTTTAACAATCCAAACTACTTGATTTAGAGCAGTGGTGCAGTCAGAATAAGCTATTTCTAAACGTCAACAAATGCTATAGAATAACTTTCTCCCGAAAAAATCTTATAACTAATTGCAATTACTCACTTAATGGTAAAGAACTTAGCGAGAGACTGGAATCTATTCAAAAGCAATTCGTGCTTTTTGCTCTAAGAAACACCTACAACCCCCGTGAATACAATACCCTGCCATCCTATGTGCATAGGCTTAGCTTGCTTAACTTAATGCCCCTATCAACCAGAAGAACACTACTTACCTCATGTTTCACATTTGATGTTCTCAACGGAACTGTAGACAGTGAATATATATCAAATAAGATAAAGTTCAACGAACCCTCAAGACGTACAAGACACACACGAATGTTATATGAGTATCAGCACCATACAATATACGCCAATAATGAGCCAATTAATAGATGTTGTAAAGAATTCAATAATATCAGCGATAGCTATTCACCATCCATATCGAAATTCTCCTTTAAAACAAATCTTTACAAGTTCCTATTTCCGTCCTCTTAACCTTCTTTCCCCTTTATAATCATCTCATCTTTAATAATGTCACTTCTTTTGTCATCTCCATCATCACCCTGAATACGCACGACCCATGCCTAATAACCCCAAGTCCTTGTCTCCCCACCCCAATTCTAGCAGGAGTAGAACTAATTTATGACAAAGTTTTGTTAACAAAATGTCAATCCTGTGGGCGGATACGCCCACTTTTTAATTCAATCCATAATAAAAAAAAAAAAAAAAAAAAAAAAAAAAACTATCATAACATAGATTAATTCAAGTTAGAATAAGTAATTGCCTTGCTTGGCCAAATAAATAAATAAATAAATAATAGACGAATACGGTTTGCTTAGAATTGGTGGTCGTATTGATGCAGCTGAGTGTTTGCCACTCAGGATCAGGCGTCCAATACTAACGCCACAAAAACATTGGGTGTCAGAGCTCATCATGCGCCAAAATCATCAAAGAAGCCATCATCAAAACTCTGCAGTTACAATCAACGAGCTACGACAAAAATTTTGGATTCCGCATGCTAAATTAGTTCTGAGAAGCGTCCAAAGAAGTTGCCTGAGCTGTAAAATTAAAAGAGCAAAGCCTGCTCCACCTTTCATGGGCCAGTTGCCTAGTGATCGGGTAACACCGTTTGTTCGGCCGTGTACTTATTCTGGTTTGGATTTATTTGGGCCTTTAAATGTGTCTGTGGGTCGCCGAAGAGAGAAATGCTGGGGAGTCATATTTACATGCCTGACAGTAAGAGCAGCCCACTTGGAGCTTGCTGAAGATTTGTCAACGCATGCTTTTTGATCACATTGCGCAACTTCGTGAACCGACGGGGAACCCCAATAAGAATTAGAAGTGATAATGGCACAAACTTTATTGGCGCTCAAAAGGAGCTTCAAGCATCTGAAAAACTTCTTGATACCGACAGAATTCATGAAGAAGCCACGCACGAAATATTGATTGGATTTTCAACTGCCCCGCCAATCCCAGCTCTGGTGGCTGCTGGGAACGTCTCATTAGAATAATTAAGCGCCTACTTCATAAAACGTTGCACGAAGAAGCACCACGAGTAGAGACTCTACGATCGGTACTTATTGAAGCTGAAAACATAATTAATTCCCGCCTACTTACGGACATACCATTGACCGCAGAGGAAGACGAGCCCTTGACACCGAACCATTTCCTACTGGGATGTGTGCACTCTACGCAAACACCACATGCTGTTGACATGAAAATATGCCTTCGAAAGCAATGGCATATTGCTAAGAATTTAAAAGACCGGATTTGGAAACGGTGGACTATAGAGTATTTACCGCAACTATTGTGTAGATCAAAGTGGCTCGATAAGACAGTGTTGTTCAAAGTAGAAAGTAGATACTTAGTTCTCATCTGTGACCCTAGTCAGTGAAGGAGCCTGTGGAAAAAGGGCCGCATTACACAAACATTTCCAGGAAAGGACGGACATGTTCGAGTCGTAGAAGTTAAGACTTCTAGTGGAAGCTTCCGCCGTCCTGTATCAAGATTAGCCATTTTAAGTTCGGTGGTGAATCCCCAAGGAATTCACGGGGGGTGGAGTATAATGAACACCTTATATGAATACACCCAGTGGTTGATTTTGAATTTTTTTGTATATTTGGTAGGTTTCAGAATATGTTGTGAAGTATTTTTCACTCTCCTACCGGCGAAGGTCGTGGTATTTTTTCAATAACACAAATTTTCGGTTTAACTTTCGTCTATAAATTGCACATCAATGAAACTCGGTACGTGCACTTCGACTGCCAAATTTGAGCTATCTTTGGAAATGGGAGCATGGCACCGCACATCCAATTAAATTTTTTGATATCGAATAGATTTGAAACTAAATGTCGTATAACAATGAAGCTCAGTATAAAGAAACTATCTGGCCAGGTCTTTCAATTATAAAACAGACACGGGCATTGGAAAACGGAGCATAGTTCCACCCAAACAATTTAAATTTTCGATACAGAATAGCTATAGAAGTAAAAGTCACAGAGCATTTTAACTCAGAATTCGTCGATTACTATTTGGTGGTGTCCTCCTACTGCAAAACAAGAAAGGGCAATGTAGAATGGGTGTGGCTCCGCCGATATAAGGCACATTTTTTAAATTTAATCGCTTTGGTAATAATTTTTCCACAACAATGAAACCCGGTTTGGAGTAGTGTTGCCAGAGAGCCGAACTGAAATTTACCACTTTTTGGGAAAAAAATTACCACTCTCTGAGAAAATTTACCTTTTTCTAAAAAAATTACAAAATTTTAAATGATTAACAGTCGTTATAACTAACTTCACTACTTCCACTATAAAACATTACTTTGCTAGCCTTGAACAATTCGATTCTTCCTATTGCCAACAACTTTTCCAATTCACGATGTGTGAGGGACTTCTTTTATCCACTTTTACATTAACTTTTTTGTAGGAACTGGTCATGGCTTTCTATAACCGATATTCTTTTAAGCAATATTCAATGCAATTTCAAAACATTTGATTACCTCTTATGTCTTGGTGTGTTTTAACAATTTCCTTAGTTTTTAAGTTAAAATTTGCAGCAATTCAAAAATTAAAACAATCCTATAGGATTGTATGTTGTTTTTTGTATGTATACATTTGTTGTTTTTTGATACAAAAGGGAATTCTCAATAATAAAGGACTGCTTGTGAGTATGTTCAGAGAGGTAATAAATCTGAAAAAAACTTAAAATATTTGCAAATCTAAAAAATAGTTATATTGCAAAAATTTACCACTTTTAGTCAAAAATTACCTTTTTTACCTCTGTCCAAAAAATGAGTCAAAAATTACCTCATTTAGGGAAATTTACCTCAATCTGGCAACAGTGGTTTGGAGTAACTACTTGGTGATATCCTACTACTCGGAAATACTCACAAACTAAAACGGGTATTTGGAGAAGGGTGTGGCTCTGTCCACAAAAGACAATTTTTTGTATTTAATAGCTTTGGAAAAAATGGTCACAGATTGTTGACAAAAAATATTGACAAATTAGAACAGGCGTTGGGCAAGAAGTGTTGTTCAACCTAATGGTCTGAAACAAGTTTTGACTGAATAAATTATGAATATTGTATATATTTTTGTTTTAACACATTCAATTCCAATGTATAATATACATTGTATATTAAGGCGTAGTGAAATGTATGGGATGAGATTTTTGCTACGAAGCGGGATTGAGAAACTGAAAACTTACAGCATTTTAAGTAATTTGGCCAAAGGATTCAGCTCTCCGATGAATTTCGAACCGCCAACTTTTAAAAAATAGCTTTTGATATGAATGCGTTTAAGAAATATTGGTCATAAAGATGAACTATTGTTCTAGATCAATGCTAGATAGTGATAAGAAGTTACCATTAAAACAAAAAAGTGTTTGCAAAAATTTTTTCATCCACTATGGCCCCATCATACGATTTCTGAAAGCAAAAAACTGATTTTTAGGCTTATTTCTCCGGAACATGAGTACAAATAAAGTGACGTCATTTCAATGCTTAGAAAGTTTATAGATAATTTAAATACAAACATTTTGTAGTATTCAGCGATCGAGTGATATACATGGTTACTGAGATATATATTTTTGAAGAACAAAAAACGCAATTTTGTCCTTTTATTGTGAATTTTAGAATTTAAAGTTCGATATTTAAGAAATCTAAATATCCCGGGAACCAATCTCCAGTCCAACATTTGCTACGTTACATTTAAGTGATGGGCACAAAAGAGATTTGAGGTGAGTTTGAGTGAGTTACTCATTTATCAAAATTAAGTGGTGCAATGTCCCACTTCAAATGAGGTGTGTCTCGTGTAAAAAGAGGTTATTAGATGTAAAAGTGTTGGTGAGGTTTTTAAAGCGGCTATGAGGATAATGAGGAAAATGAAGAATGAACACAAATACAACTAACTGAGTTTTGTTTTTGAAAATAAAATTGAGTAATAAAAAACTTATTCCAGCAAACAAAAATTTAATTTTGTAATAAGTCGTTGTTAATTGCAATTAACGTATTAGGATTTAAAACAAAAAATTATATTAAAGTATCAATAGAAATTCAAAGAAAAAATCAATAAAAAAGTAATATGAATAATATTACATATTATAATAATATATCACATATTATAGTTTTAGAACAACAGTTTTGAAACTTTGCTATCAGTAAGTATTTATTTCTTCTTTCTACAATTACTTGTCCAGACTTCAAAAATAGACGAAGTCAACAACATTGAATTGCAAATTAAACGAACATTTTCGTCTTCACTCGTTAAGTAGCGACTCGTCTATATTGATTGGGGCTTCAGCTGCCAAATTTGAGTTGTTTTGTGAAAATTGAAGCCGTACACATTTTTTTTGAGGATATGATACACACAAAGCTCGTGTATGAGATATTTGAGTTGCCTCTTGTATGAGTTACCCAACACTTCTTAATTTGAACTCATATTTCGGAGCAATAAGCCTAAAAATCAGTATTTCAGAAATCGTACGGTGGGGCCATAGTGGGTGAAAAAAAAGTTTGCAAAAATTTTTGCAAGAACTTTTTTTTTTAATGGTAACTTCTTATCACTTTCTAGTATCGAAATAGAACAATAATTCACCTTTTATGAGCAAAAAACCCTCTTGAACCAATATATTTTAAACCATTCATATCCAAAGCTATTTTTGAAATGTTGGCGTCGGAGAGCTGAATCCTTCGGCCATGTTGCTTAAAATGCTGTAAGTTTTCAGTTTCTCAATCCCGCTTTATAGAAAAAAATTTCACTACGCCTTATTGTATATATTTATTAACTTCAAAATAAATATACTTTTTTCTATTATTCCTAATTAAACATGATAACTCATTCAAATTTTAAACGATATTTCAACAATTATTTTTTCTGTGGCAGCAACGTGCCAGGTACTAGCTAGTATTAAACACACACTATTAATTATTTTCATGACAATAAATTTCTGTATCCAATTAATATGTTAAAATTTAATGTTAAAATTTTGTTTTGCCATTTCTACTTCTTAATTTTTTTTTTACTTGCTCTAAACTTCTTTAGTTAAGAAGAAATAAGAAGGATATTTCGGAGTCGGGATCTGCTCAGATTAAACTCGAATTCATTGAAGAAATTATTAGTTACACGAAGCATCCTGGTTATAGGTTTACTGCATCCATAGTCCGTGCGGTGATGTTAAGGTGATAGAGAGGTAGAGACCTACGGTTGCGTGGATTGGTATAAATGGATACTTATTGGAGCAGTGCTGGGCAGTTATTGGTCCCGCATACTAGTTGCTGAATGAAGGTTCCGTTGGCAATTTCTAAAAAAGCTAAGCAGAAAGACAACATTTACGTAAAGAAATATAGAACGAAAAATGAAAGAAAGAAAGAAGAAAGAGACGCCAAAATTTAAACTGGATTCATTACAACTTTTAACGGCAGCCGAAAGACACGAAAAAGAAAAAGATTGAAACAAGCCAAAAATCTAGTTAATCTTTGCTAGCCACAAATTTTCTTTAATTATTTTCAAGTATTACTTTTATATTAAATAAATAAGAACAAAGTTTATTTGCCGAGTTTTATTTTTACAGGTATCTTTAATTAGATACGCTTCGGGCCAACGTGTTTTTCGGTCAACTAGGGTAAGCGGATATCTGCAACCATTTGATATAAGTAAAGGACCAACTAAATCGACATGAACATGCTCAAAACGACCGTGTGGAATGTCTATCTTGTGTGGAATCATCATCGTGTGTCTATGTATTTTAGCTCGTTGGCATCTAACGCATTCTTGTGACCATTTGTTGATTTGTGTGTTCATTTTGGGCCAAAAATATCTTTGTGTTATGAGTCGTCGAGAAGCTCTTGTACCTGTGTGTGAAATGTTATGTAATTGTTCAAAAACTTGTTTGCGTAATGTTTGTGGAATGTATGGACGTGTTCCTGAACTTGCTTGTTCGCACCAAATTTTTATGTTATGTACTAGCGGATGTAACCCGGTGTTACTCGGGGTTGTGCCTCGAGTACAGAAAAAGGACGATTTTCAAAACTGTTCTCATTTTAACAGTTTTTAAATTATCAATTCAATTTTAAAATTTTTAAATTATCGTTTCATGGGGTTTTGCGCCCTCCTTCCGTCGAAAGTGTTTAGTCAAATTTCCGTAAAAATGTACCTGCAAGACTTGATTAAAAAAAAATTACATCTTCAACGTCTCGATCTGACGCCTGGTTTCTGAGGAAAATGGTCACCCACACTCAGAAAAAAACATATATCTTTCTCCGGTGAAAAATGTCTCTATTTTCGATAATAGCATTTTTCTCTTTTTCAAATAAAATTTTCTTCAATTAGAATAAATTTTCACATTTTCCAAGAAATATTTCTTCACTTCTAAGAAATGGAAATATTTCAATGTCTCGTATAAAGACAAATATTTCTCTCAAACAACAAAATTCTCATTTATAGAGAAAATTTGTTGAAAATGAAAAATTGTTCCTATATTTTAATAAAAAATACACTATAAGAAGTATTTTCTTCAATAAAAACAAATATTTTCTCAAAAATAAAAATATTTGTATATATTTCTCGTTTTCATAGAAGCTTTTTAAAATTTTTAGAAAATTTTGGGATTGCATTAAGAGAAAGGCATTCTCTGGAACAAAGTCTATACAATTTTTCTCTAAATATGATGCCTTTTTATCATATTCCGAGAAACTTTTTTCTGAGTGCTGTTTGAAAAGTCATTTCGAGAAAAATGCGTTTTATGTGTTTCTTAGCATGTATTTAATATGCAAATTTATCTCAAACAAATTCCAATTTTTAAACGTCCTATAAGCATCGATTCGACGTTTGGATTGTCTTCGTTGAACTTCGGTTTTGGTCGATACTGTTCGGTTAATTTTTTTTCATCTGTGAGGAGCTGAAATTAGGGACAAATTTCAGCCCACATGAAAGTTCAACAACAACAACAACACCCACAACAACAACAACTACACCCACAACAACAACAACAACACCCACAACAACAACAACAACAAGAACTACAACGACTACAACAACAATAGTTCACTTCTAACACAAAAACAACAACACCCACAACAACAACAACAACAACAACAACAATAACCCCAATAGTAAACTCTATCCAACAATAACAACAACAACAAGAACAACAGCGGGCGTATGAAGAAGAAATAGTAGCAGGCTTGAAAAATAGCAAGCCAAGCAACAACAACAACAACAACAGCGGTGCAATTAAATAAAAACAAACACAAAACAAAAACACATAACTACAAGAATTGCACACGCCACCAAACAACGGTATGTAATGCAGGCACACACAATTATAACAACAATGTTAAACACGCGCCGAAATATGAACAAAAACAAAGCCACAGCACAATAATAACAACGCAGGCGAGCCAGAGCTTGAGACAATGCTAAGAAGTAAACACGCGGCTTAAGGACAACAACAAGAAACTGGTGCACAGTTAGATGTGCAAAAACATTTGATGAAAAATCGCACAAACAAGATCCCGTTAGCAAATGCAGCGATTTTTGTGCTATAAAAAGGGAGGCTGAAGACAGAATGGATCTCTTTGATCGCTGATCGTGAAAGGTAAGACATCCCTTCCTATCCCTTTATTCCTGGTTTCGAGCTTTTCTAAGCGGTTACCCTAGTAGAACTAGAGAAAACGGTATGTTTCGGGTTTCGAGCTTTTCTACGCGGTTACCCTAGTAGAACTAGAGAACACTGTATGTTTCGGGTTTCGAGCTTTTCTAAGCGTTTACCCTAGTAGAACTAGAGAAAACTGTATGTTTCGGGTTTCGAGCTTTTCTTAGCGGTTACCCTAGTAGAACTAGAGAAAACTGTATGTTTCGGGTTTCAAGTTTTTCTAAGCGGTTACCCTAGTAGAACTAGAGAACACTGTATGTTTCGGGTTTCGAGCTTTTCTAAGCGGTTACCCTAGTAGAACTAGAGAACACTGTATGTTTCGGGTTTCGAGCTTTCTAAGCGGTTACCCTAGTAGAACTAGAGAACACTGTATGTTTCGGGTTTCGAGCTTTTCTAAGCGGTTACCCTAGTAGAACTAGAGAAAACGGTATGTTTCGGGTTTCGAGCTTTTCTACGCGGTTACCCTAGTAGAACTAGAGAACACTGTATGTTTCGGGTTTCGAGCTTTTCTAAGCGTTTACCCTAGTAGAACTAGAGAAAACTGTATGTTTCGGGTTTCGAGCTTTTCTTAGCGGTTACCCTAGTAGAACTAGAGAAAACTGTATGTTTCGGGTTTCAAGTTTTTCTAAGCGGTTACCCTAGTAGAACTAGAGAACACTGTATGTTTCGGGTTTCGAGCTTTTCTAAGCGGTTACCCTAGTAGAACTAGAGAACACTGTATGTTTCGGGTTTCGAGCTTTCTAAGCGGTTACCCTAGTAGAACTAGAGAACACTGTATGTTTCGGGTTTCGAGCTTTTCTAAGCGGTTACCCTAGTAGCACTAGATACATCCTGGAACCTCAAAATCCCACATAAATTCCTAAATCCCCACTTTCACGAGCCAGCAAACGGAGCGGAAGACCGGAGAACCGAGAAAACGCAGGACATCGCAGGACATCTCAGGACATCGCAGGACATCAGGAAGATTAGTAACTATAGTCAAATAATAATAGTTGACTGATAAGCTTAAGGCGGTCTTCTTATTCAAAACCCGTTTTTTGGACCCTTTTTAAAAAAATTCTTATTTGAAAACGCAAAGAGTAATTGAAAATTTTTTTTATTTATTGTATTACAAAAATTTCAAAGTAAATAAAAAAATTTTTTTTGCCTCGATACGTGGGCTGTTCAAAAAGTAATGAGACTTCAAAGTTGGTGGTGAAAAAAAAAGGTGTCGTCACGGCGGCCACGATTCCGGGTCTCCGGAGCGTCTGAAATTAAAAAAAAACACGGGGTTATAATCAGTATAGATGTAATTCTCGGGTGGACCTCAAACTTAATTTTGTGATTTTTTTTGACAAAATGGCGGCCATTAAAAAAAAAATTCAATTTCGGGCTTTTTTTTGTAGTTTAGTATAAAAAAAAATAGTAAAAAATTTTTTAAAATTATGGTCGAAGTTCACCCGAGAATGGTGACAATTTTGCGTCGATTCCACTTTGTTTCATGAAAATCGGTTGAGTTGAACTGGAGATATCATGGCCGCCAGTTCGAAAAACGTGGTTTCGAGATAAAGTTCGACGCGTTTAAAGTTTAAAATAGCTCATTTTGATGAAGACCTTGCTTCACAAAAAAAGCTGTATCTTCTAAAGTATTTCGAATTTCTAAAAATCCTTTTAGGGGAATATTCACAACTATCCAAGCTATAAATAAATGCAAAAATAAAAGTCGAAAAAAAAAGTTGCTCAATGAGAAGACCCCCTTAATAATATAAATGAAAAATTAATGAAATTTGTAATCATAGCATAAATAATAGTGATTTTAAATAATAAATCAGAACTTTATTACTTTTAAAAAACGCGAGATATACCCGGCGAGATATACCCAGCCTTAAAACTTCGTTACAAATGGCGCCCGAGCAGGGACCAAAAGCAGTTAAAAGGAAAAAAAAACGAAGATAATTTGTTTGAGTGAATTAAAAAAAAAAAAAATATCCGGAAAGAACATAGTGAAAAGAAGAAAAAGAATTTTAGAAAAATAGAAGAAACTTCAGTGAAAAAAAACTATAGAAAGGACTAAGCTAAAAAAAAAAAAAAAAAAAAGAGATAAGTGAGAACAAATTTAAACTGGTTAAAACAAGGTGGATTTATCATCTCTCCAAGGAGGAACTGCAGGAATATATGAGCGAGGTAAGCTTAGAAGTTCAAGGTACGGTCGATGAATTGCGAAAGCGATTTTCTAGCTGGATAAGCAGCGATTACAGGACGCTGCAGCAGGAACAACGATTACAGGAGTTACAATTAAAGCATGGGCGTAGTACACCACCTGGACCACAAACGCAGGCTAAGCTGCTAGAATTCCGGGTAATACCGCCGTTAGGAGCTGCACAAGAGGACATGACAGTGGTAAGTCGTGGAACCACAGGTACCTCTTATGTAACTGCTATCGACCAAGTCAGGAAGTGGTCTGCTCGATACGACGGGGGTAGAGACCCCATGGCATTTATTGAAAGAGTGGAGGAGCTTACAGAAGTTTACGGACTGGAGCCGAACATGATCCCAAGAACGATGCCAGAACTGTTGAAGGATAATGCCTTGGCCTGGTACAGAAACACAACGCGGCACTGGGCGTCATGGGAAAAATTCAAGGAGGAATTTTTGAAATTTTTCCTTCCACGTCGGTACTTGGAACGGTTCGAGGAGGAGATCCGGAGCTGCAAGCAAAAAAGACACGAATTGTTCAAGGAATTCGCAACCAGGATGCAAACACTTACACGCCATGCTCGGTACACGGAAGAACAGACGTTGGATAGAATCTTTAGAAATAGTTTGGTGGAATACCAGTTCTACATCCGGCTCAGGGATTTTTCCAATCTCAGCGAACTAACCGAGATGGCAGAAGATTTTGAAACGCTACGAGACACGAAATAGCCAACCACAGGAGGTCAATCACGCCAGCGAGCAGAGCAGCACCGTATGTTAAACCAGGCATCAGGTAATGACCCTGTGGATGTCCGGAAAGCTTGTTTCCGGTGTGGTCAGGATGGTCATCGTAGAAGTCAATGCAGGAATGAGAGGATTGTTTTCTGTTGGAAGTGCGGGAAACGTAACAAGCTGACATTTGACTGTTGCGATCGGGATTCGGAAAACACTCAGGGATTCCGGCAGAGACGAGGATTATCGGGATCCCTTCAACAAAGCGCTCCTCGTACCCAACGCAAGCATTAGGGTTTGAGCGAAGCCGCATCTTCGCTAAAGTGGCTCTGGGAGATGAACTATCAACAGCCACTATAGACACTGGAGCTACAAGAAGCTTTGTGAGCGAGCTATTTGCAAGAACACTTCGAAGACAGGGTGTAAGCATACCTATCAGGACGCAGGTGAGATTGGCAGACGGTACAATAAAAGAAGTCAGGGAGGCGTTAGAAATTGAAGTCAGGCTAGGAACGTCACAATGTTGTTTGGAGCTATTGGTCATGCAGGATGTGACAGACAACTTAATTCTGGGAATGTTCTTTGGTGCAGACTTAAGTGGAAGATGAACAAGGCAAAAGTAACAGGAAAATTAATACAGGTGAGCAAAACGTGGAGCTCAAAAGCGAGACAGGGGAACAGGAGCAAATAAGAATATTTCTGAGAGATGAATTACGGGAGTTTGAGAAGCTGCGGAATGTTTCGAATATTACCAGTCACAAAATTATTATGAAACATGATCAGCCAATTAAGCAGCGGTATTTTCCAAAGAACCCAGCAATGCAGGCTATAATAAATAAAGAAGTCGAAGAGCTAATCAAGAAGGGATGCGTTGAACCGTCGCATAGGCCATATAGTGCACCAATAGTTCTGGTAAAGAAAAAGATAGGTCAATGGAGGCTGTGTGTAGACTACAGACAGCTAAATGCGCATTCGGTACCCGATGCATACCCACTACCCAGAATACAGCATATTCTCGACAGGTTACGGAACGCGAAGTACATTAGCAGCTTAGATTTGAAGAATGGCTACTGGCAAATACCCAGCAAGTAAACAGTATACAGCATTTTCTGTACCAGGGAAAGGACTCTTTCAATGGCGCGTCATGCCATTTGGGTAACATTTAGCGCCGGCTACTTTTCAGCGGGCACTCGATCAGGTAATTGGTCCAGAAATGGAGCCACATGCTTTCGCATATCTGGATGACATAATTGTGATAGGAGAATCATTTGAGGAACATAGAAAAAATTTAAAGGAAGTCTTCCGGCGGCTAAAGGCCGCAAATCTCAGGCTAAATCCCGAAAAGTGTGAATTCATACGGACCCAGATAAGGTTGCGGCGATTCGAGAACTGAAACCGCCAACAAATGTTCGGGAGGTGAGACGGTTTCTAGGCGTTGCATCATGGTATCGACGTTTTGTACCAGACTTTGCAAACATCGTTATACCTCTAACGGGTCTTCTTAAAAAGGGAAAACATTGGAAGTGGAGCGAGGACCAGCAACGAGCTTTCGAGACTCTAAAGGAAAAACTGACTGAGGCTCCCGTACTGGTATGTCCGGATTTCACACAGAAGTTTACGTTGCAGACGGATGCGAGCGATTATGGGCTGGGAGTAGTTTTGACACAGGAGTTCGAAGGAAATGAAAAGGTAATTACATACGCCAGTCGACATTTAAATCAGGTCGAGCGAAATTATTCTCCAACAGAGAAAGAATGTCTAGCTATCGTTTGGGGTGTGAGGAAAATGCGACCGTATTTAGAAGAGTACCAGTTTACGGTAGTGACTGATCATCTATCGCTTAAATGGCTAAATTCGATCGAAAGTCCGTTAGGAAGGATTGCAAGATGGGCGCTGGAGCTGCAACAATACACATTTGATGTTAAGTACAGGAAGGGAAAATTCAACGTGATTGCAGATGCACTCTCACGACAGCCGCAGGAAAATCTACTAAGATTGGAAACAGAATCGCAGGAATGTAGTTGGCACAAGGCCAGGATGAAAGACATACAAACAAACCCAGAGAAGAACCCAGACTACACCATAGTGGATGGAAAACTGTATCGTCATATACCAGGAAAGACAGGTGACGAAGATTGCGCATCATGGAAATTTTGCGTACCCAAGAATCAACGAAACAGAGTCCTTGAAGAGAATCACTACAGTGCGTGCGCTGGACATATGGTAATAAGGAAAACAATTTTCCGCATTAGCAACCTTTACTACTGGCCAGGGATGTGGCGGGATATCAGGAATTATGTTGGAAGATGCGAATCATGTTAGAGGTTCAAACCGATGCAAGAGAAAGCAGCTGGAAAGATGTTTACGCAGATCGCAGATGAACCGTGGTCAATTTTGTGAGCAGACTTTGTGAGACCACTCCCGCGCTCTACCCACGGAAATACAATGCTGGTCGTGTTCTTCGATAAGTTCTCAAAATGGACAGAAATAGTGCCTCTACGGAGAGCAACAGGTGACACTCTGAAAAAGGCATTTCGCGAACGAATCCTAGCACGATACGGAGAACCAAAGGTATTAGTCACAGACAATGGAACACAGTTCTGCAGCAAGCCGTTTCAAAAATATCTACAGGACAGAAGAAGAAATGGGACAGTCTTCTTCCCGAGATATCGTTGGCGCTGAACACAGGTGTCTCAGATACGACAGGATTTAGTCCAGCTTTCGCAAGGCAGAGAACCCAGGTTACCTAAGGCCCTTTATGACGAGCAAGCACTTGGCACAGGTAGTGTTTGCGCTCACACCATATGAAAGACACACAAGATTACAGGAAGTGTTTCAAATTGTCCGTCGGAACCTCGAACGAGCAGCTCAGGATCAGGCAAGACACTACAATTTGCGACGAAGATCTTGGAAACCGGAAGTAGGACAAGAAGTACTGGTAAAGCAATATTAGTTTTCTAAAGCTGTGGTGGTCCACAGCTGGCACCAAAATTCGATGGACCATATCGCGTAATGGAATTTACATCACCGGTAATAGTCCAGCTGAAGAAGGATGGAGAAGATCGAGTAAGGACAGCACACGTGGGCAAAGTCAAAGAATTCCATCCGAATAATAGCGAAGAAGCAGCAGCACAAGATGGAAACCAGTCAGGATCTCGGCGAGAGAATTCCCGACCATAAATGTTGTAATCATATTCTTGATCGTGTTTGTTCAGTAGAGGTAGAAGTAATTGTCGTTAAAAACTATTAATTAAAGTCCTTATTTAGAAAACAGACAAGAGAACTGGCAAAAAAACTGGAAACGACACGGCAAATGAAACAAATCTAGAAACGACACTGGCGAAGAAAAAAACAATGCGAGAGAACCTGGTAACAAAACAAACAAGGAAACTGGAAACGACACGGCAAATGAAACAAATCTGGAAACGACACTGGCAACGAAAACGGCAGTACGAAGGAACGTGTATCGAAACAAACAAGCGAACTGGCAAAGAAACTGGCAACAACACAGCAAAAGAAACCTTCAACAAATCTGGAAACAACACTGGCAACAACAACGGAGACGAGAATGAAACTGGAAACAAAGTAGACTACGAAGCAGTCACAGGAACCACCACCAGGACATTGTTTCCGATTCGTGGACGTGATTGAGTTGAACGGGACGAAAGGAGTTTGGCTGCTAGACCATATCCGCCGCGGAATATCGGAGCGAGTGGCCGATATATATTGCACCAAGAGGACGAAGAGGCTGAATTTCTCAATGGAACCTTTTCGGGTAAATGTGTACAAGTCGGGCATAACAATGCTTCCTCGCCCCGGAAGTACAAGGGGGATGTGAGGAACTGAAATTAGGGACAAATTTCAGCCCACATGAAAGTTCAACAACAACAACAACAGCCGCAACGACAACAAGAACAACAACAACCACAACAACTACAATAGTTTACTTTTAACAACAACAAATCCAACAACAGCAACCATATTTTCCTTCCAACAACAGCAACTTTAGACAACAACATCAACAACAACAAGAACCACAACAACTACAACAACAATAGTTCACTTCTAACACAAAAACAACAACACCCACAACAACAACAACAACAACAACAACCACAACAACAATATTTCACTTCTAACACAAAAACAACAACACCCACAACAACAACAACAATAACCCCAATAGTAAACTCTATCCAACAATAACAACAACAACAAGAACAACAGCGGGCGTATGAAGAAGAAATAGTAGCAGGCTTGAAAAAAAACAAGCAACAACAAAATACAATACCGTTTTTAAACGCAGGAGTGGACTACTGTGGACCTTTTTGGATTCATTATAAGCTGCGAGGAAAAAGACCGACCAAAGCATATTTGGCCATCTTCTGTTGCTTTGCTACAAAAGCAGTTCATATGGAACTTGTAAGCGACCTTACAACCAACGCTTTCATCGGTGCCCTAAAACGATTTATCAGTCGACGAGGGCGATGCCAAAATCTCTACAGCGATAACGCAACTAATTTCATTGGAGCAAAAAATCAACTTTCAGAATTATCAGCTGCAATCCACTCAGCTAACGCCCAAGATATGATTATGAAAACATGTAATGAAAGGGGCGCCAAATGTAGAAATAAGCGTTTTTATTTCAATTATTTTCTTTTAGATTAAAGTCCCAAGCACATGAACTTGGACTTATTGGTTTTTTTTTTTTTGTTACCAGTAAAAACTCCACATCCAGTGTTTCATTTTACAAGCAATCGGTTCAAAAAAAAACAATAAGTCCAAGTTCATGTGCTTGGGACTTAAATCTAAAAGAAAATAATTGAAATAAAAACGCTTATTTCTACATTTGGCGCCCCCGGGTGGACTCGAACCACTTCGACGTTAATCGACTACAGAAGCCCGTCTGCCACTTTTTCAATCAACAATCATTCCATAAAATCACCGCCAGTCAGGGAGAAGAAATGGCTACTTTTGAGGAAGTAGTAAATGACCAGAAAAGGATAGGTGAGGCCATACAACGCCTCATCTCAAATTTTAAAAAGGACTCACCAGACAGGAAGAAGTCCAAGGAATATTTTGAAGAACGTCTTCACCGTCTCAGCAGCCAATGGGATATTTTCGAGGAAAATGATAACAAGTTACGGACACTTACTAACCAGCCATTGGAGCAGGAATATTTCACCTTAGGCTATTACGAAAAACTTAATGATCTATCAAGCAACCACATTCAATTATTTCAAAATGAAATCAAGCGCTTAGAGAAGCAAGATATTACCACTGGCAACGAAAAAGACATGTCATTCTCAACAAAGCAGCCTCAAGCAGCAAAAACTATACCAAAAATCAGGTTTCCACAAGCAGGAACAGATGCATCAAATCAAATCAGTTTCACAAGAAGCAACAAATCTTATCAAAATGATACGAAGGCAACGAGCAATTCTAAACTCTCTCAACCGCCTGCTTGATGGCTTAACAAAGGATCCAGGCGACCAGTCACAGTATCACGAAGTCAACCTTCAGCAAATTAACAAGCTCTGGCCAGAAATCGAGGAAATAAACTACAGTCTGTGGGAAAATTGTGAACAACCAAGCGATCTCGGATACAATTTTGAGGAGTACATGGCATGTGAATCAAGAGTGCATGCTACTCGAATACAATTATCTACCACAACCAGTGCAGTACCACGATCAACATGTGTTGCAAGCGAAGAAACACTTAGACTTCCAAGAGTCGCCATTCCACAATTTGATGGGGATTTTCTGAAGTGGCGACAATTTTATGAACTTTTTTCTCAAATGGTAGACCAACAAGCATTGCCGAAAATTCATAAAATGTGGTATCTAAAAACAAACCTATCAGGAGAAGCCGAAAAATTGATCAGGCATCTGTCTCTCACCCAAGACAATTACGACGTGGCTTGGGATATGCTGCGAGATAGATACAATAACAAAAGAGTACTGTGCTCCACGTTAATACAGAGGATGTTGGGGCAAGAATTCAGCGCTTCATCGGTTTCTTCCATCAAAAATTTGCATGATACAACGCAGGAATGCCTGATGTCACTGGAAAACCTCGGAATAACTACATCATCCTGGGATCCACTACTTCTTCACTTACTTGTGAAGAAGCTTGATAGATCAACGCACATTAGATATGAACAATTCCTAAAAAACCCTAAGGAGTTACCGAAAATAAAGGATTTTTTGATTTTTTTGGAAGCCCAGTTTCAATCATTAGAAGCAGTTAATAACAAGGATAGACAGGGATCAGCAAGATCATATGTGTCAGCAATATCAACAAATTAATACTCTCAATATGAATGCAATGTATGCAAGTCTGGAACTCATCCATTATTTGCTTGCAAGACCTTTTTACTCTTGAAGCCAGCAGAACGGCTGCAGGTAATAAAAAACAACAAAAGATGCGTCAATTGCTTAAAGGAGGGACACGCCGCAAGTTCCTGCGAATCAAGATAGAAGAAACCAACACTATCTCTGCAACTTGTGGCATTTTTAGTGCAGATGAAGAGACCACAAATGGTTTACTCGAGAAATTCTGGAAACTAGAGGAAGTTGAGAACACAAAGCAACATTTTTCAGCTGCAGAAAAACGATGCGAAGCGCATTTCTCCCACAACACTCGAAGAACATCTGAAGGACGATTTGTGGTAAAAATTCCATTCACAGACAATCCATCAACATTGGGAGAATCACGGCAACTGGCTCTTAATAGATTTTTAGCTTTAGAAAGGCGGTTGGCTAAAAACCCTGAGATTAAGCAGTCGTACGTCAACTTCATGGACGAATACGAACTCTTAGGACACATGTCTGAAGTGTCTAGTAAGGACATTTCACGAAAACCATGCTACGTCATTCCACACCATTGCGTAATCAAACCGGATAGTAGCACCACTAAATTGCGGGTGGTGTTTGATGCATCAGCAAAAACATCAACCGGATTATCTTTAAATGACATCATGCACACAGGGCCAATTATCCAAAACGAGCTATTCAGCATCTTATTACGTTTTAGACTACCGAAATATGTCTTCACAACAGATATTCAGAAAATGTACAGACAAATTGTGATCGATCCACAAGATTGCATTTATCACATTATTATCTGGAGAAAACATCCCGAAGCAGAGATTAAATATTACCAGCTGAACACGGTGACTTATGGGACCAGAGCAGCACCATATTTAGCAATCAAATGCCTCTTGCAGTTAGCTAAAGAAAATCGCTTAGCATACCCGTTAGGAGCCGCAGCGTTGGATAACAATTTTTATGTGGATGATGGATTATTGGGAAGTGACAGCCTCACTTCGGCTGTTTTGCTTCAGAAGGAAGTCACAACAATTTTGAAATCAGCAGGATTTGAATTGCGAAAATGGTGTGCTAATCACCCTCAACTACTTCAAGGCATCCCAGCAGATCAAAAAGAAATAGACCTCGACTTTGATGAGGACTCACGTGACTCTATCAAGACATTGGGATTAACATGGCTGCCAAAGAACGATGCATTCTGCATTAAGGCCAAAACCATTTTAAACAGCACCACAAGAGTGTCAGAAAGGAGTGTGAGCTCAGACTTGGCACGGATATTCGATCCATTGGGTATCTTGGCTCCGGTAGTTATCAACGCTTAAATATTTATGCAAGATCTTTGGAAACTGAAGGTGGCATGGGATGAAGCAATACCCGCAGAATTACACAGCAAATGGATTACATTTAGAAACCAGCTTCAAGAAGTAAATGATAAGCAGATCCCTCGTCATGTATTGTAACGACTCCCCGTTTACCGGGGTCTATAGCTGGGATAGGCAAAGTGGCTATCCAAGGTCGTTTCCAAATATTTATTTGGTGAACACTAAATCATAACGCAGTGATTTCAATCGTCGTTACAATGTTTATTCTTTTTTAAGGAAAATGTAACTAACAATAATTTATATAACTTAAAATACAATTATATATGATTTATATAATTATTAAATGAAAATTAAATGGATTATGGCAAGATACATTATTTTATATAATACAAATTTATTTTATATCACCAAAATCCTTGGCACGCTGCGTTCTACGAGCTGGAATCTTGATTGGCGATATAGCTGGTCTGTCGGTGGCTTTGGCTTTTATTAATGATTAACTTTGGCAAATGGTTATATTATATTTTTATCATGTGATAGTAGAACGGGGTAAAGACCTCACAAGTTCTAACTCTGCTGCTTCTTATTTGATTCTTTATTAGATTATAAATTGATTATTTAATGTTAATTGATTTGGTAAGTTTTGAGTTACGATGTAGTAGGGGGTTAAGACCGCGCAAACTACTCATCTGTATATTTATGCTTAGTGATGCGGTTTCTACGATCTGTTTATTCAAGTATTAGTTTATGATGTTGTAGCGGGGTTAAGACCTCACAAACTACCCATCGTTGATTTATGTTAATCGGATTTAATTTAAGTAATGTTTTATTTTAATTTATAATGAAGTAACGGGGTTAAGACCTCACAATTACTCATCGTTGGTTTATGTTAATCTGATTTAATTTTAAGTGATGTTTTATTTTAGTTTATAATGTAGTAACGGGGTAAAGACCTCACAATTACTCACTTGTAGTTTTATTAAATGTACTTTATATATATTTTAACAATTTTAGGTTTATATTTAAGAAGTAACAACGGGGTAAAGACCACACAAGTTGTTCATCATCAGTGTATATTAATTTAATTAATTTATTGTTTAAATATTTATATTGCCCGTAAGCCACCAAACACTATATACTTGCTTTAATAATCCTGGTTGGTTCCTTGGTGCTTCCGTCGCTGCTGTTGATATGCTCGGTATCTGTCGGCTGAGACGTTGACGTGCTGCCGCAGGATTTCGTGGTGGCGCTAGTCACCTACGCCAGCTGCTATCCGAGAAACTAGTGGCTGCTCTACTCACAGCGATCGTGTTTACACCCTGTGGTCCTAACACGATCTTCCCCAGGTTGCTGCGACGCTGACTCTGTATGGCCTGAATATCCTAGCTGACGTTGGTTGTGCTGTTGGCGCTGCTGGGTGCGAGACTTATGCGCGACGTGGACTTCACGATGCTGACGTCTGTACTATCAACGACTATTATCTTGACGTTTTATGACTTCACGACTTTGGTTAATTAGCAATTAAGAACCTTTCACTTCGGTGGGTTGGAAACTAAGAACCTTCCGCTTCGGTTGATTAGAAACTAAGAACCTCGTTTTGAGTGAGGTGAGCCCTTATAAAGACTACTATTGAGTGGCGTCTGACTGGAATGAGTGAAGTGATTTTCTCTCTCATCTTCCACTGTCAACCGGTTCTGACGTACTTTCACTCAATCGAACGTGGTGGTGTTGTCGAACCATCGTATGGTGGTCCCGTTAAATGGCGTGATGGCATCCCATGTGTACATCACCTGATTTTCCCGTTGTCGTCTGTCGCATGTTTGCTTGTCGTTGTTGTTGCGAAATAACTTGACTAGCGTGCTGGCCCTGTAGCCCTCTCGCACGCTAGTGTTGGTATGCTGCTCTTGAGTGACATGAAACGAAAGAAAAAGTGTGAGTCACCTACTTGAGTGACTCTCATTCTATAAGAGAGGCACACATTGTCGCCATAACCAATGTTCCTAAGGGGTCCCTCATCAAAACAAACACTAAAATACTAAAATTAAATAAAGTTGATTTTATTTAATTTTCTTTGTTAAGAACTTTATTTCTTAACTTTTCTTAAATTAAATCTTAAAACTAAGTTTTCTTGTGCCTTTATGGTGCTCAGCACTGATAGCACAAGGGTCAGGCTGGAGTGTTGGACTGGATCGACAGTGGCTGTAAGAGAAAGAAATAAGCATGTGGGGCAAAATTTATGTATAAATTTTGGTCCTTACAGTATTTAATGGCACTGTGCCAGACTCATGTCAACTACATGTTTTTACTGACGCTTCAGAAAAAGCTTATGGGGCCGTCGCATACATTCGGTCTACCACCAAGGATGGAAGGGTTACTACAAGGCTGTTGTGTGCCAAATCAAGAGTCGCACCCATTAATCGGCAGCATCAAACAATTGCCCGATTAGAACTCTGTGCGGCCCTACTAGGTGCACAGCTGGCAACCAGAATTCAACAAGACATTCAATATGGAAGTGAATCAACGTACTTTTGGACTGATTCTGAAGTTGTGCTTTCATGGATAAATGCGGAAGCATCATCATATGAAGTTTTTGTGGCCAATCGCGTTGCAAAAATTCAGGACTGCTCAATAGCACAGCAATGGCGTCATGTATCATCAAAACAAAATCCAGCAGACGTCCTATCACGAGGATGCGATCCAAGGACTTTCAAACAGTGCGATTTATGGTTTTACGGACCTTTCTTTCTGCATGGAAAGGAATCAGTTTGGCCACAACCGTTTTGCACTAATAAATTTAAACCAACTGAAGAAGGCAAAAGAAAGGCACAAATCTCTTTAATAACAGCAAGAAGTGAAGCAGAGAACATGATATATTCAATTGATCATGGTAATTCTTTTGTAGAATACCCTATTTTGTAAAAATTCTGTAGAATACCCTATAACCGCCTGCACTATCACACTAATTTTAAGCACATCATGTTATGATTATACTCAAAAAGTATAACACTTTTGTTTATGTAAAAATTAAGGCTCTATTTATTTATTTTAAGTTATTATATATTTAACATTTTGACTCAATTTGACTATTATCAAAATACTGTTAGTTTACTTTTTAAGGAGGTGCAATCCTCAAAAATAAACATTCAGTATTAAGCATTCATCTGCTAACATTTAATTCAAAGCCTTTTGAGCATTCAACTGCTCAGGCTAATAATATAAATAATTAGAGCCAGTGGCGTTTTTAAGCGCCGGCAAACTATTAGGCAGGGCGTATAACACAATAACACACACACCGCGTTTAAAACCGAATAATATTAATAAGCGATATAGAAATTTCGCGTACAAGAATAAAAACTTTAAACAAATCAAACAAAATAAATCACGAACACTACATGGCGATCCTGCCCAACGCGGAACAATTTAACAAGGCGCTAGAAGAGTACGTGCCACCAGGTGGCAACGCAAACGCTCCGGTGTACATACCATTGAGCAGAGGGCCAAAAAAGCTCACGCTGGAGGAGTATCAGCAGCGTCAGAACAGATTAAAAGAAGCATCACGAGTCGTCATACCACCGACGGTACAACCAAGAAGTAGGAGAGGAGGAAGATTGGTGAAACTACGAAAAAAAATTGCTGCACTGAAGGCGATTGGAAATGCTGAGCATCCACCGGACTTCCAGACGGCATCGAAGATTTGGTTGGAAATCGACGAGCTCGAGGAACAATTTCGAGCGTTCAAAAACAAACGACTTTAATAAGTTATACATATTTATTATGTAATATTAAAAAAAAAAAACATTTGTATAAAACACACACATTTATGAACACACGTTTATTATGTGATATTCAATAAAAACATTTATATAAAACACACACATTTATGAACACGGCACTTGAATTATTTAAGTTCATTTAGTAATTTTTCATCAGTATATTATTTTAATAATTAATATAGTTAAAACTTACATTTATATAAAAACCATTTTTTTAATAATTTTCTTGCACACTTCAGCACTTAATTTTTTTATTTTTAAAGCACTCGCGAAAAATTTTACGCGACCACGAGCTCACGACCGACATTTTTTTTCATTCATTGACTGAAACGTCAGTCAATCACTTGTTGCTTTACGCATCTTTCGCATATATATTTGTAATAGATTAGTGCTACGATCAAAGGGTGTTTCACACATACTAAAAAGTATATGTCACTCTAATAGAATGAATTTACATGGAAGCAATAAATAGAAGTATTCAAGTGTTGGAAAAATTTAAATTAAATATAAGAAAAAGTAAAAATAGAATATACAGTAGTGAATACATAAGTAACAAATTAAAAAATTTTGAAAAATTTAAACTTGAAGTAGAAAAAATAGAAAATAAAGAAAATTGTCGAATTTTAAAAGAAAAATTCCACAATTGTTATAAAGAAATAATTATAATAATAAATAGTTTAACCATTAAGGAAAAAAAAGAAAATTTGTCGGAATATAATATTGAAAATTTAGATTTGTCCAACATTTGGGAAGAAGAAAATTTGCCAAAAATGTCTAATTTTGACATTAATATGGTAGGTAAAAACCTACAAATTTTTAAGGGTAATTTTAATCAACTGGAGGATTTCATTACGCAATCCGAGTTATTGCATGATCTTGTAAAAGATGAAGATAGACCTATTTTTGTAAAATATGCCTATAATTTTAAATTATCAGCCCAAGTTCGCAGCATACTTGGACGCTCAAATAAGCCTGCAACATTTTTAGAGCTGAAGAATTCGTTGGAAAAAGCTTACCCTAATCCAAAGAATTTACAGCAAGTTTTAAGTGAATTCAGTGCACTTAAACAAAATGGATTGACTATATCAGAATTTAGAGAGAAAATAGCGGAACTTTCAGATCAGTTAAGTTATTTCGAAATAAAATCATTAAATAATCCAAAACAATTAGAAAAAGATGTAATTTACAAAGTTAATGAGAGTATGTCTCTGAATATTTTTGTAAAAGGCGTAAATAGGGAATATCAGAATATTTTATTGGCAAATCCGCCAAAAACTTTTAACGAAGCAGTAGAAAGATGCATGACTGTAATCATAAAAAATAATAAAAGGAATGATGATTATGGCTATCAAAGCAATACATTTTTATGCAATAATTAAAACAATAATAATAATAATCGCTATAATAACAATAGAAATACTAATTTTAATAACAACAATAATACAAAAAGGAATTTTTATAGAAACAATAATTTTCCAAATAATAATTATCAAAACAATTATCACAATAACAAAAATCAGAATTGTAACTCAAATAGATATTCAAACACTGAAAATAATTTAAAATACCAGCGAAAAAATTTAAGGCCGGGTAGCAGAGGCTGGTACCCGCAGAGGCCAAAATTAGTATACAAAATTTCAAAAAATGTATCAAATTATATCATTTTAAAATGTAGAAATACGAACAAAGATCTAAAATTTTTAGTAGATACAGGAGCTGATATCTCCATTTGTAAAATAAATAATATAAATAATATTAATACAAAAAATATTTCAACACTAACAGGTATAACGAGTGAGGAAATTGAATGCATTGGTACAACCAATTTAGATTTGAAAGTAGAAACAGAGCAAATTCGGCATAATTCTCATATAGTTGAAGACGATTTTCCAATCGCAACAGATGGAATCATAGGGCGAGATATTCTAGAAAAATTCATGTCAAAAATAGATTTTGAAACATTTACACTCACTTTAATAATAAATGAAAAAGAATTCATTTTACCCATTATTGTCAAAGAATCAAATAATTTAAATAAATATAAAGCAGAACAAACCACTGCCCATAAAAGCGCATTATCGCGAATAACATTAAATAGATGTACACAAAAAGAAATTATTCCACCCGGATTGGAACATGCAAGTAAACAAATACTAGCCATAACAAGGAGTATGGATAAAAATAACCATACAAAAAACTCGGATTTTAACAACAAACAATGTCTTTCCAGCAAAACGTCTGATCAGCTAATTGCTTGGGAATGTACATCAATATCGGATATAAACAAAATAAGAAAGCTTAAATTTATAACAGAAAAAGATTTTAAGGGAACCCAAATATATATAGAAGATAATGAAGTAATTGCAAGATGCAGCGATAATCCTTTGCTCACACAGCTGACACTGGAGAAACTGTCGTCAAAAATGCATAAGTTAGGAATAGAAGAATTAGCATTAAATGCGAATGATATAATATTTAAAACAGTAGAGAAAGAAAAATTTAAAAAGATTTATAATAGTTTGAAAAGAGATAAAGAAAATTTAAAGATATTGATTTTTAGAGAACCGGAAAAAGTAATAGATATAGAAAAACAGAAAAGTATAATTGAGGAATATCATAATTCGACCCACGGAGGTCATATGGGGATTAGAAAAACAATTTTAAAAATAAAGCAAAGATACATATGGAAAAATATGTATATGAAATAATAAATAATTGCGAAAAATGCAAAATAAATACACAAATAAAACATACAAAAGAAAAACTTACAATAACAAACACGCCAGGAACTAGTTTCGAAGTCGTATCGATAGATACAGAAGGCCCTTTACGTTTAACAAATAATTACAGATACATACTCACAATGCAATGTGAATTAACAAAGTATATAATTGCTTGTCCAATGGAGACAAAAGACGCGAAAACAGTCGCAAAAACTATTATCGAAAACTTAATGCTGATATATGGTCATTTTAAAATTTTAAAGTCAGATAGAGGTACAGAGTTTACCAACGAATTACTATCAGAGATATGGAACTTATTAGAGATAAAACAAATTTTTAGTACTCCATACCATCATGAAACACTTTATTAAAAAAATGTATTTAATGAACTAAATAATCAAAGTAAAAGTATAACATATATAGTACTTAATACTATTATTGAATTGTATAACTAGTTGTAAGTAAGTTTTAAATTCACATTTATCTTTTGAATTGTATAATATAAGAAAATTTTTGAAAAAATTATTATCTTAAAATCAAATAATTTTTATCTTGAGGATGGGGGTGTAGACAAGCAACAACAACAACAACAACAACAACAGCGGTGCAATTATATATAAACAAACACAAAACAAAAACACATAACTACAAGAATTGCACACGCCACCAAACAACGGTATGTAATGCAGGCACACACAATTATAACAACAATGTTAAACACGCGCCAAAATATGAACAATAACAAAGCCACAGCACAATAACAACAACGCAGGCGAGCCAAAGCTTGAGACAATGCTAAGAAGTAAACACGTGGCTTAAGGACAACAACAAGAAACTGGTGCACAGTTAGATGTGCAAAAACATTTGATGAAAAATCGCACAAACAAGATCCCGTTAGCAAATGCAGCGATTTGTGTGCTATAAAAAGGGAGGCTGAAGACAGAATGGATCTCTTTGATCGCTGATCGTGAAAGGTAAGACATCCCTTCCTATCCCTTTATTCCGGGTTTCGAGCTTTTCTAAGCGGTTACCCTAGTAGAACTAGAGAACACTGTATGTTTCGGGTTTCGAGCTTTCTAAGCGGTTACCCTAGTAGAACTAGAGAACACTGTATGTTTCGGGTTTCGAGCTTTTCTAATCGGTTACCCTAGTAGCACTAGATACATCCTGGAACCTCAAAATCCCACATAAATTCCTAAATCCCCACTTTCACGAGTCAGCAAACAGAGCGGAAGACCGGAGGACCGAGAAAACGCAGGACATCGCAGGACATCTCAGGACATCGCAGGACATCAGGAAGATTAGTCAAATAATAATAGTTGAATGATAAGCTTAATAATATAAATGAAAAATTAATGAAATTTTTAATCATAGCAATAATAATAGTGATTTTAAATAATAAATCAGAACTCTATTACTTTTAAAAAACGCTTTTGGTCTCAAATATATAAATATTTTTGTACAGAACCCTGGGTATCCGGCGAGATATACCCAGGCTTAAACCTTCGTTACACATATTTATAAAGCTTCTGCTCGTATTCGTCAAACTTATTTTTGTTTTAGTCTTTGGTTCTTGATTTCGATTGCCTTCGGCTCATTCCTTGATTTTTGTCGAAAGAACTTTTAAAAGCATAGGATCTATTTCAGTAACAGATACAAATGTCTACCAAGTTTCATCAAAATCGGTTCATCCGTTTTGACGTGAATGAGCCAAACATAGTTGATTGTAAAAGTGCCCTCTCACGGAAGTTTCTGAAATTTAAATAGCCTGAATTCTGTTGGAGGGTCAAGTTATTTCACGTACCAAATTTTAGTAAAATCGGTGAACTCATTTAGGAGTTATTGAGTCTTAACAATGCACTACTTGAAGTGCCCTCTTGCGGAAATTTTTTTGGAAATTTTTTATATTTTATGTTTTATCTTGGCTGCAGTTGAACGTTTATATCAATCATTGAAATCAGTTAAGGCGATGAGGAGCTATTGAGTCTTTAAGACGCACTACTTAATGCGCCCCCTTACGAAAGTCTTTGGAATTTTTTAAAGCCTATGTTATCTTGGGCGCAGTCGAACATTCATACCAAATTTCATTGAAATCGGTCCAGGTGTTTAGGAGTTATTATAGAGTGACACACCCACATACTTCCGCCCACATTTTTACCTATGATTTATCTTGGGTGCAGTTACCTTCATACCAAATTTCATTGAAATCGGTCCAGGAGTTTAGGAGTTATTTAGTCTTAAAAACGCACTACTTAAAGCGCCCTCTTGCGGAAGTCTTTGGAATTTTGTATAGCCTATGTTTTATTTTGGGAGCAGTTGAACCTTTATACCAAATTTCATTGAAATCGGTCAAGGCGCTTAGAAGTTATTATGTATTGCCACGCCCACATACTTCCGCCTACTTTTTTACACCCCTATGTTCTTTCTCTCTATCAAACGTACTCAGTATCTAAATTTCAGCTCAATCGGATAAACCGTGCGTTTATCAGACAAAGGGACAAACATTTGATTTTATATATAAGAAGATTAGGATGTGTATTTGTTCGAATTTAAAGTGTGTTTATTTAGTATCTCTTGTACTTCTGAATCTGTAGTCTACTCTTTGTGTAGAGTTCTGAGGTTTATCTCAGAGGCTGTCTCTATCTCAGCTCTTGAAAGTGCATCTGCTTCGGTGTTATCGGTACCTTTAATGTGTCTGATGTCGTTGGAAAACTGTGCAATGAATTCTAGGTGTCGTGTTTGCCTTGGGCTTCTCACTGTTTTTTAATGTAATGCTAAATAAGTGGTTTGTGATCTATGTATATTGTAAATGTTCGTCCCTCTAAATAGTGTCTAAAGTTTTGTTTAAGGTAAAATTGTAAGGTAAATTGCCAAAAGTTCACGATCGAACGTACTGTATTTTGTCTCTGATGGCGAAAATTTCTTTGAAAAGAAAGCTAGTGATTTTGTTTCCTGATTGTGTTCTTGTTGTAAAACTGCATCTATAGCAGTGTAAGATGCCTCTTCAGCGATAGAAAGTTTTGCTTTGCTATTAAAATGATTAAATAGCACTTCCCTAATAAAACTTTCTTTTATGGTTGCGAATGCTTCTGTTGTGTTTTCTGTCCATGTTAAGTATTTGTCCTTTGTTTTTATTGCTGAAGTTATCATATCATAAATGCGTGTGAGTGTGTGTGCTAATTTAGGAATGCATCTATGGTAGTAGTTAATCATCCCGATAAATTTCTGCATTTGTTTAACTGTTTCTGATTTTGGATAGTTAACAATACACTGAATTCTATCGGGAGATGGTTGTATGCCATTGTTTGAAATGTCCTAACTTAAAAAATTTATTCTGTCTACGCTGAAAATACATTTGTTTGGTTTAATGTTCAGTCCGTAATTGTCTAGTCCTTTAAAAACTAAATTAAGATGTTTGAGGTGTTCTTCTTCTGTCTCGCTGGCCACCAGAATGTCGTCAAGGTATACAAATACGAAGTCTAGTTCTCGTAATACTTCGTTGATAAATCGTTGGAATGTTTGAGCTGCATTTCTTAAACCGAATGGCATTCTCAGAAACTCAAATATTCCGAACGGTTTTGTAATCGCGGTTTTATGTATGTCTTGAGTGGCCATGGTGGTATGCTCTAACTAGGTCTTATTTCGAAAATATGTGTTTGTTGTGTAAGTCAATAGATAGGTCGTGTATGTGTGGTAGAGGGTAGCGGTCTGGGACTGTAATTGCGTTTGGTCTTCTATAGTCACCACAGGGTCTCCAGTCGTTCACATATTTTTTTTTTACTAAATGTAGTGGAGACGCTGAAATGGAGTCTGAAGGACGGTGGATGCCTGCTTTGATTAAGAAATCAAATTCTTGTTTGGCGATTTTGTATTTGTTGGAGTCAAAGCGTCTTGGTCTTGAAAAAGGTAACTGTCCTTCTGTAGTTATATGATGTACTGTTTTGTGTTTAACTGGTTTGTTGTAGTCGGGTTTTGCTGTTAGTGATGGGTAATTTTTAGGTATATTGGTTGTCTAGTCTAATTAAATAATTAGTTTTGGTAGTGATGTTTCTGTAAATGCTGTGATTGCGTTAACTGATAGTTGTCTAAGTGGATCAATGAGTTTCTTGTGTTTTAAGTCTATCAAAAGTCCATATCTCGAAAGGAAATTTACTCCTATGATGGGTCTTGTAATGTCTGCTAGTATAAATGTAAAAGGGAAATCGCATCTTAGTTTCAATTTTACATTAAGTAATTTTTTGCCGAAAGTTGAGATTATACTTCCGTTAGCTGCTCTTAGTATTAAGTCTGAATTTTTCTTGTGGGCTTAGAATTTATTTATTGAGAGTATTGAAACTTCTGCTCCACTGTCTATCAAAAATTTTATGTGATTGTCGTTATCGTAAATAAAAAGGCGGCGAGTGAGTATTGTTTGACTTCCGTCATTAGCCGTCGCAATGATGGAGTCACTTAGTTTGTTGAGTTATGTTGTGTTGTATTGTGTTGGGTGTCGTTTTGACCGAATGAGCATGGTTGTTCGCATTGCCTAGCTGCCCTACCGAACTTAAAATGGTATCTTCATACCCCGTTGGTAGATCGTTGTCGTGACACACTTCTTGATGGGGATCTACGTCTTGAAAATCTTCGGAAATAAGTCTCTCTTGAGTTCGAACGTGAATGATTACGGAATCGTTCGTTTTTTGACTCTTGGACCTCAATTGCTAGTTTGTTGAAACTTTCAAGGATTTTGGACGTTGTTTCTGCAAACGATTGCGTTATCATCGCAAGCTCAAAGTTTTGGGTGATTTTTGTCATGCGCTGGGCATTATTGACAACTGAAGCGACTTTGGATTTCGACATAACTTCCCACAAATTGTCAGCTAGTTTCAACTGTTCCTCTATTTCTCTATGACAAGATATGGTCAAAGCAATATTAAGGCTTTTGGGGAGCGTGCGAAGCCAAATTTTATAAACTAAGTCGCTACCAACTGTAGTTCCAACTAACATTTTAAGTGACCTATAAAATTGAGATGGTTTTTGGTCACCCATCTCAGTGCCAGACAAAATTTTGTCAAACCTCTTGGCTTCACTTAAAGAGTGTCGGTCAATCAAAGTCCTTTTTAAACCTTCATACAAATTTGAGGACGGAGGTTTTTGTATGAAGTCTAGCACTGTTATAATTACCTCTTGAGGTAGAGCGGTTACGAGGTACACGTACTAAGTCTTGTCAGTTGTGATTCCTTTTGCCTGAAATTGTATTTCTGCATGGACGAACCATGCGTTGGGACAAGTGGTCCAGAATTGTGGCAATTTTACTGACGCCGCTTGTATTTTTGGATGCATTGGTGCATCAAATGGATTGGGAGGATGATGGTCACCTTCGCCGAAATGAGAGAGATGTGGGAGAGGGTTAGAAGTATGTAAGGGGGTGGAGGGTTGTCTGGGGTGGGGTGGTGGTGTTTGTGAAAGACTCATAGTTTTTTTTTAAACGTGTACCTAAAAATGTGTTCCTATAATGTGTTTCCCTAGTGCAGTGGAGTGCCTACGCATATGAGACAATAGGTTTCTTACGTACCTATTGTCTAACATACGTTTTAAAAGCTACGGTGTGTGCCTCGTGCAAAGCTAAAAATAAAAAGCAACCTGTCAAAAAATTTTATAACATATCAAAAAAAATATATAAAAAAATTTTATAAAATTTTAAAATGATTTTAAAATTATGTGCCGATCTCGTTGCTGTAGTAGTAGTAGTTGTTGCTGTTGATTTTGTTGTTGTTGTTTTTGTTGTTATTGATGTGTTATTGCTGCTGTTGTTATTGCTGCTATTGTTATTGCTGCTGTTGTTATTGCTGCTGTTGTTATTGCTGCTGCTGTTATTGCTGCTGCTGTTGCTGTTGTTGTTGTAGTTGTTGTTGTGTTGCCTTACCGGCAGGAATAGGGTTCTTCTTGTTGTCGTTGTTAGTGGCAGTTTTTGAGAACGTGTGGAACCAATTGTCAGACGACTACGTTCAGAGAGAGGCGGTTGTTGACCGAGTTGTTATTGTTGACTGCCCTGTTTGCCATCAATTGCTAGGTTGTCTAAATTTAACTCAATATCTTCAACTTCGGGTTTGGCTTGTTGATGACCATTCATTTGGCTATGTTGGGAACGTGTTGTTGCTATGGTTATCTTGCTGCACTTCACGTTCTAGCTCTAGTTTATAGGAATTTCTAGTTCTTTGTGTATCCTGCTGCGCTTCACGATCTGGCTCTAGTTGATGTTGTAGATTTTGATGGTGTTGCTGTTCTTACTTTTTTATTGGCATTAATTTTTTTTTTTGCATTGGCTTTTTTCTTGCTTTTTTGAATGTGCTGTTCGGGATTTCGTCTTTTGGATTCTCAACTATGTTGTTGTCGTCGTGGGCGTTTGTTGTGCAGCTCCTGGCAGGATCGCCAGTTGTGGGGTTTCACAATTAATTTTTTTTTTTTGTTATTTAAATTTTAATTATTTTTATTCAACATTTATTTTTATGACTATTTTTATGGAACACAAATTTTATATTGAATAATATATACAAATTTTTGAACATAGCCATTTCGCTGATTTTTCCATGTTAAGTGCCAAAACTGGCGATTTTTTTAAATGTTTGTATGGGAAACCCCCAGGGGGTTCCAGGGGGTGTGCCACTGCCATGGGTGGATCGGGCCTCCAAAATTAGTGGGGTCGGTCATACATTTGGACTCGATTGGAGCACTCTAAATGGGTCAAAGTGGGATTTTTCAAAATTTGCCCCTACAAAAAATTTCGACCCAAATTGGGGGACATCAGAATTCCTTTTAGAGGTATGGTTCCTTCGCAAAGTTTCTTATTTTGATCCCTAGAATACGATTTTCACAGAGCATTGAGCGATTTTTAAATCGACCCGCCCTAATATCTATATATGTATTCAGTTTTCTGTACATATATTTACATGTATATAACGTTTATGTGAGGATTCAGAACTTTTGGTTGCTTAAATATTTCGGTTTGTTGTTGCTATTTTCTATGTCCATTTTTGTATGTTTGTGTTTTCTTTTTTTTTTCTTTTTGTTGTTGCTAACTAAAGTTAAATATTGTAAAAAAATATTAAAAAATAAATTGTAAAAAAATTGGTGTAAAAGTAGTAGTTAAGTAACAAAAAAAAAATTAGTTATTGTGGATTTAGTTATATTAGATTTTCTTATATATTTGTATTTAATTAACAGTGTAGAAAATTAGCTACACTATATAAATGGAAATTCAATTTCAGTCACGGTTTTGCATTTTTTTCATATCGCATGGTTTGTCTATGTGTGTTTTTTTTTATTTTATTCGCGAAGGGGGAAACTTCAATAGGCCCCAACCGTGCAGGTGGGAGTGTGCGATTCCTACGCACTAAACCTAAACCTCCGCATTGAATCTTCGACCCAGTATGAATTCCGTGGAACTGCCGTAAGGCATAACTTCGTGGGATGGGGTATTAGCACTAAGCTGGAAACTGAAGGACTAATTTTGTAATTTTGTCTGTCGGATGACTGTCCAGTAAAGATCCTTAATTTTCTCCTTAACTTGATGTCAACTCTGGGTCGGGGATAACTCTAAACATCGAATATAGTTTCCTATCTCACGCTGAACTATTGTGCAAACGCTCGACTCTTCGAAGTTCATTGATTATGCATTTGGACAAAGAGCTTACCACTGACCAGTTGGTTTCGGTTCTCAGCATGAGGTTCACCAAGTTTTGGGGTGTCACCACTTCGCCCAGGCGGACCGAAGCAACAGTTCGTGCTTCGTTGAACCTAGGGCACTCGAAGAGGACATGTGCAGTGTCTTCTTCTATGCTACCAGGGCAATGAGTTCAATAGGGGGTCACTTGCATGCTTGAATTTATACAGGTATGCTCTAAAGCAACCATACCCGCTCAGAATTTGGGTGAGATAGAAATTCACTGAACCATGACTTCTACCACACCACACGGAAAGGTTAGGGATGAGGTGATGGGTCCAGCGTCCTTTACCCGAACTATCCCAACGTGCCTGCCAGTGGGATATACTACTCTCTCGAGCCAGTTTTTTAAGAGAAGATGCGCTCTCGCTTTCAGCTCCTGGTTGGGCCTCTTCCATCAAGAGGTCGATGGGGATCGAGCTAGCGAGCACCACAATTGCATCAACAGACACTGTTCTGAAAGCGACTCTACTCCTCGTCGGTAGGACTTAGCCTTAATCGCTGCAGCCCAAACTGTTGATGCGTACATCAAAATCGAACGCACGGCGTTGAGAAGAAGTGTTTTGCGAGCTTGCTTTGGTCCTCGTGTGCTTCTCAGCATTCTTCCTAGCGCCAGGCATGCAGTGACTGCTTTTCTATGGGCATACTCTAGGTGCTGTTTGAAACAGAGTCGAGAGTCTATCAGCACGCCGAGGTACTTAATAAATGGTTTTGAGTGTACCTCCGTCCCGCGCACATTTATAACTGTGATTTGTGAATTTTTACTTAATTTTAAACTAAGCCCAGCTGACTTTAGCCAGTCGTAGATAGTGCTAATAGCAACACTACTAAGGGCCTCTACTTCTTCTAGGTGTTTAGCTGTTACAACAACCGCTAAATCATTCGCGAATCCGACGATCTTGATACCTGTAGGTACCTCGAGCTTTAGAACACCATCATACATGACGCTCCACGGAAGGGGCCCTAGAACTAACCCCTGTGGAACACCGCCAGTAACATTGTACGTCATACCGCCGCTATTGGTTGAATATTGCAGCACTCTCTCATGGAAATAATTCGCAATAATTTTCGTGAGGTAGCTTGGTGCTCTAAACTCTCTAAGAGCTTTAAAAAAATTGCTCTAGTTAGCTGTGTTGAACGCATTACGAACATCAAGCGTTGCTACAAGCCAATATTGTTTTGCACCATTCTTCCATCGAGTGCTTGCGATAGCTTCCTGCGCAGTTGTGGGGACAAGATTTTTGGCATCTGTCGTTGAGTGCATCTTCCGAAACCCAAACTGGCGATTGGATAGCCCTCCTGCTATTTGAATCGCGTATTCAATTCGGTTGCACAACAGTCGCTCAAAGATTTTCCCTAATGTATCAAGCAGACAAATTGGTCTGTAGCTTGGGGGATCTTCCGTGGAGGCACTGCCTTTTAGTATGAGCACTAGTCTCTGGGCCTTCCACTGAGCTGGAAATATGCCCTCCCTTAGGCAGGCGTTGAAGAGCTCGACAAATGCTTGAGGTTGCTCTAAGATGGCGAGTTTTAACGCACGGTTAGGAATACTATCTGGCCCTGGTGCCTTTTCGTTCTTAACGGATTTGGCTATTGTCACCACCTCATCAGTGCTTACCATTTTTATTTGATTGAGATCTTCGTCTGCATCGTGGTTTGTCTCTGTGCTTTTCTTGGCTTAACATAAAAAGCAGCTTGCCTCTGAACTACACTCTTTCGCCTTGTGGCCCTCTTTACCGCACTTCATGCAGCACTTACTTCGGTCAGTATTGTTGCAGCTTTTTGCGCTATGACCAAAGTCAAGGACCTTGAAGCACCTGGTTTGAGTAACTTTTTCTCGAACCATACATATGACCCAGCCAACTTTAAGTTTTCCAGTTTCGGTCAGCTTTCTTTTCTGTGTCAGTGGTAAGCTTACAACCGCCGTTTGTGTGCCAGTATAGGCTTTACGTAGTGATTTCACCACTAAAGGCTCACCAAGATACTTCTGAATGGCGTTTCGCACACCATCCGATGTTGTCACTTCGTCGAGGTCTTTAATTTCAACCTGCATCTCCTCTGTTAGGGTTCTCGTCTCGGCTTGGCCATTAAATACCATGTCGAACTCTTGTTTTAGCTTCTGAGTCGACTGGGTTGTGGACCGCTTGAGCTGAATAAGCACTTCACCTTTTTCAGTGCGTCTAACTCTCGAGATGTTTTCACAAAACCCTTCGAGTGCCTTTTCTTCTTTCATCTTCTTGATGATGTCGCTGTATGAGAGCTCACCTGCTTTCGCTACAACGATGGCATTTGGTCTGGCTAGCTTCTGGGGCGTTTTTTACGTTCTTTGCGTTTTTCTCCTTGTTAACGACCTTGGTCCAAGTCTCGACCTTGCGCTTCGCCGATGGAAGCGGGTTGCGTGGACGGATTTTCAACGATGGATTTGGGCTAAGGTGTGCCCTCCTAGACAGCCAGCAGCTGTAATCGAGTCTTCTTTGGTGGCGTTTTCCGAGAGCCGCTGTTGAATTCGCTTGCTCTTTTAGGAGTGGCGTTTGGAACTTTCTTGAAAATCGGATCCGTCTGGGAGTATTTATGCAATCGCTCAGTTGAATTGTGCGATTGGAAATAACTATACTGCTGTTGTTTTTTCGCAGTATCTGCTTGAACTTCGAATGAAGGTCAACGCAAGCCAGATTTGCCAGTTTTATTAGCCTCTTGATTTCGTGGTGAACGTTGTTTTTGCTTTTCACAAAATCTGCCGGGCCTTGGATAAGTGATTTCACTTTATCCAGCTTTTGATGACGGGGTTATCAACTCCGGCGCTTGGTACTGCTTGAGTGGATGTTTTAATCACCGACTCTCTTTGTGGCTCTGTTGGGGTGCCACCGGTTGTGCCTTTTATTGGCGATCGCTGGATCCTGGAACTCATTTTAAATGGGTTCGCAGTGGGATCGCTGTTACTCGTAGCTTTAACTGGTACAGCGGCCGAGTAAGCCACCCCTGCAGCAGTGAATAATGAAATGTTGGTTGGGGCCTCCAGAATCTTTGCCCCGACCGTGGGAGTTCCCACTCTGACCCCTGCGGTCTCTTCTTGTAAGGGGATGACGCAAACGCAACGTCGACTACGGTCCCTAGCAAGATGAACGTTTATATTCTAACCCCCTGGCATGGTTGAATCTCGGTGCAATTCGGTGCAACTCGGCGTAATTCTTTAATTACTGCACATGCCGTGTTGCAAACTGAGGTCCAGTTTCCTTCTGAAGTAAGCATAATGTCCACCAAAGTTTCCACTGTTGGCGACCTTCCTACTTTATTGCTTAGCTCTAGTCTTTCTGGGTTAAATTTTGGGCAGTCGAAGAAAACATGCTCTGCATCTTCAATAACATTTCTTGTACAGAAACTGCAGAAAGGACTTTCGTCGTGCTTGAATCTATGTAGGTACGATTTGAAGCAGCCGTGCCCAGTAAGTATTTGGGTGAGGTAGTAGTCTACCTCGCTTTGTCGTCTATTCAGCCATGGTTCAAAATTTTGAATAAGACGCGTCCATCGTCCCTTGTGTGATGCCACCCAGCGCATCTGCCACATCGCCACACTGCGGTCCTGTGTTATCCTACGTTTTGAGGAATTAGACAAATCGCTTGGGAGCGAGCCATATATCACGCTCTCAGTCACTAGAAGATCTATAGGGGGAGTTGCCGCCACAACCAGTGCTGCGTCTAAAGAGATAGTTCGGAATGCACAGCATACTCTAAGTGCGTAGATGTGATATACCGAATCTATGCTTCGTAAATAAGAGCTAGATTTGGTAGCCCACATAGGGCCTGCGTACAAGAGTATTGATCTAACGACAGTGACAATAAGCTTTCTACGGTTTTGTCTAGGGCCTCTGGTATTCGATAAAATTCTCGTTAAGATGCTGCTTAAAATTAAACCTATGATCAATCATAACGCCAAGGTACTTAACGAATGGTTTCGATACAATTGTGTGGTCACCAACCGATATTTTAGCGGACTCAACGACTTTCCGGCTGCTTATTAGTACTGTCTCCATTTTGTGCTCTGCCAGACAGAGCCCCGCTGTGTTCAGCCACTGCTGTACTACCATTACCGCTTGGTTGCACTTGTGCTCCACTTCGTGCAAATGCTTTGCAACGACTACGAGGGCAATTTCATCTGCAAACCCGATAATGTTGGCTCTATCCGGCAGCTGTAGACGCAGGACTCCATCATACATTATATTCCATAGAACTGGACCCAGCACTGATCCTTGTGGCACTCCGCCTGTGATCTTAAACCTTTCTGAGCCCACTTCTGTTTCGTAGTGGAGAATTCTTTCCTTGAGGTAGTCTCAAGGTAGTCGAGGTAGTCTAAAGTGAGCAAGAGTCTTTAATATTTTGGTCCAGTTAGCAGTATTAAAGGCGTTTTTGATATCGAGTGTTGTAACTAAACAGTACTCTTTATCACCGTGCATCCATCGAGTGCCAGGGATTGCATTAAGCGCCATTTTTTCACGGCTCCAATGGCATCTGTAGTTGATCGGGCCTTGCGGAATCCGAACTGCTGGTTATAAAGGTATCTTTAATAGACGCCTGGAGCCTATTGCTTATCAACCTTTCTAGGATTTTGGCGGCAGTATCAAGCATACAAAGCGGACGGTACGCCGATGGGTCGTCTGAGAAACTATTATTCTTCGGGATTAGCACCAGTCTTTGCCGCTTCCACAATTGTGGAAAGACTCGTCTTTTAAGCACGCATTGTATAGGTTAACAACACCTCTATTTTCTACATTATCGCAAACTTAAGCACCTTGTTTGGGATTCCGTCAGGTCCGGGGGCTTTTTTATCCACAACTTCTTTTGCTATTTTTAGGAGCTCCGCATTGGTTACATTTTGAAAATTTTGTAACTCTGCTTCATCTCCTCTGTTTATTGCTGGCATGTCGGACTGTTGTGGAAATAGTGTGTGAACTATATTCCTCATCAGTACGGGACACGTGAGTGTTGGTTGTCTTAACACTGAAAGCTTCTTCATAACAAGCTTATACACAAAGCCCCATGGCTAACACTTGCAGAGCCCGTTACTGACATATCTGAAAACATGAATTCTAGGATACCAGTGTCCAGGGTGTTTTCTTTATATTTGTTCTGGTTTGTGCTCGCCCTTCTTCTGTTGGAATCTCCCATGCTGAATATAATTGCGTGGTGATCGCTTCCGGTATAGTGTCCGGTTACGCTCCAGGCAGTTTTTGCTAGTGAGCTGCTACTTACGAAAGTAAGGTCAATAATGGAACCATACCCACCTCTTTCAAAGGTGTTTATGGTGTTGCCGTCCAGAGTTAAGCGTGGTGATATCTAAGATCGCAAACGCCTTTTGAGTGCTTGACCTCTCGGATTTGTTCTTGTGCATCCCCAGTCAGTTGACCATGCATTAAAGTCACCTGCAATTACTAGTGGGTGTTTTCTGACGTATTCCTCTGCTATTTCTTCTAGAACATTCGTGGCTTCTTGTAGAGTAAGTTTTGGGGGCGGATAGCAACTATAGACATAGAATCCGCCCAGTTTAGCGCTCACGAAGTAGTTCATAAATTTTATCTCTCTAATTTGATGCTGTCGTCGGCCACAACTTCATATGGATGCTTTCCCGGATCTATTACTGATCTGGTATCCAGAGTTGCCAGTAGAATATAGTTCGCTGAGTATGGTGACATCAACGTTTTCTTCACGTACGTTTTGCTTCAAGAGGTCATGTGCAGCATCGCAGTGATTGAGGTTAAGCTGATAAAACCTCATCTAGCCTTAGTCTCTCGTAAAGCCTTCTGGTAGAACGGGCATTTAGTACTTGTTGTTGCATGCCTTGTGTCAGGCTTCTTTTTACTTAGGCAGAGCGTGCATACTGCAGCGTTTTCGCACTCTTTGGCTCGGTGGTTCAAGCTGCTGCACCTAAAACTGGTCTTTGTGTAGTCCTCTTCACTCTTGAAATTTAATGGTATATGACCAAATTCCATGCATTTAAAGCAACTCTTGGGGGTTGTTTTATGTCGTATGCGGCACACAACCCAACCAATTCTTATCTTGCCAGCCTTAGTCAGCTCTGAGGCGCTTTCGGGTGGTAAACTTTTTGTTGCTGTTTGGGTGCCCCCATATGCTCTGCGTAGGCTGAGTATGTTGGATGACAACACTTTCTGCACAGCAAATTGGTTTTGTAGTGCATCGAGTACTTCCTTCTTCGTGGTGACCTCGTCGATGTCTGTTATCTCTATTTGCACCATTTCGGTTAGGATTTTGACTTCGACGTTGGTTCCGAGCTCTGTTTGGACTGCATTTTGGAGCTTTCCGGATGCAGGGTCTGAGGTTTTTCTCTAGGAGAAGTAATAAGGATATAGCATGACCGTAGCATTGCGGTCATTTAATGACGATGACTGGAAGCCCGCTTGCTCGCTCACTACAGTCACCGATACTGCTGTCATGCGCATAATGTTGGTTGAGGCCTCCAGAATCCTTGCCTCAACCGTGGAGGTTACCACGGGTGGATGTCCACTGCCACCTGGACCAACCACACCTGGACACAGTGTGTGTCTGTGTTTTTTTTTTTTTCCCCCCCTGAGATGAAAAGCATCGAAAGCCTGAGTGCGGGACTTTAATCCGCTAAAACACCTCCGCACCAGGTCAGTTAATCCCAACGGGACCACCTTTCGGTATTGCTTCGGCAGGCGGACTGAGCATCTATTGCTCTCTAGTCATCTGTTGTTAGTCTTTGTCGCTAAATCTATAAGCCCCTTCTATTTTCCGTGTAGGATTACAAAGCACTCTAGTACAGACACAAATTCTAATCTGATCTACACTGGACTATTTCGTTCTTCTATTCTATTGGATCAGCTCGAACTTGTTGCACGATGCACGTGATTATCTGGCTCACTGTGTCCCACGCTTCTGCCGACGTCAACATATATTGTACGATCTGTGGTGGTCTAATATCTTGCGCCCTGTGTAATAGCGCTGCAATTTCTGCTTGGAAGCGCGTGCAGTCAGTCACTACATGCCTTGCATTTTCCTCTTTGTTGTTGCAGTATACGCAAAATGCATTTTCTGCATGTTTGTATTTGTACAGATACTGTCGGAAACAGCCATGACCTGAGAGCCATTGCATCATGTGGTGGTTAAACTCACCGTGCCGCCTACTTATCCATGTTTTAATGTTGGGGATAAGTTCGTAGGTCCATCTGCCTTTGGTTGACCGTTCCCAACGTTCCTGCCACTCTCTAATAGCATTTTCGCGTATCTCGTATTTTTCTCTGGCGGTCGTTGCCTTTCGCAGTGCTGCTGCTTGTTTTACGGCAAATTCAATAGGCATTCTTCTAGCAATAACGTTGACTGCGTCGTCAGATACTGTTCGGAAGGCTCTGCATACTCTTAGCGATGTAAGTCTGTGCGCTGTATAAACTGCTCTCATGTAGGACTTGTAGGCTGTTGCTGCTGCCCACACTGGTGCTGCGTGTATAACGATGGACGTGTTTACTATTGCCATTGTCTGGGGCCTCCGACGTTTGGCATGAGTCTCGATAGGGCTGCGCTTGCGTTTAGTGCCTTTCTACCAGCGTAGTGAAGATTATCCCTAAAATTTAGGCGGTGGTCTAGTAGGACACCAAGATATTTTAGGTGTGGGCTGGAGGTTATTACGTGCCCTCCCACTCTTATTTGTATGCTCTCTCTTTTCTTGCGGCTACTTATTAAAACTGCTTCTGTCTTGTGGTCGGCCAGTTCTAACCCAGTTCGCTCTTTCCATATTTTCACATCCGCAATTGTCTCGCTGCACTTGCTACTGATTGTCTCTAGCCTCTTGGCCACCACCACAATCGCAATATCATCTGCATATCCTATTATGTCAACGCCCGGTTGTTTTTGAATTTTCAGCACCCCATCATGCATGACGTTCCACAGGAGAGGTCCTAGTACCGATCCTTGAGGTACTCCTCCAGTGACGCTATGTTCTTTTTCTCCCTCGCTTGTGTCATATACTAATGTCCTGTTCTCGAAATAACTGGCCACAACTCGAAGCAGGTAGTCTGGGACTTGGAGTTCGCTTAGAGCATTAGTGATCTTGCTCCAGTCGGCGGAGTTGAAGGCATTTTTGACATCTAGGGTGATAACTGCAAAGTATTGTTTTGCTCCCTCTAGCCATTGTTTTCCTTCCACCGCTTTGCGCGAGATTTTGCATACGTTTTCTATTGCATCTACCGTTGATCTTCTTGGTCTAAATCCGTACTGTTTTTGCGATAGGCCGCTTGTTGCTTCTGTGAGGCTCTCTAGCCGCCTGACGATGATCCTTTCGAGTACTTTATCCATAGTGTCCAGCATACACAGAGGTCGATATGATTATGGCTCCTCCAGTGGCTTTTCTTCCTTAGGTATCAGAACTAATCGTTGCTTTTTCGACCGACTTGGAAAAATAACCTCTTGGAGGCAGGCTGTGTAGAGTTGACAGAATATGTTCCGTCCAGTCCCGGTGCTTTCTCTGCTCTGATTCTTTTTGCTGCTTCAAGTAGTTCCCAGGTGGTGATGGATGGAACTTCATTCTCGTCTACGAGCAGTTCTCGGGGCAGGTTATGTGGTTCTCTTACAGGAAACAGACCCTTGACTATCTTTTCCATAATTTTTGGGCACGTTGGGACTTTCCCACTAGACCCTTTTATTTTGTTGAACACTAGTTTATATGCACTTCCCCATGGATTATTTTCTAGGTCAGTGATGAGTGCATTGAAGGCTCTGGTTTTACTTTTTTGGATCGCGTTGTGGAGTTCCCTTCTTTTTGCTTTGAAGTCATGTTGCAGTTGGCTATAGTTTTGTTGGTGTCTACCTCTAGCTCTTAGCTGTTTTCTTCTGTGTTTATGGCATTCTTTCCTAAGCCACGCAATTTCAGTATTCCACCAATAAACGGGTGCTTTACCGTTGCCATTTCTTATTATTGTTAGTTATTGGTCATGATTCTTGCTGCCTGGTTTGCCCTTGATTCTGCATTGCTTTCGGTGTGGGCGATGTTTTCAAGCATATAATCTAGCATTTTCTCGTCTAGTTGTCTTATTTTCCACCCATTTTTTTGCGCTTTAGCGGGTGCTTTTGGCCTTCTAGAGGTTTTTTGCCGCGTTTCAAAGATAAAGGCGTTGTGGTCACTGTGGGTATAGGTGTCTGAGACGTTCCAGCATATTACTCGGGCCAGTGCGTTGCTGGCAAAGGTTAAGTCAATTATTGATTTAGCTGCTCCTTTGTTAAACGTTGGTTTTGTTCCTTTGTTAAGCAGTACCAAGTCGAGTTCGGCAAGCGTCTCAAGTAGCATTGCTCCTCTTCTGTTTGTTTTTGCGCTGCCCCATTCTATTGAGAGTGTGTCTGTGTGTATGTATGTGTGTGTGTGTGTATAATTGGATGTTTGGAAGTACCTTTTGATTGCTATAAAGCAGTGTCGGACAAACCAATACATAAACATGCAAGCTTGTGTTTGTGTCCAAGAGAGAGCGACAGCGCTGGTTCAAGCATCCATTTCTCATTAAAAATTTTTCTTTCCGTATTTATTTAATGAATGCGAAGCGATCAGAAGCGAACAGAAGCAAGTTCTTACTTTCTTATATGCTTAACGTCAACTGACATCAGTTGAATAGCAAAATTACGCTCACAGCTTCTCATAAGCAAGAGCCAAAGCAATTACTCGGCTACATTTCGTACGCCACACGAAGTTTTTATTGTGTTCGTGTGGAAATATTGACGTCGGTAGCAAATGCTAGCTAAAGTTAAGCACAAAGGGTATAGTGGTGCTGGTGGTTTTGGTGTAGCTGTTAGCCGAGATTTCTATTTACAACAATTTTCCAAATGCAATCATTTTTAATGTTTAAAAAAAAATAAAAACAAAAACAAAAATAAAAAATTATTAAAACTTAAAATTTTGATGTTTGCTCTCCAGTGTTTGTATGTGTTGTATGTTGTTTTTTTTCATTAATTGTTTTACGCTAGTTATTCATAATTATAATTTCAATAATACTAATAATACTATTAATAAAAATAATTGTTTACGCCGAACCCTGTATCTTTATTCCTTTAGTTTCTATAATTATTGTAGCATAATTTGAGTCACAGTTGTTTGAGTGACTCCGAAAATTGTTTCTTGCCTAGGTCTGTCGGCTGGCCGTCGAGAGTAAAAAATTAATGTAAAACAACACTAGAGTCTGGTAAGATCATCTCTATACGTAAATTGAAATAAATAAAAACCACCATTTTTTTCTAATTTTAAATTTATGTTTTAATCTGCTGGGATTTTTTGCAAGTTTGACTGCAGCTGAACACCGAATATTTATTGGTCCATACGAGCCGGATTTACTTAAAAAACCTCATCAACATCGAAAAAACACGAGAAAGTGTTTCAATAAACATCAACTCGAACATCATCAAACAGGTGCGTTCATTTATTTTAATTCAGTGTTTGTTCAGTGCCAAATTAAATTACCAAATAATTAATTATTAATCAACTAATAAATTTGTTATTCGTTTGGGGCATCTCATCTCTGCCCTTTTAAATTTTTTCGTGCGTGAAAAAAGAACCAACGACAAGAAATCGTTTTTTTTTTGAGAGAAATATATAAATCAACTCAAATTGTTGCACTTTAAAAGAAGCTAAGCTTGTGCATTTTTGATTGTTTTCGTGTGTGTGTGAAAAAAAGGAGCGACTCAGTGAACAGTGGAAGAAAGTGGTGGAAAATTAATTAATATTAAAATTAAAGAAAAGAAAAGAAATCGGAGAAAAAAAAAGTTGTGAAATTGAGCCTAATTATTTTTATTGAAAAATCATTTTTGTGTAACATAAAAATTGTATGAATTCTCCACCATTGTATTAATTACAAATAACTCGCCACTGTGTTCACAAGCTCTTCTTAATTTCAATAAATTATTTGTTGCAATAACCAAAGTTAAATTATACTTAAAGTGCGAGTTTCAAGTGAAGAGAAAACAGAATGAAATGTTTATGCTCAGAGAGCGTAACAGAGAGAGAGAGAAAGAGAGAGAGAGAGAGAGATAGAAGTTGACTGCCACATGAAAATATACAGGGTTTGCTTTTTAATTTTTAGAATTTATTTTTAATATAAGAAAAAAATTAATGATATTAAATGATATAAAAAATAATGATATAAATAAAACTCAAGCTAAAGAAAAATAGTTTAAAAGTTAATTAAAAAACACAAATATTAATTATTATAAAAACTATTTCTTTGGCTATTTTCATGCAGACACAGCATTTCTTTTTCTGAAGTCCTGCTTGTGCAGCTTATTTTTCGATAGTGTAAGGACTTTTCTGAGGTCTGCTATAAACTCATCGATTGTTGAGCTGTCGACAGAAGTTGATTCTGAAATATTAAATAATAAATTGAAGGAAAGATATTTGATAATTTTATAATAAAATTTTACCAAAAAGCTCTTCGAGAAAAGGTGTATACTAAATATAGACCATCAATTCTTATATCCACCTGTATCGACGTCTTGCCAACCAAAAAAGATTTTAACTTTCACCAGCCACAACAAAATATTTGCACAGAAAAATAGAATAAACATTAAATTACAACTGACTGTTGACAATTGTCTCGATGATTCAAAATTCAAAACTAATTTCAAAAATGTTTTTGAGTATCTTGCAAAGCGTCAGCATTCGCTCTGAGCATTACAAAAATAATTTTTTTTGTTGAGGGACGAGCGTTGAATTGCTCTCTGAGCATTATTGAAAAATTTTTATGGGGGAATATTCAAAGTTTGTTGCTGACAATACGATGACGTTTCTTGCAAGACGGATCGATCTATTTCTATGGGTGTCTTTGAAGACATTTTCAAACAAAATTCATTTTGGCTTGCAAGACATGTTGTTGAAATGTCTTCAAGGACGGCATGCGTCCATGTTTTGTAGAACGGATGCATAGTATAAACAAAATCATACGCTCTCCGTGCATGGTTATGTTTTTTTATTGTGAGAGAAATTTCATTTGTTTGCTTAAAAGTTATTTATTTATTTGCTGCTGACAATATAATGACTTGTCTTTCAGAACGTCAGCGTTTTCTCTGAGTATGCGTACTTGGTCTTCGAGACGGCTTTGAAGACTTCGTCTTTGAGGAGTCATATTCCAACTGGGAAACGAACTCCAGTAAAAGAAAAAGTGTTGAGTCACACATACACACACATACCAAAGACAGCACCACAGTAGGAACAAAGGGAAGGCTACGACCCCGTAGGTAAAAGGCATTACTTATTGATGCAAAAGTAATACCTACGGCTTTGGTTGGTTTTATATGAGAAAATTTGTCTTACCTAGGAATGCAAAGGTAACCGCTTCTGTTTTAGAAGGTTTAAAAAAAAAATTGTTTATTTGTAATTTAATAAATTAAAAAAAAAAAAAAAATTTTCTTAAAATATGTAAGCACAAAAAGCAAACAAATATTTGGAACAAAATTATTTAATTTTACTATTTACCGAAAAAAAAGGAGTAAATAAATAATTTGCCCTACTCACCTTAATTATTTTTATGTATCTTATATTTTGCATATTTTAATTTTTGCAAATATTTTGTAAGATTTTTAACAGCTTTCAATCGTATTACTTTGTTAGTGTCTCTATGAAAGGGAGACATTAGTCATTAGTTGCGATTACCTAAGCGGTTTATTGCGGATTATAAATGCTCATCAGTTAATAAAAAAAAAAAAGTTTTTTTTCGATATTGTTATATTTTTTTAATTTTTCGCCTTGTTTGCAAATAATAATTTGCGTATCGAATTGTTTTATTCAACAAGTTTTTCGATCTTACCAGCAGTTTTTTTCAATTTCTTCCGTCCGAGTTGAAACTTAGATCCGATAAAATGTCCGAGCTAAACACGTATATCCGTTTGGCGGACCAACTTATTGAATTCGAAGTGCAATTTAAAGAAATTCCTTCAGAAGATCATTCCGTATTTACTCTTGAGGTGCAAAAAGAAGAAATTAAATCGATTTGGGCAGAGGTCAAAATGGCTTATGAGGCATGTGTGCATTCGCTTTCTAACACTAAAAAAAGCGAAACGGATGTAGCTACAGTCAAAGTCAAGTACCGAACTTGCTTTGATACGTATGTTAGGTGCGTCACAAAAATGGGTGAAATGAATCACCAATTCAGTAAAACGGTCTCAACAGAACAGGAAAGTTTTGTTAATTTACCGTCCTCAAGCCACAATATAAGCTTACCTCCCTGCGATACAGAGCTCTTCTACGGAGATTATATTTCTTGGCCCTCATTTAGAGATATGTTTACGACTATTTATATTACAAATGCTCGCTTAACACCGGTGGAAAAACTTTACCATCTCAACCAAAAGACTCGAGGCGAAGCGAAAGAAATAGTGAAAAAATCCCCACTTACTCACGATGACTTTGCCCTCGCGTGGCAAAATCTAAAAGACCGCTATGAAAATAAGCTGATTTTAGTAAATAGCCAATTGAAGATTTTATTCAATCTTCCTGTTGTTTCATCCGAATCAGGAAGCGCTATAAAGAAATTGCAACGCGATATCAATAATTGCATTTCATCACTACAGAACCATGATATTGATATCAGCAACTAGGATGCAATTTTTACGTACTTGTGTTCTTCGCGCTAACCAGAAAATACGCTCTCCTTATGGGAGCAAAGTATCGTCTTAAAATCCGAAATTCCCAAATGGAAAGACTTGGATAATTTTTTGACTAGCCGATTTCAAACTCTTGAAACCGTCCCAGACATCAAGAGCTCTAATAGTAGCAAATGTGCTGTGCCTTCTACAAGTAATCAAAAAAGCAGCGGTTCTTCGAAGAGGGTCAATTCACACCATGTGAATTTGACCGGATCAAACTGCAAGCTTTGTCCCTCACAACAGCACGGACTCAAGAATTGTCCAAAATTTTTAAATATGAGTGTGAGTGATAAAACGTCCATGGTGAGAAAATACCATATGTGTCTCAATTGCCTGGGAAGCTCCCATGAAGTAAGAGATTGTTAAAGTAATTATAACTGTGCAACGAGTAAAAAGCGTCATCACACGCTTTTACATCGAATTTTCCAGAATAACCCAAGTCCCAATGCAGACTTGGCGTCAAACTCTGGAAATTTCAATGCTTCACAAACTCGAAATCCTCTCACTCACTCTCATGCTACAATGATACAGTCCACTACTGAAACTACTACTGATAATGTTCTAGCTTGTTTAATGTTAATGTTCAAAGTGTTCTGCTCGGTACTGCCATGGTGACCATATGTCACGGAGGTACAGTATACACAGCCAGATCGCTTATCGATTGTGGGTCCCAAGGAACATTTATCTCAGAACGTTTGCAGAAAATTCTGAAACTCCCCACTAACAACGTCAATGCGCAAGTTTCAGGACTAAATAAGAGTGTTTCAGCTAGGGTTCAAAAGAGCTGCACATTGGTGATCAGCTCCCCTAGTAATTCACGGATTCTTATTGAAACGAATGCTCTTATTCTTCCCCAACTTACTGAAAATCTTCCAATCTACTCTATTGATAGCTCCGTTATCAAAAATCTGCCAGATATACCTTTGGCAGATGTCAACTTTTACAAAAGTAACCAGGTTGATGTTTTAATCGGTGGCGACATTTATCCCAAGATAATTTTAGATGGCATTCGTAAGAATGTTCTTGGATCACTGATTGCTCAAGAGACGATTTTCGGGTGGATTTGTACTGGCCCAATGCCACGAGAAAATCCACCGACTTCGTCAAAATTAGTATCATATTTTACTAAAATATCGCTCGATCAGCAGATCTCACGCTTTTGGGAGTTGGAGGAAACCCAGAAAACCGTCTATAAGACACAAGAAGAAAGATATTGTGAAGAAAACTACGTCAAAACAACACTACGTAATAAGGATGGTCGATATGTAGTATCGCTTCCATTTAAAAGTGACTTTCCAAACAAAATCAGCATAGGACAGTCTCGTCAGTGTGCAAACAAGCAATTTGCAAGAAGTGAAGCTTCGCTTTTAAAAAATCCTGAGCTTAAAACGGTATATCATAATGTCATTAATGAATACTAGTAAACCTGTTGCCCGAATTCGAGCAATTCAATAAAAATTAATTGTTAGAAACATTATAAACGTTTAATATATAATATTCTATTGAAGAAGCTTTTATACTCAATAACGATATATTCAGTCTCAATAATGCTATTAAAGATCATTATCTGAATGGTTTGACTTGAAACGTATGATCTGACACTAAATTTTTTAATGTAACTGTCAAAATACGAAGACGGAATAACACTTATATTACTACTGAGACAAACATAATTACTATTCGAAAACATCACAGCTTAACTCTTCCAGCTATAAAACATAACTAAATAAAAAAAAAAACGAAGTAAAAGAGATTTAAGACATAATACTAAGAAATATTTCAGAAATTAATAAAAAATACCTACAGATCACCTACAACATCAGTTTATAACAATTTTAGATGAAAAAACGCCAAAAAGCCCAAAAAAACGGTTTTTTTGCAAACCGTTGAAATTTGACTGAGTTGTTTGCTCGGAAAGTGGAATTTTTGATTTTGGAACTGCATTTTTCGGAAAATTGACATTTGAGGAATGCATAAAAGATAAGTTTGGTTAAAAATTTTTATATTTGAAAAAAATTCAAATTCGACCAACTCAAAAGCTCTTCTCAAACTAAATTTCAAATTGATTAAATAGCGGATTTTTGTACAAACATTTTATTTCTGTTTTAAAAGGTTGGGAACCCCCTGAAGCGAAATCACAATTTTTAAAAATGGTTTGCACATCTAAAGCCTAAACCTGATTTAATGACATCTGAATCGATAAAATCGGTCCATTGGTCTGGGAGGAGTTGAAGTAAAAAAAAAACCTTAGCCTATTAATTATATAGATAGATAAGCAGGATGATTAAAACAGATTCGTGGCTATAACTTTTCATTGGTTGTAGCTATAATGCAATTTTTTTCAAATATATTGTTTTTGAAGCTTGTTGAAGATTTAAAAAATATAAGAACAACATTTTAAAAAAAAACATTTCGAGCAGAAAACCATAGGGGGTAGCCTTGTTTTTTCGATGACACATAGTATTTATTAATTTTTCTGTCAAACAAAAACAAATTCGTCTTAAATAAACTACATACAATAAAAGTAAATAAAAAATGCAAATTTTAAATTTTTTTATTTTTACAACAAAAACAATTTTTAATACATTTTTTGAGAAAACATTCATTTTATTGGACTCTTTTTAAAGGCAATGATTAAAATATAAATAATTAAGTAACGGTAAAAACTTTGTAATTATTTTAAAGTCAATTAATTGCAATTAAATAAAAAAAAGAAATAAATGAAATTTTTTAACAAGTGGCAGAGATATTCGCTTCCAAATATAGAACTTTAAATTTCTAAAGTCAATAAACTAAAGTCAATTTTAAGAAAATTCATTAAAAATACATTTGGTAAGATAATTACTGTAATTGTCAACACATTTCTGAGAAAATTGAACAAAAATTTAGAAAAACAAAAAAATTTTGAAAACCGTTGAAATTTGACTGAGTTGTTTGCTCGGAAAGTGGAATTTTTGATTTTGGAACTGCATTTTTCGGACAATTGACATTTGAGGAATGCATAAAAGATAAGTTTGGTTAAAAATTTTTATATTTGAAAAAAACTCAAATTCGACCAACTCATAAGCTCTTCTCAAACTAAATTTCAAATTGATTAAATAGCGGATTTTTGTACAAAAATTTTATTTCTGTTTTAAAAGGTTGGGAACCCCCTGAAGTGAAATCACAATTTTTAAAAGTGGTTTGCACATCTACAGCTAAAACCTGATTTTATGACACCTGAATCATTAAAATCGGTCTATTGGTCTGGGAGGAGTTGAAGTCACAAAAAAAACCTTAGCCTATTAATTACACAGTGCAACCGCTATATTATTACAATAACCATTTGTAAAAGTTCTCAAAGATGATCCTTTTGCGAATTCAACGCACCTAGTGTGACCTCTCAATGTCGTCACAATTTTTTTTAATTGATTTTTAAAAATTATGTCTTCGAATTTTGCTTCACTGACGTTCAATGACGTTTTCCAGTTATTTGCCTTATCGGAAATGGAAAACAAAATCCACTTTTATTCAGTTGAATTTGTCGTAGAACAAGACTGTGCAAAAATAAGCTGCGAAAAAAGCCAAACGGAGTGTGGAGCGAAGCCAGTTCTTGTCATTTTTGTAAATTTCTCAAAAAAATATGTCATTCTTTTAATTCTATTTAAAAAACGTGCCATGGAGGACATTTGTTTTTTCACGGAACTGACCTGCACTATAAAAGACCTTTCAATTGAATACAATAACATAGACATCGGTTGAGAATTCGCTAAACGCCAGCAATTTTAACGTTTTTTTTTCACAATAAAATACTGATTCCCATATAAATCTACTACCAAACAAAGTGGTCCGATTAACCGATTTGGGTCATCTTTATCTTGTTGGAAAGCCAATATGTAGCAGAATAGAATTTTGAAAAATAAAAAACTTACTTTGGTACGATTTGTAGTATTTTATTTTTGAGCACAGTGCACACTGGAACAGTATGACTATTTAAAATTAAGAATATTGAAATGCATTTACCAATGCAGAAAGTTGTAAGAAAATGGTTTTTAGGCGCAGGTTCCGCCTAAAAGTATAACTACGAGCGTGGTCGTGCAGAAAATCGTGAGAGCATTTTCATGATACTGCGCCGACATTTTACAGCTTTTACTTTATTTACTTGTACATGTTATTTGTCCACTCCATTGTTACCTTAATCTAACAACTTTCTGTAATGTTAAATGCATTCCAATATTAATATTTTGAAAAAGTCATACTGTTGCAGTGTGCACTGTGCTTAAAAATAAAATACTACAAATCGTACCAAAGCAACTATTTTATTTTTCAAAATTCTTCTCTGCTACATATTGTCTTTCCAACGAGATAAGATGACCAAAATTGGTTAATTTTTGAGTAAATGGACCACTTTGTTTGGTAGCAGATTTATATGAAAATCAGTATTTTATGGTAAAAAAAACGCTAAAATTGCTGGCATTTAGCGAATTCTCACCCGATGTCTATGTTATTGGATTCAATCGAAAGGTCTTTTATAGAACAGGTTAGTTTTGTGAAAAAACGACTGTCCTTCTTGGCATATTATTGAAATAAAATTAAAAGAAACACATATTTTTTTGAGAAATTTACAAAAACTACTAGAACTGGCTTCGCTCCACGCTCCGTTTGGAATTTTTTCGGATTTCTTTTTGCTCATTCTTATTCTACCATAAATTCTACTGAATATAAGTGGATTTTGTTTTCCATTTCCGCTAAAACAAATGATTGCAAAACGTCATTGAATGTCGGTGCAGCAAAATTCGAAGACATAATTTTTAAAAAATAATTTAAAAAAATTGTGACGACATTGAGAGGTCACACTTGGTGCGTTGCACTCCCAAAAGGATCATCTTTGAGAATTTATACAAATGGTTCTTGTAATCAAAATTTTTTCATTTTTCGTCACACTGTGTAATATAGATAGATACTCAGGATGATTAAAACAGATTTGTGACTTTAACTTTTAATTGGTTGTAGCTATAATGCAATTTTTTTTAAATATATTGTTTTTGAAGCTTGTTGAAGATTTAAAAAATATAAGAACAACATTTAAAAAAAAAACATTTCGAGCAAAAAACCATAGAGGGTAGCCTTGTTTTTTCGATGACGCAAAGTATTTATTAATTTTTCTGTCAAACAAAAACAAATTTAATTTATAATTAAATAAACTACATACAATAAAAGAAAATCAAAAATGCAAATTTTAAATTTTTTTACTTTTACAACAAAAACAATTTTTAATACATTTTTTGAGAAAACATTCATTTTATTGGACTCTTTTTAAAGGCAATGATTAAAATATAAATAATAAAGTAACGGTAAAAACTTTGTAATTATTTTAAAGTCAATTAATTGCAATTAAATACAAAAAAGAAATAAATGAAATTTTTTAAAAAGTGACAGAGATATTCGCTTCCAAATATAGAACTTTAAATTTCAGACAGTTTTTTTCTCTGCCTTGGCGTTTGATAAAAATACACGTTAAACAACTAAAGTCAATTTTAAGAAAATTCATTAAAAATACATTTAGTAAGATAATTACTGTAATTGTCAACACATTTCTGAGAAAATTGAACAAAAATTTAGAAAAACAAAAAAATTTTGAAAACCGTTGAAATTTGACTGAGTTGTTTGCTCGGAAAGTGGAATTTTTGATTTTGGAACTGCATTTTTCGGAAAATTTACATTTGAGGAATGCATAAAAGATAAGTTTGGTTAAAAATTTTTATATTTGAAAAAAATTCAAACTCGACCAACTCATAAGCTCTTCTCAAACTAAATTTCAAATTGATTAAATAGCGGATTTTTGTACAAACATTTTATTTCTGTTTTAAAAGGTTGGGAACCCCCTGAAGTGAAATCATAATTTTTAAAAGTGATTTGCACATCTACAGCCTAAACCTGATTTAATGACATCTGAATCGAAAAAATCGGTCCATTAGTCTGGGAGGAGTTGAAGTCACAAAAAAACCTTAGCCTATTAATTATATAGATAGATAGATAAGCAGGATGATTAAAACAGATTCGTGGCTATAACTTTTAATTGGTTGTAGCTATAATGCAATTTTTTTCAAATATATTGTTTTTGAAGCTTGTTGAAGATTTAAAAAATATAAGAACAACATTTTAAAAAAAAAAAAATTCGAGCCTTGTTTTTTCGATGACACATAGTATTTATTAATTTTTCTGTCAAACAAAAACAAATTCGTCTTAAATAAACTCCATACAATAAAAGAAAATCAAAAATGCAAATTTTAAATTTTTTTATTTTTACAACAAAAACAATTTTTAATACATTTTTTGAGAAAACATTCATTTTATTGGACTCTTTTTAAAGGCAATGATTAAAATAAAAATAATAAAGTAACGGTAAAAACTTTGTAACTATTTTAAAGTCAATTAATTGCAATTAAATACAAAAAAGAAATAAATGAAATTTTTGAAAAAGTGGCATAGATATTCGCTTCCAAATATAGAACTTTAAATTTCAGACAGTTTTTTCTCTGCCTTGGCGTTTGATAAAAATACACGTTAAACAACTAAAGTCAATTTTAAAAAAATTCATTAAAATACATTTGGTAAGATAATTACCGTAATTGCCAACATATTTAAAAGAAAATTAAACAAACATTTAAAAAAACAAAAAAAAATTTTGAAAACCGTTGAAATTTGACTGAGTTGTTTGCTCGGAAAGTGGAATTTTTGATTTTGGAACTGCATTTTTCGGACAATTGACATTTGAGGAATGCATAAAATATAATTTTGGATTTATGTACAAACATTTTATTTCTGTTTTAAAAGGTTGGGAACCCCCTGAAGTGAAATCATAATTTTTAAAAGTGGTTTGCTCATCTACAGCCTAAACCTGATTTAATGACATCTGAATCGAAAAAATCGGTCCATTGGTCTTGGAGGAGTTGAAGTCACAAAAAAACCTTAGCCTATTAATTATATAGATAGATTGATAAGCAGGATGATATAAACAGATTCGTGGCTATAACTTTTAATTGGTTGTAGCTATAATGCAATTTTTTTCAAATATATTGTTTTTGAAGCTTGTTGAAGATTTAAAAAATATAAGAACAACATTTAAAAAAAAAAAATTTCGAGCCTTGTTTTTTCGATGACACATAGTATTTATTAATTTTTCTGTCAAACAAAAACAAATTCGTCTTAAATAAACTACATACAATAAAAGAAAATCAAAAATGCAAATTTTAGATTTTTTTATTTTTACAACAAAAACAATTTTTAATACATTTTTTGAGAAAACATTCATTTTATTGGACTCTTTTTAAAGGCAATGATTAAAATAAAAATAATAAAGTAACGGTAAAAACTTTGTAATTATTTTAAAGTCAATTAATTGCAATTAAATACAAAAAAAAAATAAATGAAATTTTTTAAAAAGTGGCAGAGATATTCGCTTCCAAATATAGAACTTTAAATTTCTAAAGTCAATAAACTAAAGTCAATTTTAAGAAAATTCATTAAAAATACATTTGGTAAGATAATTACTGTAATTGTCAACACATTTCTGAGAAAATTGAACAAAAATTTAGAAAAACAAAAAAATTTTGAAAACCGTTGAAATTTGACTGAGTTGTTTGCTCGGAAAGTGGAATTTTTGATTTTGGAACTGCATTTTTCGGACAATTGACATTTGAGGGATGCATAAAAGATAAGTTTGGTTAAAAATTTTTATATTTGAAAAAAATTCAAACTCGACCAACTCATAAGCTCTTCTCAAACTAAATTTCAAATTGATTAAATAGCGGATTTTTGTACAAACATTTTATTTCTGTTTTAAAAGGTTGGGAACCCCCTGAAGTGAAATCATAATTTTAAAAAGTGATTTGCACATCTACAGCCTAAACCTGATTTAATGACATCTGAATCGAAAAAATCGGTCCATTGGTCTGGGAGGAGTTGAAGTCACAAAAAAAACCTTAGCCTATTAATTATATAGATAGATAGATAAGCAGAATTATTAAAACAGATTCGTGGCTATAACTTTTAATTGGTTGTAGCTATAATGCAATTTTTTTCAAATATATTGTTTTTGAAGCTTGTTGAAGATTTAAAAAATATAAGAACAACATTTAAAAAAAAAAAAATTTCGAGCCTTGTTTTTTCGATGACACATAGTATTTATTAATTTTTCTGTCAAACAAAAACAAATTCGTCTTAAATAAACTACATACAATAAAAGAAAATCAAAAATGCAAATTTTAAATTTTTTTATTTTTACAACAAAAACAATTTTTAATACATTTTTTGAGAAAACATTCATTTTATTGGACTCTTTTTAAAGGCAATGATTAAAATATAAATAATAAAGTAACGGTATAAACTTTGTAATTATTTTAAAGTCAATTAATTGCAATTAAATACAAAAAAGAAATAAATGAAATTTTTTAAAAAGTGGCAGAGATATTCGCTTCCAAAAATAGAACTTTAAATTTCAGACAGTTTTTTTCTCTGCCTTGGCGTTTGATAAAAATACACGTTAAACAACTAAAGTCAATTTTAAGAAAATTCATTAAAATACATTTGGTAAGATAATTACCGTAATTGCAAACATATTTTAAAGAAAATTAAACAAACATTTAAAAAAACAGAAAAAAATTTTGAAAACCGTTGAAATTTGACTGAGTTGTTTGCTCGGAAAGTGGATTTTTTGATTTTGGAACTGCATTTTTTGGACAATTGACATTTGAGGAATGCATAAAATATAATTTTGGATTTTTGTACAAACATTTTATTTCTGTTTTAAAAGGTTGGGAACCCCCTGAAGTGAAATCACAATTTTTAAAAGTGGTTTGCACATCTACAGCCTAAACCTGATTTAATGACATCTGAATCGAAAAAATCGGTCCATTGGTCTGGGAGGAGTTGAAGTCACAAAAAAAACCTTAGCCTATTAATTATATAGATAGATAGATAAGCAGGATGATTAAAACAGATTCGTGGCTATAACTTTTAATTGGTTGTAGCAATAATGCAATTTTTTCAAATATATTGTTTTTGAAGCTTGTTGAAGATTTAAAAAATATAAGAACAACATTTAAAAAAAAAAAATTTCGAGCCTTGTTTTTTCGATGACACATAGTATTTATTAATTTTTCTGTCAAACAAAAACAAATTCGTCTTAAATAAACTCCATACAATAAAAGAAAATCAAAAATGCAAATTTTAAATTTTTTTTATTTTTACAACAAAAACAATTTTTAATACATTTTTTGAGAAAACATTCATTTTATTGGACTCTTTTTAAAGGCAATGATTAAAATAAAAATAATAAAGTAACGGTAAAAACTTTGTAATTATTTTAAAGTCAGTTAATTGCAATTAAATACAAAAAAGAAATAAATGAAATTTTTTAAAAAGTGGCAGAGATATTCGCTTCCAAATATAGAACTTTAAATTTCAGACATTTTATTTCTCTGCCTTGGCGTTTGATAAAAATACACGTTAAACAACTAAAGTCAATTTTAAGAAAATTCATTAAAAATACATTTAGTAAGATAATTACTGTAATTGTCAACACATTTCTGAGAAAATTGAACAAAAATTTAGAAAAACAAAAAAATTTTGAAAACCGTTGAAATTTGACTGAGTTGTTTGCTCGGAAAGTGGAATTTTTGATTTTGGAACTGCATTTTTCGGAAAATTGACATTTGAGGAATGCATAAAAGATAAGTATGGTTAAAAATTTTTATATTTGAAAAAAATTCAAACTCGACCAACTCATAAGGTCTTCTCAAACTAAATTTCAAATTGATTAAACAGCGGGTTTTTGTACAAAAATTTTATTTCTGTTTTAAAAGGTTGGGAACCCCCTGAAGTGAAATCATAATTTTTAAAAGTGATTTGCACATCTACAGCCTTAACCTGATTTAATGACATATGAATCGAAAAATTCGGTCCATTGGTCTGGGAGGAGTTGAAGTCACAAAAAAAACCTTAGCCTATTAATTATATAGATAGATAGATAAGCAGGATGATTAAAACAGATTCGTGGCTATAACTTTTAATTGGTTGTAGCTATAATGCAATTTTTTTGAAATATATTGTTTTTGAAGCTTGTTGAAGTTTTAAAAAAATATAAGAACAACATTTAAAAAAAAAAATTTCGAGCCTTGTTTTTTCGATGACACATAGTATTTATTAATTTTTCTGTCAAACAAAAACGAATTCGTCTTAAATAAACTACATACAATAAAAGAAAATCAAAAATGCAAATTTTAAATTTTTGTATTTTTACAACAAAAACAATTTTTAATACATTTTTTGAGAAAACATTCATTTTATTGGACTCTTTTTAAAGGCAATGATTAAAATATAAATAATTAAGTAACGGTAAAAACTTTGTTATTATTTTAAAGTCAGTTAATTGCAATTAAATACAAAAAAGAAATAAATGAAATTTTTTAAAAAGTGGCAGAGATATTCGCTTCCAAATATAGAACTTTAAATTTCAGACAGTTTTTTTCTCTGCCTTGGCGTTTGATAAAAATACACGTTAAACAACTAAAGTCAATTTTAAGAAAATTCATTAAAAATACATTTGGTAAGATAATTACTGTAATTGTCAACACATTTCTGAGAAAATTGAACAAAAATTTAGAAAAACAAAAAAATTTTGAAAACCGTTGAAATTTGACTGAGTTGTTTGCTCGGAAAGTGGAATTTTTGATTTTGGAACTGCATTTTTCGGAAAATTGACATTTGAGGAATGCATAAAAGATAAGTTTGGTTAAAAATTTTTATAATTGAAAAAAATTCAAATTCGACCAACTCATAAGCTCTTCTCAAACTAAATTTCAAATTGATTAAATAGCGGATTTTTGTACAAACATTTTATTTCTGTTTTAAAAGGTTGGGAACCCCCTGAAGTGAAATCATAATTTTTAAAAGTGATTTGCACATCTACAGCCTAAACCTGATTTAATGACATCTGAATCGAAAAAATCGGTCCATTAGTCTGGGAGGAGTTGAAGTCACAAAAAAACCTTAGCCTATTAATTATATAGATAGATAGATAAGCAGGATGATTAAAACAGATTCGTGGCTATAACTTTTAATTGGTTGTAGCTATAATGCAATTTTTTTCAAATATATTGTTTTTGAAGCTTGTTGAAGATTTAAAAAATATAAGAACAACATTTTAAAAAAAAAAAAATTCGAGCCTTGTTTTTTCGATGACACATAGTATTTATTAATTTTTCTGTCAAACAAAAACAAATTCGTCTTAAATAAACTCCATACAATAAAAGAAAATCAAAAATGCAAATTTTAAATTTTTTTATTTTTACAACAAAAACAATTTTTAATACATTTTTTGAGAAAACATTCATTTTATTGGACTCTTTTTAAAGGCAATGATTAAAATAAAAATAATAAAGTAACGGTAAAAACTTTGTAACTATTTTAAAGTCAATTAATTGCAATTAAATACAAAAAAGAAATAAATGAAATTTTTGAAAAAGTGGCATAGATATTCGCTTCCAAATATAGAACTTTAAATTTCAGACAGTTTTTTCTCTGCCTTGGCGTTTGATAAAAATACACGTTAAACAACTAAAGTCAATTTTAAAAAAATTCATTAAAATACATTTGGTAAGATAATTACCGTAATTGCCAACATATTTAAAAGAAAATTAAACAAACATTTAAAAAAACAAAAAAAAATTTTGAAAACCGTTGAAATTTGACTGAGTTGTTTGCTCGGAAAGTGGAATTTTTGATTTTGGAACTGCATTTTTCGGACAATTGACATTTGAGGAATGCATAAAATATAATTTTGGATTTATGTACAAACATTTTATTTCTGTTTTAAAAGGTTGGGAACCCCCTGAAGTGAAATCATAATTTTTAAAAGTGGTTTGCTCATCTACAGCCTAAACCTGATTTAATGACATCTGAATCGAAAAAATCGGTCCATTGGTCTTGGAGGAGTTGAAGTCACAAAAAAACCTTAGCCTATTAATTATATAGATAGATTGATAAGCAGGATGATATAAACAGATTCGTGGCTATAACTTTTAATTGGTTGTAGCTATAATGCAATTTTTTTCAAATATATTGTTTTTGAAGCTTGTTGAAGATTTAAAAAATATAAGAACAACATTTAAAAAAAAAAAATTTCGAGCCTTGTTTTTTCGATGACACATAGTATTTATTAATTTTTCTGTCAAACAAAAACAAATTCGTCTTAAATAAACTACATACAATAAAAGAAAATCAAAAATGCAAATTTTAGATTTTTTTATTTTTACAACAAAAACAATTTTTAATACATTTTTTGAGAAAACATTCATTTTATTGGACTCTTTTTAAAGGCAATGATTAAAATAAAAATAATAAAGTAACGGTAAAAACTTTGTAATTATTTTAAAGTCAATTAATTGCAATTAAATACAAAAAAAAAATAAATGAAATTTTTTAAAAAGTGGCAGAGATATTCGCTTCCAAATATAGAACTTTAAATTTCTAAAGTCAATAAACTAAAGTCAATTTTAAGAAAATTCATTAAAAATACATTTGGTAAGATAATTACTGTAATTGTCAACACATTTCTGAGAAAATTGAACAAAAATTTAGAAAAACAAAAAAATTTTGAAAACCGTTGAAATTTGACTGAGTTGTTTGCTCGGAAAGTGGAATTTTTGATTTTGGAACTGCATTTTTCGGACAATTGACATTTGAGGGATGCATAAAAGATAAGTTTGGTTAAAAATTTTTATATTTGAAAAAAATTCAAACTCGACCAACTCATAAGCTCTTCTCAAACTAAATTTCAAATTGATTAAATAGCGGATTTTTGTACAAACATTTTATTTCTGTTTTAAAAGGTTGGGAACCCCCTGAAGTGAAATCATAATTTTAAAAAGTGATTTGCACATCTACAGCCTAAACCTGATTTAATGACATCTGAATCGAAAAAATCGGTCCATTGGTCTGGGAGGAGTTGAAGTCACAAAAAAAACCTTAGCCTATTAATTATATAGATAGATAGATAAGCAGAATTATTAAAACAGATTCGTGGCTATAACTTTTAATTGGTTGTAGCTATAATGCAATTTTTTTCAAATATATTGTTTTTGAAGCTTGTTGAAGATTTAAAAAATATAAGAACAACATTTAAAAAAAAAAAAATTTCGAGCCTTGTTTTTTCGATGACACATAGTATTTATTAATTTTTCTGTCAAACAAAAACAAATTCGTCTTAAATAAACTACATACAATAAAAGAAAATCAAAAATGCAAATTTTAAATTTTTGTATTTTTACAACAAAAACAATTTTTAATACATTTTTTGAGAAAACATTCATTTTATTGGACTCTTTTTAAAGGCAATGATTAAAATATAAATAATTAAGTAACGGTAAAAACTTTGTTATTATTTTAAAGTCAGTTAATTGCAATTAAATACAAAAAAGAAATAAATGAAATTTTTTAAAAAGTGGCAGAGATATTCGCTTCCAAATATAGAACTTTAAATTTCAGACAGTTTTTTTCTCTGCCTTGGCGTTTGATAAAAATACACGTTAAACAACTAAAGTCAATTTTAAGAAAATTCATTAAAAATACATTTGGTAAGATAATTACTGTAATTGTCAACACATTTCTGAGAAAATTGAACAAAAATTTAGAAAAACAAAAAAATTTTGAAAACCGTTGAAATTTGACTGAGTTGTTTGCTCGGAAAGTGGAATTTTTGATTTTGGAACTGCATTTTTCGGAAAATTGACATTTGAGGAATGCATAAAAGATAAGTTTGGTTAAAAATTTTTATAATTGAAAAAAATTCAAATTCGACCAACTCATAAGCTCTTCTCAAACAAAATTTCAAAGTGGAATTTTTGATTTTGGAACTGCATTTTTCGGACAATTGACATTTGAGGAATGCATAAAATATAATTTTGGATTTTTGTACAAACATTTTATTTCTGTTTTAAAAGGTTGGGAACCCCCGAAGTGAAATCACAATTTTTAAAAGTGGTTTGCACATCTACAGCCTAAACCTGATTTAATGACATCTGAATCGAAAAAATCGGTCCATTGGTCTTGGAGTAGTTGAAGTCACAAAAAAAACCATAGCCTATTAATTATATAGATAGATAGATAAGCAGGATGATTAAAACAGATTCGTGGCTATAACTTTTAATTGGTTGTAGCTATAATGCAATTTTTTTCAAATATATTGTTTTTGAAGCTTGTTGAAGATTTAAAAAATATAAGAACAACATTTAAAAAAAAAAAAATTTCGAGCCTTGTTTTTTCGATGACACATAGTATTTATTAATTTTTCTGTCAAACAAAAACAAATTCGTCTTAAATAAACTACATACAATAAAAGAAAATCAAAAATGCAAATTTTAAATTTTTTTATTTTTACAACAAAAACAATTTTTAATACATTTTTTGAGAAAACATTCATTTTATTGGACTCTTTTTAAAGGCAATGATTAAAATATAAATAATAAAGTAACGGTATAAACTTTGTAATTATTTTAAAGTCAATTAATTGCAATTAAATACAAAAAAGAAATAAATGAAATTTTTTAAAAAGTGGCAGAGATATTCGCTTCCAAAAATAGAACTTTAAATTTCAGACAGTTTTTTTCTCTGCCTTGGCGTTTGATAAAAATACACGTTAAACAACTAAAGTCAATTTTAAGAAAATTCATTAAAAATACATTTGGTAAAATAATTACTGTAATTGTCAACACATTTCTGAGAAAATTGAACAAAAATTTAGAAAAACAAAAAATTTTGAAAACCGTTGAAATTTGACTGAGTTGTTTGCTCGGAAAGTGGAATTTTTGATTTTGGAACTGCATTTTTCGGAAAATTGACATTTGAGGAATGCATAAAAGATAAGTTTGGTTAAAAATTTTTATATTTGAAAAAAATTCAAACTCGACCAACTCATAAGCTCTTCTCAAACTAAATTTCAAATTGATTAAATAGCGACTTTTTGTACAAAAATTTTATTTCTGTTTTAAAAGGTTGGGAACCCCCTGAAGTGAAATCACAATTTTTAAAAGTGATTTGCACATCTACAGCCTTAACCTGATTTAATGACATCTGAATCGAAAAAATCGGTCCATTGGTCTGGGAGGAGTTGAAGTCACAAAAAAAACCTTAGCCTATTAATTATATAGATAGATAGATAAGCAGGATGATTAAAACAGATTCGTGGCTATAACTTTTAATTGGTTGTAGCTATAATGCAATTTTTTTGAAATATATTGTTTTTGAAGCTTGTTGAAGTTTTAAAAAATATAAGAACAACATTTAAAAAAAAAACATTTCGAGCCTTGTTTTTTCGATGACACATAGTATTTATTAATTTTTCTGTCAAACAAAAACGAATTCGTCTTAAATAAACTACATACAATAAAAGAAAATCAAAAATGCAAATTTTAAATTTTTGTATTTTTACAACAAAAACAATTTTTAATACATTTTTTGAGAAAACATTCATTTTATTGGACTCTTTTTAAAGGCAATGATTAAAATATAAATAATAAAGTAACGGTAAAAACTTTGTAATTATTTTAAAGTCAATTAATTGCAATTAAATACAAAAAAGAAATAAATGAAATTTTTTAAAAAGTGGCAGAGATATTCGCTTCCAAATATAGAACTTTAAATTTCAGACAGTTTTTTTCTCTGCCTTGGCGTTTGATAAAAATACACGTTAAACAACTAAAGTCAATTTTAAGAAAATTCATTAAAAATACATTTAGTAAGATAATTACTGTAATTGTCAACACATTTCTGAGAAAATTGAACAAAAATTTAGAAAAACAAAAAAATTTTTAAAACCGTTGAAATTTGACTGAGTTGTTTGCTCGGAAAGTGGAATTTTTGATTTTGGAACTAAATTTTTCGGAAAATTGACATTTGAGGAATGCATAAAAGATAAGTTTGGTTAAAAATTTTTATAATTGAAAAAAATTCAAACTCGACCAACTCATAAGCTCTTCTCAAACAAAATTTCAAATTGATTAAATAGCGGATTTTTGTACAAAAATTTTATTTCTGTTTTAAAAGGTTGGGAACCCCCTGAAGTGAAATCATAATTTTTAAAAGTGATTTGCACATCTACAGCCTAAACCTGATTGAATAACATCTGAATCGAAAAAATCGGTCCATTGGTCTGGGAGGAGTTGAAGTCACAAAAAAAACCTTAGCCTATTAATTATATAGATAGATAGATAAGCAGGATGATTAAAACAGATTCGTGGCTATAACTTTTAATTGGTTGTAGCTATAATGCAATTTTATTCAAATATATTGTTTTTGAAGCTTGTTGAAGATTTAAAAAATATAAGAACAACATTTGAAAAAAAAAAAATTTCGAACCTTGTTTTTTCGATGACACATAGTATTTACTAATTTTTCTGTCAAACAAAAACAAATTCGTCTTAAATAAACTACATACAATAAAAGGAAATCAAAAATGCAAATTTTAAATTTTTTTATTTTTACAACAAAAGCAATTTTTAATACATTTTTTGAGAAAACATTCATTTTATTGGACTCTTTTTAAAGGCAATGATTAAAATATAAATAATAAAGTAACGGTAAAAACTTTGTTATTATTTTAAATTCAATTAATTGCAATTAAATACAAAAAAGAAATAAATTAAATTTTTTAAAAAGTGGCAGAGATATTCGCTTCCAAATATAGAACTTTAAATTTCAGACAGTTTTTTTCTCTGCCTTGGCGTTTGATAAAAATACACGTCAAACAACTTAAGTCAATTTTAAGAAAATTCATTAAAATACATTTGGTAAGATAATTACCGTAATTGCCAACATATTTAAAAGAAAATTAAACATACATTTAAAAAAACAAAAAAAAATTTTGAAAACCGTTGAAATTTGACTGAGTTGTTTGCTCGGAAAGTGGAATTTTTGATTTTGGAACTGCATTTTTCGGACAATTGACATTTGAGGAATGCATAAAAGATAAGTTTGGTTAAAAATTTTTATATTTGAAAAAAATTCAAATTCGACCAACTCATAAGCTAAATTTCTCAAACTAAAAAGACTGTGTAATCTTAAATTAGAGAGCTTTTTGTATGAGATTTTAGAAAATTTTGTTAGTATTATGTGTCTAAAATACAAACATATCAAATTGTTTTTCTGAAGCATAAATATAAGCCTTTTTATGAAATATTAAATTTTGGGGTTGTATAGGAGGTGGGCGTGTTAGTGGGTGGATGACGCCCATTTTTCTAACACACCTAAGTTTTAACATAGAACACACAAATACCGAGTTTCAGTTTTGTAACTTTAATATTAGTCTCTTTATAGAGTTTTCAATTTTGGGGTTGTATGGGAGGTGGGAGTGTTAGTGGGTGGATAACACCCATTTTTCTAACACACCTAAGTTTTGACATAGAACACACAAATACCGAGTTTCAGTTTTGTTACTTTAATATTAGTCTCTTTATAGAGTTTTCAATTTTGGGGTTGTATGGGAGGTGGGAGTGTTAGTGGGTGGATAACACCCATTTTTCTAACACACTTAAGTTTTGACATAGAACTCACAAATACCGAGTTTCAGTTTTGTAACTTTAATATTAGTCTCTTTAAGAGTTTTTAATTTTGGGGTTGTATGGGAGGTGGGAGTGTTAGTGGGTGGATAACACCCATTTTTCTAACACACCTAAGTTTTGACATAGAACACACAAATAAAGAGTTTCAGTTTTGTTACTTTAATATTAGTCTCTTTATAGAGTTTTAAATTTTGGGGTTGTATGGGAGCTGGGCGTGTAAGTGGGTGGATAACGCCCATTTTTCTAACACACTTAAGTTTTGACATAGAACTTAGAACTCTTTATAGAGTTTTCATTATTTGTGTTGTATGGGAGGTAGGCGTGGCCCATAAAACAAAAAGTGCATGACTTTGGGGAAAATTGGGAGACATGGGTCTTTTTTTTTTAGTCTTTTATCACGTAGTGGTGTCCGTATATGGTTATTTTTTTTGGTGTTGCACTGTGTTACTTGCCCCATCATGCGGTAATAAAACCTGACAGCGTGTCAACGAAGGTCAGAGTAGTTTTTAATGCCTCATGTTCGACATCCAATGGTAGAAGTTTGAATGATATTCTCTATCCAGGTCCAGTGCTTCAAGCTGATTTAACCCGTTTACTCATAAAGTGGCGGTTTTTTAAATATGTTTTCAACCGTGACATTGAAAAAATGTATCGCCAAATTCTGGTGGATTCAAAACACACTCCGTTTCAACGGATTCTATTAAGGAATTCTCCCAATGAGCAAATTCAAGATTTTGAGCTCAAAACAGTAACGTTTGGCCTCAATTGTGCACCGTTTTTGGCAATAAGAACACTCCTTCAGCTTGCGGAGGATGTCGAAAAGGATTTCCCTTTAGCTTCAATGGTTTTACGAAACCATATGTACGTCGATGATGCTCTTGCAGGAGCCCACGACATTCAGACAGCGATCCAAACTAGAAACGAGTTGACCTCAGCTTTAAGTTCGACTGGGTTCATTCTACGCAAATGGACGGCGAACTGCAAAGATGTCATTGCCGATCTTCCAAAAGAGCACTTATTAAATAAGGACTTTTTAGAATTGGAAGATTACAGCACTGCAAAAACTTTAGGCATTCGATGGAATGCCAAGACTGTTTTTATTTTGTGGCAAAGCCATTGGAAATAAAACACACTTTTACCAATAGAGAAGTTTTATCAACAATTACCAAACTATTTGATCCAGCTGGTTGGTTAAGTCCTACGATTGTTATTGCGAAAATTCTAATGCAGCATATCTGGTTAGAAAAAATCGATTGGGATGACGAATTGACTAGCCAAACTCTTCAAAAATGGAAAAAGTTTGTTCAAAATTATGATCACATTAATGAGGTCAAAATTCCACGATGGATAAATTTTTCTCTATGGAGTAAAGTAGAATTTCATGCTTTCTGTGATGCTTCGGAAAAAGCATATGCGGCAGCAATATATATACGAATTGAAAATCCGCAGGGTATAGTATCCTCCCACTTGCTCAATTCCAAAACAAAAGTGGCTCCAGTAAAAACAGTTTCGCTTCCGAGACTTGAATTGTGTGGAGCTGCTTTGATTGCAGATGAAGTTGATATCTTAATTCCGGAAATAAAAATAGAACAATATAAATTGTTTTGCTGGACAGATTCAACTATTGTTCTTGCATGGTTTCGGAAAGCACCGTGTGCATGGACAACATTCGTGGCAAATCGTGTCACAAAGATTTTGGAAAAAGTTGGCAATGAAAATTGGTTTCACGTTGATTCTCATGAGAATCCAGCCGATCTAGGAAGCCGCGGAGTAATGCCTCAGGATCTTCTTGAAAATCCTCTGTGGTGGTGTGGTCCCCCATGGCTTATAAAAGGTAGATCTGATTGGCCACAACTCTGTGAGAAAACTCACTTTGAAACCGAAATTGAAAGAAAACCGATTCAGTCACATTTCGTCTTCTTTACAAACTATGAAAACATTATGGATAGATTTTCATCATTTTCACGAGCACTACGAGTCCTCGCATATGTTTTTCGTTTCATACATAAGGCTCAGAATAGACAATTACGGTTTGCGTCTAATCAACTCACGAGTAAGGAAATTGACTTCGTGAAGATTCGATTGATAGTTCTTAGCCAGAAAGTTAATTTTGCCGCTGAGTATCACAATCTTCTAGAAAAAACTGCAATTAGCACTAAGAGTACTTTTCTTACGCTAAATCCATTTCTAGATAAAAATGGCGTTTTAAGAGCAGGTGGTCGTTTAGCTTTTTCACCAATGCTGTCATACGATGAAAGGTATCCAATCATATTACCCTATAATTGCCAGTTTTCGAGACTTTTGGTCCAATTTACCCATATGATCTCATTACATGGTGGTAATCTGTTGGTTTTACGACTTTTAAGGATGCAATTCTGGATACTGAAAGCAAAGAACCTTATTAAAACTGTTATTCATAACTGCAAGGTGTGCGTTATCAACAGAAAAAAGGAAATGACCCAAATTATGGCTGCCTTACCACCTGAAAGAACAACACTTACGAGACCATTTGCATCAACAGGTGTAGATTTCGCGGGTCCATTTGAGATTAAAAACTACACTGGTCGCGCATGTTTGATAACGAAAGGTTACGTATGCTTGTTTGTGTGTTTTGCTGCAAAAGCGATCCACCTTGAAGCGACAAGTGACTTATCCACTGCGGCTTTTATGGCAGCATTTTCTCGTTTTTCATCAAGACGAGGTTGTCCAGCAAAGACCTATTCCGATAACGGAACTAATTTTGTTGGGGCCTCAAAAATTTTTAAACGTGAATTTCGGGTTTTTATAAGTTCGACTCGTGACAAAGTTGTTGATGATTATTCCCACCAAAATCTTGTTTGGAATTTTATTCCTGCAGGTGCTCCCCATATGGGAGGCTTATGGGAAGCAGGAGTTAAAAGCTTCAAGACACATTTTAAAAAGATAGCTGGAGTAATGAAAAACACATTTGAAGAGTTTTCCACCTTGCTTACACGTATTGAGGCACGCCTTAACTCGAGGCCTATCAGTCCGATGACAGATAATCCGGATGATTTAGCCCCCCTAACTGCAGGTCATTTTTTAATAGGCACACCCATATTCACTCCGATAGAACCTGAAATAAATGATAGTCTCCTCTCGATAGTAAATAGATGGCAAAAAGTAAAAGCTTTGCATCAAACATTTTGTCAGAGATGGAAATCTGAATATTTAAAAGAACTCCACAAGCGTTTTAAGTGGAAATATCCTCAAAAAGATGTGGAAGTTAATGATATGGTTGTTGTAAGAGATGAAAATTTGCCCCCAAACGAATGGCGACTAGGTCGAATAATAAAAATTTATTTAGGCAAAGATGCTCGGGTGCATGTAGCTGATGTTCGTACCAAGCGCGGTTTGATTACACGGCCTGTAGTAAAGCTGGTCGTGTTACCAGCGTGTTAAAACCTTATCCTGATACATACCCCCATCATGATCTTTTCAGTGCGATATGGTTGGCGTCCGTCATAATAACCTGCGGAAAAAAAAGGAAGTCGCGGATGGCGCGTGCCGGCTTTGCAACGGTCGCCACCCCCTGCGTTTCTGTCAGGAATTTCGAGCTCAAACACACGCCGAAAAGTTACGAACAGTTTTAGTTCATAACTATTGCTCAAACTGCTTCTCTCCGATTCATAGACTGAACAATTGTGTCAGGGAAATGTTATGCCGCTACTGTAACGAGAAGCACCACAGTTTGCTACACGAGCCGACTCAGGAGAAGCTAGAAGATAGCAAGCCCTCGGAAAGCGTCGCTGTCCTGGACCTAGGCCTCGTCCGTCTGAGCTGCCAGTTATTTATGAGGAGTCGGAGAACTCCTCGTCCGAAGGAGATGGACCGAGACCTAGTCCGTCTCGGCTGTCTCTGGCGGAAGATGCTCCAACCGAAGTGGCCATCGAAGAAAAGCAAGTTGGACCGAGGCCACGTCCGTCTCGGCCGACGCCCGCTGAAAACCATCGGCTACATCCATATCGGCCACCGCTACGTTCTTGACCGAGGCCTCGTCCGTCTCGGCTGGAAAACAGAAACCATCGGCATAGAAGACATCGGCACCAATCTCCTCAGCAGAATTCCCAAATTGCACGCTTCGAGCCACAAAGGCGCTTCCAAGGGGACGCGCGCGCGATGATTGGAAGACAGGCGTCTTCCAACTTGCTACAACATGCGGTTGCAATATCTCCGACCGCGATTGTCAAAATTTTGTCGAATGGTCGGCACAGTATGGTTCGAGCGCTAATTGATCCATGTCGTTCCGTCTCGACAACTGTCCACGTCTCGTTTGGGTTCGGATACGACATGCATGTTCGAGTTAGGCGGCAAATTTGGTCGAAATGATCGGATTACGGTGATAGCGCATGTAAAACATGGAGTTTCATGTATCACGCCGCTGCGAAATATTGATGCCCGTGTCACAGAGCAATATGCGAACCTTATGTTGGCAGACAAACATTTTTATAAATCCGGGCCAGTAGATCTCATCCTAGGCGTCGATGTCTACTCGAAAATTTTCCTTCCAGGACTTTTTCCGAATTCTGCTGGTCAGTTAACTGCTCAGAGCACAATATTTGGATGGGTATTATCAGGGATACATCCGTTATAAATAATATAAGATACAAAAAAAAATGAACACTGAATTAATAAAAAATGAACTGCACTGAACTTTAATATTAACACATCTTTTAATGAATTTATGAATTGCTAAGTAGTTATATGTATGTATATATTTATTTTGAAATTTTATTTTTTTGCAGTGATGCTGCAAGGCGGGCGGCAATTTTTACGCCGAACCCTGTATCTTTATTCCTTTAGTTTCTATAATTATTGTAGCATAATTTGAGTCACAGTTGTTTGAGTGACTCCGAAAATTGTTTCTTGCCTAGGTCCGTCGGCTGGCCGACGAGAGTAAAAAATTAATGTAAAATAACACTAGAGTCTGGTAAGATCATCTCTATACGTAAATTGAAATAAATAAAAACCACCATTTTTTTCTAATTTTAAATTTATGTTTTTCTTCTAATGTTTCTAATTTAATCTTCTGGGATTTTTTGCAAGTTTGACTGCAGCTGAACACCGAATATTTAATAATAATAATAATAATAATAAGTAAATATTAAATATTTGATTAATTAAAATAAACAATTTAAAATTATGCAAAATATTATTCTTCTTCTTTTTTTATGCTAACAAAATAGTAGTAGCTAGTAGTAGAAGTTATAATAAAAGTAGTTAATAGGTTGTTTTTGTTTTTTTTTTACTTTGTAGTTGGTTATATATAATTTCATTATATAAGCATATAAGTATAAAGTTATGTTATTTACAAAACTTTACTTTAAAATGTCTAATATATAATAAAAAGTTTAAAATGCTTTTCTAGCCAACATTTTTTTTTGTAACAAAAATAAAAAAGTGGAGTTGCATATGAAAAAAAAAAAAATATTTTTCACTGTTTTTTTTTTTAATTACAATTTAAAACTGTCGTTTTTCTACACTGACAGTTTGTTTGCAGTGTAGCAAAGTAAAAAAAGTTTCGGATATTTTGCTCCCTTATGTTTACTTCCTTTTTTTTATTTTGTTTTTTTTTTTAAATGTTTGTACTACCTTTTGTTTTTGAAATTGTAGTTATTTATGCACTCACATACATTTCTGTTTTTATGGTTGGTTGTTGTTGCTATGGCAGTTGTAGATGATCGTTCTTGTAGTTGCAGTAGTAATTGTTGTAGTGTTGTTGCTCCTGTTGTTGTTGCTTTCGAAGATATTTTTGTTGTTGACATTTTTTTGTTGATGTTGCAGCGAAAAAGTTATTTTATGGTTGTGGTTATTTTTGTTATAGTTGTGTTTGTTTTTGTAGATATTGTTGTTGTAGTTTTGTTGGCGAAGTTTTTGAAGTTTTGTGATTGTGGTTGTTGTTATAGTTGTTGCATTTAGTATATTGTTTTTATGGTTGTTGTTGCAGTAGATTGCAGTTGTTGTTGGTGCAGATATTGTTGTTGTAGTTGTACTGTTATTTTTTATTTTCACGTTTGTGCTTGTTTTTGCACCTTTTTTCTGTCGGTCTTTCATTTTTGCTCTTCACAGTTTTTCTCTCTTTTCTTATCTCTTCCTAGTTTTTTATTTACGTTTGCTTTTTTTTCATTTATTAGCACTTTTGATTTTTTCATAATTCTTTAATTGTTGATGTACGCTTTTTAATGTTTTTATTTTTTCACTTTATTTCCACGTTTGTTTATTTGTTTTTGTGTTAAATTTTTCTCTTCACTGTTTTTTTTTGCTTTTCTTATCTCTTCCTAGTTTTTTTTTTCGTTGTTTGCTTAAGTTGCTTTTTGACGTAGAATTACGTCTTACAGCGCGGTTTGTATGGGGTCGTTTTAACAGATTTTTTCAAGGTCATTAGGCAACTTTTTGCCGAATACTTTAGGGTATACCTACAGTCTTTAATACTCATTGTTCAAAGATAATATATATATTAAAATATTAGATATATCCTGCGCTGAATGAATATCTAATTTTGGATTTTGTCACTATTATATTAAAGTCACAAAATAGTAAAATATAAGAAGAAAAATTCATGTTTTTATATAAGAAAATCAATCATCAGCTGCTTATAATGTGTCTGCTGCTTTCTTTGTTTTTCTTTCGTTGTTAATGCTTGTATTGCTTTTGTTTTGCACGAACTGATTGGTTCGCTTTGGCAGCATTTTAAGCATTGGGTTTATGTATGCACTACTGTTCTAGTATACTATTTTGAAACCAGAGGTCATGAACCTATTTTCAACTCAGTCAATGAACTAAAACTGTCAAATTTAACGAAATGGGTCTGTGATCCGGTTAGATTTAACTCTTATGAAAAAAAAGAGTTGGATCATATTTCGTTTAATGATTTTACCCAATAGATGGCGTAAAATTTTACTTTTTGTTTTTGATGCAAATTAATTTGGATTCAACATCCCACTAGCACTAGCGAGTGTAGTTCGCAAACTAAACATCGAACAGAGACGAAAGTGTACCTCGCAAACTAAATATCAGACAGATACGAGAGGAAAGGAAAAGAGGATTTTTTAAAAATCGAGGTCTTAATTTTAATTTGAAATTAGTAGTTAAACTGACTATAGCTCGCAAACTATATATCGGGCAGAGACGAAAGTGGCACCAATGGAGAGTGCATTTGCTTCGCCTTCTTTTCAACTAAGTCAATGAACTCAACCTATCAAACTTAACGAAATGATCGAAGAAATTTAAAATTTTGCTTGTTTCTTTTTGCTTTCTCATTTAATCATACTTACATTTTTACTTTTTCTTTGTTTTGGCCTCGATTAGTAGTCCATAATTGAGTGTTATTCATTTATTTGTTAATTTTCGGAAGATCAATAAAAATACGTGCAAAATGGACAAAACAATCGGACCAAAGAGACAAAGTAGAAGAGGTTACAACTTAAACGGAATTCTACGTCTACACTTACGATACTATCGAAACTGTTTCTTTTTTTTATTTATGTTCACTTTTGACTTCACTTTTTCAGACTAAAAACAAAAGCATATTTTTGCTTATGACTGGCTCACAACTTCGCAGTTGTCTTTGTTGTTTTATTTTTCTTTTAGTTTGTCTCTATTTTTTTTTTTTTTCTTATTTACCACAAAGTAGCTGTGGTGGACGTGGTGGACGTTGCTGGAGTTGTTGTCCAGGCGCTTCTGTTGTTGTTGCTGCCCTTTTGGGCCAGCGCTGCTGTACTGATTTCGTGGCTGGATCTGGTTTGGAGCTGTTTTTGCAGCTATTGTTGTTGTTGACGTTTGGTTATTGTTGTAAATATTGCTGTTGTTGTAACTATTGTTGTGGTAGTAGTTGTTGTTGTATCTTTTGCTGTAGCTATTGTGGTTGCAGTTATTGCTGTAGCTATTGTTGTTGTAGTGTTGTTGCTTTTGTTGTTGCACGGTTTTGTTGTTGTATTATTTTGTCAGTTTTTGATTTCTATTTATTTTTGTATGTTTTCTTTTCAAGTATGCGATTTAAGTTATTTTAGCGCTAATTTGGTTTAGTTTAGTTTTAAAGTTTATATTCTAGTTCTATTAAGTTTGTATAATTCAGTTGACCTTGTTTTTAAATGTATATGTTTGAGTTTTTGTTTTATATGAATTTAGCACTAGTTTAGTATACAATGACAATGGTGACAATGGAAATCAATACATACTTCGTTCATACTGCATATAAACTCATATTGCACTTATCACCCTAAGTGTAAGTGCAGTATCAAATAGCGCGGAATTTATTCAACTCCAAATTCCACAATAACTTATTAAAGTTATTGACCGCGTCATATTTCGGGATTTATTGAACTCCAAATTCCACAATAAATTATTAAAGTTAATGACCGGATCATATTTTGTTTATTCTCATAGTTTCGCGTTTAGTCTTTGAACTCAAGTATCAATGTCGAATTGCATCGATACTTGACTTTCTACTTTTGTCACGTACACCCTTCTTCGTAAGCTTCTTTTTAGATTAAGACTAGCATAAGAAGTCCGTCAAGGAGTGTAACTGTATTGAAAATGTTTGGTCACTCGCGATCTAACCGAAATAAATAAAATTAAGACTAAAATTAAATATTGTGTTTTTTTTTGGACTTCAATAGCAACCAAGCTATCCTAACATGGCGATCCTGCCAGTCCTGAATCCTTATGATCCGCAGTTAGTAAATTATTAAAAACAAAAAAAATGTCCTGCAATAAAACCACCAGAAGTGTACAGTGAAAAAAAAAGAACATAATCATCAGAAGTGTAAAGATTATTGGTTCAAACATTATAATGAACAAGAAAAGACTTTCATTAATAAAGAATTATTAATTCAAAAGTGATATGAAAATAAAGAGTATTTCTTCCACACAAAAACAAATTCGAAACAATTTGCACAAAGACTAATATAAAACTGTTTTAGTTAAATTTTTGCAAAAAAAAAAAAATAAAAACAAGACCAACTACAAATACCCATATAACAACAACCACCAACAACAACATCAGCAATAAAACAAATTTCCCAACATCAAAATCGAAGCGGGGCAATTTAACGCCAATGAATTTGTAACAACGACGCAAATTAAATCAAACGATCGGTTGATTGCAACTCTAACCGATGAACAGCTGAATGTTATACAACTGCAGCAGCATTAGCACGCAACAACAATGAGCTGCACATCAACAATAGCAGTGGCAGCAATAATAGCAACAATATGCATATGACGACAACAACAACAACTGCTGCAGATGATAGCTTTACAATTCATTTGTAGCGCAAATAACACAGCAAAATAATATATTGGTAACTACAACAGGGAAATTTAAGCACCAACTTTAATTTCTTCAAACGTCATCATCATCATTAACACCTGTACCAGAACTACAACAGCATTCAACTTTGACTTAGCAGAAAATATATTAACTACTATATCAGGAAGTAAGCAAATTCCATTTTAAGATTATACAAGTTTATTTTAAATTTAAGTGTTACAATTAGAAGAAAGCCAACTGACTTAACACAAATAGTTTAAATTATATAAATACTTTTTTTTCCAACAACAAAATAAATTTCAAATTATTATTAAAATAATGTAAAACGAAAGATATTAAAACAAAAACAAAAAAATTGTTTTCTTATTATGCAACTACAAACGTAAAAGTAATTTTGCAATAAACCTTTCAGGCCCTAACAAACGTACCGTTGATATAGGTCAAGTAAATGAATATAAAATCAACAGTAACAACAAATTAAATTGTGAATGAAAAAAAAAATATAAAGGAACACTAGGTATCAAAAAACCACTGCAAAATGACGTGGTGGAAAAAGGTGTTGAACGAATTAAATAAAAAAAAACAAATAGTGAAGTATGAGCAAGTAATACATGAAGTAGCAAAAAATGGAAAGGAGAATGAGAATTGGCCAATTATTGGCAATGTACTTTTTATACTCTTCTTAATATTAATGATAATATTAACATGTGCAAGATATTATATTAAGGCGCATTTTAATAAACCTAGGAACGTTGCGCCACCTATATAAGATCGAAAAAAAAATTTTTTTAAATAAATGCCTCATACGAAATATAAAAGTATTGAATGGACAGACTTGTATGAAGAATTTAAGAAGATAAAACTTGACTTTGATAAAAGTTATAAATGTGTCAATAAAACAAAACTCCCATCAGCACAGACTCAATTAAAGCACATTACAGAACTCATTAATAAACACAATGAAGTAGCTGTAATATTGAAAGATATATTTCATGTTCTATCAGAACAATATAAAGTGTCTGTGTCTGAGTTCTTTACATCAATTAAAAACAGACTTGAGATACTTTTTGAAAGACTCGAGTTGGACATTATTATCCCAAAAGATTTAATGACTTCAATCGAGGCTAATATTAGTGAAAACTCCTTCGTTTCAGACAGTTCCGCAGAAACAGTTAAAGAAATAAAGGATCCAAAAACCATGGCCGATACTGTGGCAAACTTTTTAACATCAGCGGCTAAATTGTTGCCAGATTTTGATGGCACATACGTAAATTTGCAAAGATTTATTGATGCAATAAATCTAGTAAATTTAATAAAAAGCACATATGAAGACGTTGCAGTCAACCTGATAAAAAGTAAATTAACAGGCACTGCAAGAAATTTAATAACAACTGAAAACACCATAGTTGAAATAATAGCAAAGTTGAAATCTTCCATAAAAGCAGAAGATGCTCAAGCAGTTATAGCTAAGCTAGTAAATGCTAAGCAAAATAACAAGCCAACAAATGAGTATGTCCAAGAAATTGAAACCTTGGCAAAACAACTCGAAATGGCATACATTTCCGATGGTCTGCCAAGTGAAATAGCCAAAAAATATTCAACACAAACGGCCGTTAAATCACTTACCAAAAATGCCAAATCAGACAAAGCTAAATTATTATTACTGGCAGGGACTTTCAATCAGCTTAGTGATGTTGTTACTAAATTTGTTGAACTAAGCAACGAATCAGAAGATGTGTTCAGAGTAAATATGGTACGGTATAAACCAAACTACCGCAATAATCGTAACCAAAATTCAAACAGGGGTAGTAGCAAGTATAATTACCGCGTTAGAGGTGGTCGTTATAATAACAACAATAATCAACAGCAGCGAAGATCCTTTAACCAGAATAATCCACAAAATCGCAATAACAATCAGAATCAAAACAATGATAGAAACGGTAACAGAAACGTGAGAGCAATCGATGCTGATTCGGAAAACGGTTACAGACCCCAGCAAGCCCAACTGGGGACTTATCAGGAATAAATAACACATGCACATTACCTTACGTAAACCTAAAGTTCTGCAATTATGTGATTGTCGAGAGTTCTAATAATGACTCGTCAAACGCATTTTTGTTAGACACTGGGTCCGATATAAGCATAATAAAACAAAAATTTATTAACAATATAATATTGAATACAGATTTTACTTATAAGCTAACAGGTATTGGGGAAGGCACAATAGCAACTTTGGGATACATTGAAAATACGTTCTATTTCAAAAATTTTAAACTAAAACATAACCTACAGGTGGTTGAAGACAATTTTCCTATACCTTGTGATGGTATTATTGGATTGGATTTCATCAAAAAGTTTAATTGTGTTTTAGATTTTAATTCATCTAAAAGTTTGTTTGTCATTAGACCAGTTTTTTCAAATTCGTGTGAAATTCTCCAAATCCTTGATGCTCCAAAATTAAATGCCATATCTTTACCAGCAAGAGCAGAAGTTATCAGAAAGATCAATGTTAATATCAATGAGGAAGAATTCTTAATCCCAAATCAAGAAATAGCCCCAGGAATATTTGTATCAAATACAATTGCATGTAAAAAATGCACATATGTCAAAATTTTAAACACAACACATCAAAATATTTTGCTAGAAGATTACAAAATTGCAGGTGAAAGTTTAGAATCATATACCATATTGCAGATAGATCCAATCAAAAAATGTGATGAAAGAGACAAAATTATTTTACAAAAACTTGAAAGTAATTGTCCTTTGATATTTAGAGAAAAATTATTAAATTTGTGCAGAAACTATACAGACATTTTTGCAGTTGAAACAGACAAAGTTACATGCAACAATTTTTACAAACAAAAATTAAAGCTGAAAGACGATACACCCGTCTATATAAAAAATTATCGATTACCCCAAGTTTACAAACCCGAAATATAAAAACAAATTAATAAAATGATTGAAGATGATATCATTGAACCTTCAGTGTCAGAATACAATAGCCCTATACTCCTTGTTCCCAAAAAGTCATTACCGGGGTCGGCAGAAAAAAAATGGAGATTAGTAATTGACTTTCGTCAGTTGAACCAAAAACTAACATCAGATAAATACCCTTTGCCTCGTATTGATGACATTCTAGACCAGTTAGGTCGAGCTAAATATTTTGCCTGCTTAGATCTTATTTCAGGCTTTCATCAAATAGAACAAGATGCTTCATCCAGAGACTTAACTTCATTTTCCAGTATAAATGGATCATTTAGATTTAAAAGATAACCATTTGGACTGAAAATAGCTCCGAACTCCTTCCAACGCATGATGCAGATAGCATTTTCAGGTCTAGGTCCAAGCAAATCGTTCGTATACATGGATGATCTTATTGCAATAGGTTGTTCGGAAGAACATATGATCAGTAACTTAAAATCAATTTTCGAAATATGTAGAAAAACTAATCTTAAACTACATCCAGATAAATGTACTTTCTTTTCATCGGAAGTGACCTTCTTAGGGCATAAATGCACCGACAAGGGCATACTGCCAGACGAATCGAAATTTGAAAAAATTTTAAATCACCCAAAACCATCTAACGCAGACGAAATTAAAAGATTCGTAGCTTTCGTCAACTATAACAGAAGATTCATTCCCAATTTCTCTCTTTACTCTATACATTTGACTAGGCTTACACGAAAAAAAGCACAATTCAACTGGACTAAAGATTGCGAAAAATCATTTGACTATTTGAAAAATTCCCTTATGAATCCCAAAATTTTAAAATATCCAGATTTCAACAAACAATTCTGTATAACCACAGATGCCAGCAAAATAGTATTTGGCGCTGTCCTAAGTCAGGAATACGATTGCTTACAACTTCCAGTTGCATTCGCCTCCAAAACTTTCACGAAAGGCGAAAGTAACAAATCAGTAATTGAACAGGAACTCACTGCCATTCATTGGGCAGTAAAATTTTTCAAGCCATACATCTATGGTACTAAATTTTTAATCAAATGTGATCACAAACCCTTGACATATCTTTTTGCTTTAAAGAAGCCATCATCTAAACTCACCCGTATGCGTCTTGATCTCGAAGAATTCGATTTCGATATTGAATATATAAAAGGTAAAGACAACTGTGGCGCTGATGCATTATCGCGTATTGATTTTGGGCTTATCAAACGCCTTAATGTAGATAACTCACAGATTTGTGCAGTGCAAACAAGATCAAAATCCCATCAAAACGTAAATATAAACCCTTCACCTGTGAAAACAAATGAAATTAGACATTTGTTGTCTATGAAATATGAAACGATAACTCACAAAGAAATTAAAAAAATACCTTGCCTTAAATTAAATGAAAGCATGCAGAAACTACTCATTATGAAAGGAAAAATAAAACTTCTAGAAGTATATGTCAAAAACCTAATTGTTCAAGGCAAAATTTTACTAGAGAAATGCTTCCCTAGACTTGAAAAATTAGTCAACAAAATAGGTTTAAGCAACATAAAAATTGCATTAACTGATGACCTTTTTAAATATACAAGTGTATACAATTTTAAAGAAGTAGGCAACGAGTTATTAAAGAAAATGAAAATTGCGTTAACGCCAGAAATTAAAACAATAACGGATCCAAATGAAAAAACTGAAATTTTAATTAAATTCCACAATGATCCAAGCCTAGGTGGACATAGCGGAAATAACCGACTATTAACAAAAATTAGAAAATATTACACATGGAAAAATATAACCTATGATGTGCTTAAATTTGTGAAGAATTGCGAAAAATGCAAACTAAACAAGTCAGGCATTAAATCCAAAGAACCATTGGTAATTACTCAAACACATCAAAAGCCTTTTGACAGAATACAAATTGATACAATAGGTCCATTACCAATATCGATCTTGGGTAATGAATACGCAGTAACAATCATGTGTGAACTTACAAAATATCTCATAGCAATTCCAGTTACAAACAAGTCAGCCAAAACTATAGCAAAAGCAATCGTCGACAATTGTATTTTGATATACGGCTCAGTTAAAGAAATACTCACCGATTTAGGAACTGAGTATAAAAATCAAATATTTGCAGAGATATGTAAACTTCTAAATATAAACCAAATTAATTCAACCCCTTATCACCATCAAACTTTAGGAATGGTCGAAAGGAGTCATAGAACCTTTAATGAGTACATATGATCGTACCTTTCCCCTGATAAAGCCGATTGGGACGAATGGTTAACGTATTTTGTATATTGTTACAATACAACACCATCGTCAGTTCATGGCTACGCTCCGTTTGAGCTAGTATTTGGAAAAACACCACAGCCCTATAGCTTTATGAATAAGAAAACATCACCAATTTATAACTTTGAAGCATATGATAAAGAGCTGCAATTTAGACTTCAAGAAGCTCACAAGCGCGCTTTAAAACTTGTAGATCATGCAAAGCTAAAATCAAAGGAACTATATGACAGAAATTGTTCAGGGCAATCAATTCAACTAAATGATAAGGTCTATTTGTACGACGATGCTAATCACAAACTAGACAACGTCTTCAAGGGTCCTTATCAAGTGATTGAAATGGATAACAGAGGAAATTGCAAAATTACAAACGGTTCAAAAACATTAAATGTACACAAAAATAGATTAAAATTAGGATAACCATGAAAATTTCTATCTACATAATAATTATAAACATTACTGTATTTTTAATAATCTCAAATTTACCAACATTACTGTATTTTTATTAATCTCAAATTTACCAACATTACTGTATTTTTAATAATCTCAAATTTACCAACATTACTGTATTTTTAACAATCTCAAATTTACCAACATTACTGTATTTTTAATAATCTCAAATTTACCAACATTACTGTATTTTTAATAATCCCAACTTTACCTACATTAGTTCATTTTACTGTAGTATTAATAAAACAAAAAAAAAAAATGTATATCCTGTATTCAAAAACATTAAATAAGAATTTTATTAAGTAAATATTAATATTTGTACATAGTTTCTTTATTCAACATTTTTCAAAATATAAATAACATAATTTGTCACTTAAAATTAATACAAAAAAAAAAAAAAATCTTCAAACTAATTTTTTTTTTTTCCAAAAGAGGGGAGGTGTAGCGTGACAATGCAAATCAATACATACTTCGTTCATACTACATATAAACTCATATTGCACTTATCACCCTAAGTGTAAGTGCAGTATCAAATAGCGCGGAATTTATTCAACTCCAAATTCCACAATAACTTATTAAAGTTATTGACCGCGTCATATTTCGGAATTTATTGAACTCCAAATTCCACAATAAATTATTAAAGTTAATGACCGGGTCATATTTCGTTTATTCTCATAGTTTCGCGTTTAGTCTTTGAACTCAAGTATCAATGTCGAATTGCATCGATACTTGACTTTCTACTTTTGTCACGTACACCCTTCTTCGTAAGTTTCTTTTTAGATTAAGACTAGCATAAGAAGTCAGTCAAGGAGTGTAACTGTGTATTGAAAACTAGCAATACCCGGCGCGCGTTGCTACGCCTTAGGCCACGTGCATAGTAAACGCCGATTTAGACTGCCTGCCTGTGTGCGCAGAGTGTGTGAAAAAGCGAGATATATAGATATTTGTATCTCATTTGTTCACACAGATTTCAGCCTGCCTGTCTGTCTGAATCGGCGATTACTTTGCATGCAGCCTAAGACAAACACATGTACTTCATCTGTGACTTCAGAACCTATTCGATCAAAAATGTAGCTTGTAGGGGAAGGTGCACCCACTTGACCAAAGCTCAGACCAGTTTTCTATTAGAAGGACACAACCAAATGGCAACTCCATTCGGAATTTCACTGACCAGCGATTTTTATTTCCAATGCTATTTGCTATTAAAAATTTGGCTTGTATGGGCGGAGTCACACCCCGTTTTCCAATGCCCGTGCTATATTTCTTGTCGAAAGACATTTCCAAAAATTAAATTTATACTGAGTTTAAATATTACAAAACATTAAGTACCACAGCTATTCGATATTAAACATTTAAACTATGTTGATGGTGCCACGCCCCATTTTCCAATGCTTGCTGAATTTTTCCAGTGGATGGACACGACTAAATGTTATATTCCTTCCGAGTTTCACAAATTTGTGACTTATGTTTCTTAAATTATACTGAAAAGTTTGAATGCCTTAAAAGTGTCACGCCCCTTCTGCAACGGCTTTAAAATTTTACCAGTAAAACAGCACGTGAAAATTGAGGTCGAATACAGAATTTTGGAGCTGTGCAAAATGTAATTCTAAAGCTATTCGATATCGGTGCCAAACTTCACAGGAGCGCTCTCCAGACTTTGCTAGAGTTTCCCTGAAAATTTCATAACAATTGGTTTAGCGGTTTTGAAGTCTACTGGTACATACAATCATTTTAATATACAAAGAAGATGTTAACAGCTTGTTTAAAATATGCTTAACTTACGCATCCTTTAAACACTAAAATTTGCGTCAAACATACGTTTTCGATGCGTTTTACATGCGCTGCGTAGCTTATGCCAGGCTGTCTAATATAATGGAAAACCATTCAAAAGTTGAATTATAATATCAAGGTTCAACTAAAACTACCGGAGACCAATGCAAATGCATTACTTAAAATGCTATTATAAAAAACAGAGAAACCAACCAACTTGAGACCCTTCTCCTTTTTGAAATCGGTTAAAAATAAAAAATATGCTTTGCACACCAATCACAATAACTATTTTAATGTGCAACATTTATTAACACGCGAAATAAAAAAATTTTAGGCTTCTGTTTGGAACAAAATCGAAAATCCAACTAAATAAAAGAAGTTATATTGGTATTCCTCTACATTTATGGTCATCATTTTGTTACAACTTCATTTCATAGTACCAACCTATTTGATTTTAAAAAAGACGTTGGAAAATAAAAAAAAAAATTATTTTCTGATGCGTCCAATATAAACCTATTGAAAAGTTTTAAGGAAATCTATTTTAAAAGGCTGTATGCATGAACATGATTTCTGCGCAGATGAACACAAACAATGACATATCAATGCGACATTTCAGATCGTACTGAGATCCTCTGAGAAGCATTTGAGCATATGCAATGGAATATACTGAAATAACTACAACAATAAAAAATTTCATCCCCCATTTCATGGTAAGATTTTAATATATTTATATTTCTCTCTGAGCAAGAAGTTGACTGCAAATAAAGTAGCTAGTGTTGCCATAAAAACAAATTTTAAATCTGAACTATTGTATAAAGCTTTCAATCCGTCGAGATTGCGTTATTGTCGATGAATAACATTTGCAATAAATAACAAAATAATAATTTGGTTATATATCAGGCATAAGAGGAAAAAGATTTTTTGACTGTAAATATGTATAAACAATTCAAGCTTGAACACCATAACAAATACGATGTCAGATTGTTGGCAACACTGCTCAAGAGACCAAACTGAGAGTGCTGTGTGCTGAGTTACTCTCACAGCCAGAGCTTAAGCATTGGTTTTCTGCTGCTTGTTGTGCTGCTTGTACAGCATTAGCATGAATTAAAACACATTAATTCTTAAATAATTAAAGAAAAAGTTTTGTAAAAAACGTAGTACCCTATTTTAATTTCGCTAATCATAGCAATTGAATAGTGAAAAAATTATAAAAATCGGTTCAGCGGTTATTGAGAACACGTCGCCGCAAATCCGTGAGTCTCCTTTTATATAATAGTATAGATGTTTGGTCACTCGCGATCTAACCGAAATAAATAAAATTAAAACTAAAATTATATATTGTGTTTTTTTTTTTGGACTTCAATAGCAACCAAGCTATCCTAACATTATGTTAGCATTAACTAGGCTGAACTTAGTTTTATGTTTTTCGTTTTTAAAGTCTTTATTCAAGTTTAAAGTTTTTATTTTTTATAAAAATAACAATATTTAAGCACTAAATTTAGATGGCATTCATGTAAGATTTAAAAATTTGAGTTTAAGTTTTTCACACAATTTTCACTATTCTAGCATTTATTTAGTTAAACTAATTTTTTGTTTTTAGATTCCATAATTTCTAGTTTTATTCAAGTCTAATATTATCATTATTTTGGTACTAATTTAGTTGATCTTATTTTTTCTCTTTTGTGTGTTAGTTTTTAATTTTATAAACAATGGAATTTATTTACGCACTATTTTTTACACTTAGTCATCAGTCTTTTCACCGGAGAATAGTTAAGCTTAACTTTAGATTTTATATTTTAGTTTTATTCTCATATACGATTAACTTCTCGTATACTATTTAAGCACCAATTGAGTTAGCTTATATCAAGATGTTGTTCCTGTTTTTTTTTTTTTTTGTTGTCTTTGGGTACCAGGATATATTTGGGTACCAGCGTCGCCAGCTGTTTTGTATATATTGTTGTACTTGCTGCCCTTTAGGGCCAGCGCTGCTGTACTGATGTCGTGGCTGGATTGAGGCGCTGTCGGCGTCATTGCTGTTCTTTTGGGCCAACGCTGCGGTGGCGGTGCAACTTGCCAGGCTAGTGGAGTAGCCACTAGCTGCGGTGGTTGTATTGAGGTGCTGTCGGCGTCGTTGCTGTTATTGCTGCTGCCACCACCCGATGTTGCCGTTGCTGCCTGCTGTGCAGTTGAAGAGGACTTCTCAATGTCAGCGTCCATATCGTTGAGCAATTCTGGTATACCACCGACATCCCACTCATCCTCGTACTCCAAATTTGTATCCTTCGATTCACTCCATACGGACCAAGATGATCATGATAATGACGAGGAAGATGATGACGATGAGGAAGCATTTATATTTGTTTAACTATATTGGCGCGTATATCCTATATTGGCGCCGCCACCACTAACACTACTTGCGCTACTTGACGTGGACGACGAAGACGATGATAATACGCCTGTTTAAGTTGAGCTAATTATTTTTAGTCCCGTTGATTTTTTATTTAAAAAATCTGTTTTCTTCCACGACGCCTTTAGGATATAAAATTTTTCGCGAGCACATCTCGCCTCAATGGCGACTAGTAAAGAAAAGATAGATAATTTTTTCAAGTTCATGGTCGTCGAGCATTCTTGTTCGTTTTTGTTGTCAATGTATTAGTCGCGTCGGTGGCACCACTTGTTCGTCGTATTTCGCCCAGGGTTGCCCAATCCTCATTTATCGGCAGTCAGTACGTACCCGATGGTATGCTATCTGTAATTGCTTACTACCGTGGGTTGACACGTCATCAAGCACCATCTGACCATGGTCGACGCTCGTACCGCTTCCCGGATACTTTGGAATAGAAAGTCAATTCGAATTGGCTGAAGCGGAACCAAGCACATTTTTTCCTTATTGCTTTTGACGATCTTTCCAAAGTATCCAGTGTATGCATTTTAATGCAACCCAGACACGAGATTGCCATATCCGATTGCCGCTGATTACGTTGTCACCGCCAGATGGCGTTAGTCTGAACTAACTTACCATGGGGACTTATGCATAAAGTGGCCCTGGCAAGTTTTCCATTGTCTTCTTTTTCCATTGTGAATTTTATCCGTCTATGAAATACATTTAGCTTGTCTTAGTTATCCTTAATGTTTTCCGTTCTTAATATTGCAAATAAATCGTTAACATATTTAGTCATTATTCTTGGTTTAACGTCCAGTTTTTCCAATGATTTGTCCAGTAATTCTTCTAATATTATGTAAGCGACTATAGGTAACGCAGGGGATCCCATTGGCATTCCTTTTAGCTGTCAAAAGGTTCTCCCATCATATTTAAAATATCTATTGTCCTTTATGCAAAATTTAAGAATGTCCATTAAAGTGTCTAGACATTTTCGTATATTGTTCGATAATTGTCCATTTTCTATGTATAATGTTAAGTGCTAAGTCAACTGGTATGCTCGGAAAAAGTGAAACTACGTCAAATGATACTATCGTTTCGTCGTCATGTATAGAGCAGTCCTGTTGTGTCTTGTGGGCGCAACTACAATTCCTTTGTTGTCAGGATTATTCGATCAGGCACATAAAACTGTTCGAGTTCTTATTGATTAATTACACGGTGTGACCAAATTAAGACAAGTAAAATCTTCTAGAATAATTCCAAAAAATTATGATAGTGGGCACCTCTAGGAGTGCAATATAGGCAGTCGGAGGTCTAGGTCACATCTGGGTTCCGAGATACAGTAATTTTAAAATTTGTACGTTGCGATCACTTATTTACTTTTTACAACGTAAGTTGTGGTCGAGAAAAAATTCAAAAATATACTTTCCTGACATAATTTTGGTCGCTGATTCCAAAAAAAATAAATTTTTGTGATAAAATATATATAACCAATATTTTGGTGGTCTTTTTTAAAAAAAATTTTCTTTCTACTTTAATTTTTTCCACTATCCAACTAACATCAAATCGATTTGCCGTTTCACAATTTTACACAAATAAAATGTCAGTTTAATAGTGATAGTATCACAAAAAAATTTGCTATTTGTTAGTTATATTGTTAATCATGTCGGGTTGCGCAATAAAAGTAAAACTTCTTTGTAATATATGTGGTAAACACACGCCGGAAAAAATGCGTAGAAATTTAACAACGCGTGTGCAAGAAGCCTATAAAAAATACTTTATGATGGATCCTGTGCTTGACAATCCGTGGGCGCCAAACTTGTGCTGCGTTCAATGCAAGTCGACGTTGACTTCAATTTTTTATCAAAAAAGAAAGCACAGGAAAATAAAAATGCCCTTTGGAATACCCTTGATTTGGCATCCGGTTTTCGCACGTAATGAAGGCAACTTTTATGTTTAAGCAAATAAAACTGTGTTTAAACTAAATATGAGAAATTGACGCAGATACAAAGCCACAGCGTCGGCTATTTTGCCTGTACCGCACTCAGATGAGTTGCCAGTGCCATCTTCTTCTAATAATATTGATGCCGAATCAGACAATTTATCTGGATTTATTGAACCGTCATGCAAGCGCTTCTTTGATTTTTGGTGCTGTTACTGCATCAATTTAGCTCCTTTTTTGCACTCCATTTTTTTATAACTACTTTTTTGAAACTGCAATATAGTCTTCAACGCTTCAACATATGCTCCAACTGGACATCGAACACCTGCTCCACAAATATCACAAGATAACCTGTTCAAAATAGTGCGAAAACTGGAATTCTCGCAACGAAAATCAGAACTTTTTGAAAGCGAGTTGAAGGCCATAAATGCAATCGAACCAAGCGTTCCCGTTCAAATTTTTCGAAATCGTCAAAAATGTGAAATCGTGGCTTAATGAAAGAAATAGGAATCGAATATGATTCAGATCAATGGCTCCTCTTTATCGACTCTCGAAAGATAGCCTGAAAGACGTGTTGTTATTTGTCGATAACACAAAACCGTCTGTTCCGATAGCATACGCGATAGAAATGAAAGGGACTTATGACAATATGAAAATGATTTTGGAATGCGTAAAGTATAATGGTCATCGTTGGTGACTGTGCGGCGATTTGAAAGTTGTGTCGATCGTAACTGGAACTGGCACTGGTGACTGTGCGGCGATTTGAAAGTTGTGTCGATCGTAACTGGAATGCAATCTGGATGGACGAAGTTTTCTGTTATTTGTTCGAGTGGAACACCCGTTATGTCGGCAATCAATACACGAAAAATGATTGCCCGAGGCGAACTGATCGGAATCTCGGCGAAAATAATATTGTGTGCGAAGCTTTGGTGCCTAAAGAAAAAATACTACTGCCACCGCTCCATGTCAAGCTAGGCGTAATGAAAAATTTCATTAAATTCATGCCGCAAGATTCTGCAAGTTTCCAGTATCTTTGCCAAAAGTTTCGTCGCATTAGTGCTGCAAAACTAAAAGAAGGTAATCCGTTTACTGAATGCCTTCTTTTCAACATAACTTTTTTCGAATAGTCAATATACATATTTTTTATTAAGGTCCAGACATTCGAAAGCTTGTAAAAGACGATGAGTTCAATGATCTCCTTTCTGCAGAGCAGTTAGTAGCATGGAATGCGATGAAAGCTGTTTTTGATGGTTTTCTTGGAAAAAAACGCGCAGATAATTATGCACTTCTTATACGTGACATGTTGGACGCATTCAATGTAATTCACGTTTGAATGTCTTTAAAAATTCACTTCTAGTGAGCGTTTTCACCAAACGTGCAATCCTATGGAAACAAGATACTTCGGCAAAAATTGAACTTCTTTTATCGCAGATCTTTGTTGGTTCCTAGCTGAAAACTAAACTTGTTCACTTCAATCATGTTATTTAGAAATAAAATCTACAAAAACTAAATTTATATTAAAAAATTTCATATGTAGCAAAAAAGTCATCCAAAATAATGGTTAAATATTTTTATCACAAAAAAAATATTTTGTTTTGGAATCAGCGACCAATGAATGTTGGGAAAGTATATTTTTGAATTTTTTGAACGTTGACAAAAGTAAACAAGTGATCGCAACGTTCAAATTTTAAAATTACTGTGTCTCGGAACTCAGATGTGACCCAGACCTCAGACTACCTGCATTACACTCCTAGAGGTGCCTTATATCATAATTTTTTAGAATCATTCTATAAGATTTTTGGTGGTCACACCATGTTATTCAATAAACAACCAAGCACTTGAACTTGTTCGACTAAAGAATAATTATTTTGTTTATTTATTAATTGGTTAACTAGGCATTTGAAACTATTTAACCTGCTTGATTGATTGGTTAACTAGGTACTTGAACCTATTGAACCCGCTTGGAAATAATAAAAACCGCTTCAAAGTGTTGCTTTTGAATATTACCGAGTATAGTGACTACTACTTTATTTATAGAGTTTCTTTCTTATTATACAAAATTATTTCCAAATATTGTATAGTAAATTATGTAAGACTAATAAATAATAATGGCATTCAATGAACGACGTATATATACTAAGTATACTAAGGATAAGTTTACGCTGTGTGCTTCTACGAACCCACCATGAATAAAAACTAATTTAATAGCTGTAAACAAAATTTAACATCTCAAAATAAATTAAAACTATCGCACTTTTTTGCATATACCAAAAGTTGATCATATTTTAGTTAGCATAAAGTTTAAAATATTCTATTGAAGTGCCAAAAACAAGTTGCAAATGCCACAGTTGCATTATACGAACTATACGTTCTATTAACGCCAAGTTTTTGTAGTGTTAACTGCGTATGTTTAATCCCTTACAATTTTGTTATTGCAAATTACGTTGCCGTAAACTTACGTTTACACCACCAATACGGCGTTCATTGAACACCACTAATATAAATGTATGTGTGTATATAAAATTATTAAGGTGATTCATGTCATTTCGTAAGATTTCGTATGTCGTAAATCGTATTCTTTGTATATGAAATTGACATGAACGAACTTTTAAGAACTTTCGTACTTTTTTTTTGTAAATTTAAATTGGATGGTTTTTCTATTATTGAGCACTCAGGTAGGAAGGCAGCGCGAAGCGCAAACTTCAACTTCTTTTCAAATATTTATATTTTCAGTTTTCCTTTGGTCTCTTTGACCGGGGTCCCAAAGTTATAGATGATGAACTTTCCGCAGATGGTAAGTCAACCGCTACTCCGCGGAAAAACATACACGAATTCCGGGGCCTCGTCGCTTTTAAACTATAGCGACCTCGATTTAGCGCATCAAAGTTTGGACATGTCAAAAGCCATACGAAGGAATTAAAAGGAAAAAGAAAAGAAGGAGAAAAAGTTTTTTGCTCCAGAAGAGAGTTGGAAATGTTGCTCTAAATGAATTTGTTCGGGCTCAGTTCTTTCAAGGGTCTCTAGCCTGAAGACGTTATATTTGAAAATGACTTGTCACCACTGATTAAAAAAACATTTTCATTTAAAAAAAAATTTATTATTAAAAATCTCAAAAAATCCTTCATCGTATTGTGATTTCTTGCACCATTCCCTGGTCGACAAATTTGTCGCCATCCAACTGCGGTGGCTGTTTGGGTGCTTTATCGCTGGTGTGAGCTGGTCCAGTCTGTTGAATTTAAACGATGCGCTTATTTTGTTTGAGTGCCTGATTTGATTGTGATGTGATGTCTGAGATCCATAGTCCTTGGGTTGCATATACTTGCGTTTTAAGCGACGCTGAATCAAACCATAGTTGCCTCTACTTTCATCATACTAACCCTCAACCACAATTGTTTTTCTAAAGTCTAGGCAGTAAATTCATTCGAACTTTCATTTAGTTCATTTGAACTTAGACACATCCATGCAAACTTGAAAGCCGACGTTGCCAGTTGTTGGTATCAGCTGCAACGAAGAAACTACGTCCTTGCCTGAATCACGATGAATGGCAGTGCGACGAGACACAGCATGATGGTGGCGATCATCTCGTACGAAAAGTGATCTACATTGCCTGCAAGTGACCTGTATTCAGTATCGAGTTCACGTGTCTAATTTACCAGCAGCAGAACATTAGCAATTTATTTAAATTTTTCACAGATTTTTCTTTTTCGCTCGTTAACAAGTTTTCAAATTTATAAAAATATTTTTATTTGAATTTTTTATTTTGACAAACAACTCAAGTTTACGATTGCTTATTTACGACATAAGCATCAAATTTGATTTGTAAAGTTGTAAAATATTCGTATCTCAATATTCATATGAAATTTTTTTGACGTTTCGTAAATTCTTCCGATATACGAGCTTACGAAGTACATACGAAGTGACATGAAACACCTTATTGATTGAATTTAATATTACGTTCACACTGATTTCTAAATGCGCATTTAGAAGTTCGAAAATTCAACCAAATGTCAAGTGTTCACATTAGGGAGAAGCGAAAAATGCGAATTTAATTTAACAAGTATTCGAACATGCATTTACCAGTATTCGAACATGCCGAACATTTATAAGGCTGTGTGCCAAACGGAAACTTTTCACTCGTGGTAAGAAGGAAAATTCTGAGTTGAACAAAATTTCTGTTTATTGAAATTGAATTGTCATTTTTACTGCGCCAAATGAAGCATGAAAAGTTAACTGCTGCGTTTTCTAATATTTTTTTTATTCAAAATTATATATGTTTAATAAATACTGTTGCTTTGCGTAAATTAATGGCGTTTTCGTTTCTCCCAACAAATGTTGCCTTGTCGCAGTGCAACATGTTTTCAATGTTGCCCGCAGCCCTGTAAAAGTGCATGTTTTTTCATACTCAGGAAATGTCAACACATAATAAACGAATGTCGTGTTTAGTTATGTTTAGCAGCGAATAGACGTGTTTTTTTGCTTGCTCGTCGTTAGTAAGCTTTTCTAAGTAATAACCTAGCCAAATTGCAGCGAAGTGCTGTTAATATATAATATTGCGTGTATTCTTTATTGTGCTTTACTGGAAAACTTTCTACATCTCTTGACACTGTTTTTTAAGCAATTTTTATTGCTGTTTAAGAACGAAATATCAGTGAAACTTGTTCCCGCCAAATAATCCAGCGCTACAAACCGACACCATGACCACCAGAGCAAAAACTTTGAGCTCAAAAAATTTGCTTTCAACACCCACGCAGTCTGGATCACCGATGACTAATAACTCATTTCTAACTCTTGATCAACTGGATGACCGACTCAAACGACAAACAGAAACGCTAGTCAGCAACATGCAGAGCGAACTCAGTCAACTCCGCAAAGAGTTTACTCTTAAAATCGAAGAAATGGAGAAAATATGGGCTGAAAAGATAAGTAGCGTGAGTGGCGCATTAGCTGATGTTGTAGTGCGCGTTGATAAAATTGAGTGTGTTCAACGGAAGCAAGAAGAGAGTGATAAAAGGTTGACTGAAAAACTAAACGGCGTGAGCGACGCATTGGCTGACGTTGTGGTGCGTGTTGGTAAGGCTGAGTGTGGTGCTGAAGCAGCTGATGTTACTACGCTAAGAGCCGAGATGAGTGCTCTTAAAAAAACTGTTATTGAGTTTGAGCAAAAAGAAGTTGCTGCGGATGCCGTGATCTTTGGAGTACCAATGAATAACGAAGAGAGCTTGACATCGATGTTCAACAAGCTATGTTTCACCATTGGCTGCAGACCTCCATCACTCAGGAATGTATTTCGCGTGAATAATAAAAACAACAATAAGCGATGAATGAGGTATACTCCTATAGTAATAAATTTTTCCAACTCTTCTGAAAGAGATGCAGTTTTTCGTTCGGCTGCTCTGTACCGAAGAAATAGCCGTAGGGATCTTGCTCTGAGTGACCTGGGACTCAATTCAAACTCCAGCATATACATCAATGAGAGCCTAACACAGCGCAGTCGCCAACTCCTCCTGAGTGCCATTAAACTCAGGCGAAATAATCAGCTGTTTTCTGCCTATGCTAGGAGAGGGCATGTTTTTATCAAGAGGTATGAAAATGGAGAAAGCGTTTTAGTAGACGATTTAGACCAACTGGCTGCTATCGTTGCGGGTGAGCTGAATGAAAATGTTGAGGATGATAACAATATGTAGCGCGATTAATTTTAGTCTTATTTCTATCAAAATTACTTTACCTCTTTTCTTTACTATCTATCTCTGTTCCTCCCCTTTACCTATATTCTATGTTATTAGTGACAACGTATGTACAGATATCTGGTTACTTGGTTCTAACTCGTATATAAACTTACCTTTTGTTTATGTTTTTAAGTGTTATTGTTTGCCTATAGTTCCCTTTGCCTGTTTTTTCTTTAATGATTGGTACACATAGTTATCTGCATGGCATTAATGAAAATAATAAATCACTTATAAATGTTCTTTGTAAAAGATACTCTGGCCTTAAAGTAGTGCATTTTAATGCTAGGAGTCTAAATTCCACCAAGCTGGATTACATAAAATTTGTATTTGAGGAATCTTCTATTGACGTGATATGTGTGTCCGAAACCTGGTTCTGTCCTGAGGTGAATGATTATCCTATGCAATTAATAACTTTAATTTATTCAGAAATAATAGGCGGAATAGGAGAGGAGGCGGGGACGCCATTTACTGTCGCAGCAATTTGAAAGCTCAAGTTGTGAATAAATCTAATGAGGGTAGCATCGAATATATTAATCTTTGTGTGTCAGATAACTCCACAAAGATCTTTTTATCTTGCGTTTACAATCCCAATAAAATGCATAGCTTAAACTCTTTCTTCACTGAGCTATCTGAATTTGTGATTGATTATAATTTTTTTATTTTATTTGGAGACTTTAATGTTAACCTTTTATGTCTTGATAATGCGTCTAAATCTTTGTATGATAATGTGTCGTCTGTCGGTCTGTCAATTGTGAACGAAATTATGCCCACGCGATTCTGTAATAATGATGTTCCTAGTCTCCTTGACTACTTTATTGTCTCGGATAGTACATCAGTTTTATTGTTCGATCAAATTTACTTCCTCTCTGACAATGATTTAATTTTTTGTACCTTCGACATAAATCTAACTCAAACCGCTACCTCAAAAATTATATCCTACTCGGACTTCAAATCCATTGATCTCCAGGCCCTAAACTATGATGCCTGCCTCACTGGAATGAAATCTGGTTCTGTGTGAGTGTGGATGAAAAAGTTACATCTTTTTCAAACAAGCTTAGCAACCTTTTTGCTAGACATGTTCCTACCCGGACAGTTGTTATTAAAAATGTCTCGTGCCCCTGGTATTCAACAGTTGTATTGAATTCCATAAAAAAACGAAATAAACTTCACAGAATCTGGAAGAATAATCCTACACCAGAAAAATGGGAAAACTACAGGGTGGCACGGAATGCTTCAGTTATAATAACTAGGCAAGCCAAAAAAAGGTATTTCTCAAGCAAACTAAAAGCTTCGCTTCCATCAAAGGTGCTTTGGAGAAACATTAAAAATCTTGGTATTGCTAATAAACCAGTAGCTGAGTGTCTTCTGGACCCTGATGTTCTAAATGAGTGTTGGTAGTTTTGAGGAATTACCAAATATGCTGGTGCAACCTAACTTCCAGTTTTCCACTGTAAGCGAATATGAGGTCTATAAACGCATTATGAATGTTAAATCAAATGCCATTGGTGAAGATGGGGTTTCGATTAAGTTTATTAAACTAATTCTAGCTCACGTAGTTGACCCGCTTACGAACATTATAAATCATTGCTTCACAACGTCATCCTTTCCTCAGCTCTGGAAAATAGCAAAAGTATTGCCTGTCGCAAAAAAACCATCTGCGTGTGAACCTAAAGATTTTAGACCGATTAGTATTTTATCATCTCTATCGAAGGTCTTCGAAGCAATTATGGCCGGTCAGGTTTCTGATTATCTTACTGCTAATAGCCTCTTATCTCCACTACAATATGGCTTCCGTTGTGGGCATAGTTGCTCAACTGCTAACGAACACAGAATTTACTCACCCGTTTGTACTTATTTTAGAATCGAACACGAAAAAAGGCAAGGGCAGTGAAAAGGTAACATTTTTTGGTAGAAACGAAAACGCCATAAGATTATTAAAGCAATAGTTGTGAAAACATGTACAAAAATTAAACAAAAAACCATTTGGTCTTTTGACAAAAATAGGTCGTCGTCAATATAATATCTATATTGTGTTAATTTGTTGAAAATGCATAACCAATGAATGCTGCTCAGTACATATGTAGTTCAAATTAGTATTTTGTACTGAAATCTATTGAAATGTAAAAACAAAATCGACGTTTCTGCACATGTAAAAATTTTCACTTATCAGTTAAGTGTACTTAACCATCGATTTATTCATAATTATTTTCATTCAACATGTTTTTGATATCATTTTATTCCATTTATAAAATATACTAATGAAAAAAAAAATCAGTAGCAGTGCTAAAATTTTGTCCACCGAACCTAAAAACCTTAAAACTTAACACGCACTCCAAAAAAATCTCACTTAGTCTTGACCTTGCAACACCCGAAGTTGCAAATTTTTAGTAAACCATACAACATTTGAACACGTGCTTTGAAAAAAAAGTTCCAGTTGTACCCATTCTAAAATTAACCTTGATGTATTTTACGGTGATTCCCAAAATATTTTGGCTATACCGAAATCCGTCAGTAAGCTAAACCATTTTGCAAAAACCTCCAAAGATCATGTTTTCCGTATATGTATATATTAACAAGTGTAATAGTTGTAAGCAAATAAACTGTCTCAAGTTATAGGCCTGGAAAAGTTCGTTCAATCTGAACCAAAAATTTTAAAATATTTGCAATTGGATTAATGATAATAATGTTTTCATGTATTTTTTTAGATTATTTTCACAAAACTTCAAATAACTTTATTATTTCTTATACAATCTTCGTAATCAATATACCATTGGAAAAGTATGGACGGCTGTCATTTATTTTTGGACAGAGTTGCTTAAACCGAATAACAAAAAAGGATTAATTTAAAAAAAAATTATATTGGAGAAAAGACCTGCTGGAAAAATACTGTAAACCATCAATAGGCATGTGTGGCTCTTTATTTAATAATGTGTGGCTCTTATTTTATTTCCCCATTTGTGTGCAATTTACCTGAAGGAAAAATTTTCAAAATCCAAAATACTGTATATTTATACTCTATAATTACATTTATAAATCCTTATATACATTACATTTTGAGCACGTGTATTGTGTATTACATTTTGAGCACTACACCACCGCCCGCACATTGCTTTAATGAAAAATTAATATATTCTGAATATTAACAGCATCCAGAAACATCATCAAGCAATACTATTTTTTCAGAAAAAAAAGTCAAAATAATGTAGCTAAAATATTTTACACAACCCTCCTCTTAATTTTTCCAAACTTCAATGCAACTAAGACATGCTTTTTTTTAATTTTCGCTGTGTCAAAAATTCTCTTCCCTCTTGTCAAAATTTATACCATACCCTGAGTATCAATCCGAGTCAAAAGTTTCCGATTGGCACACAGCCTAAGCAAAAAAATCTGACAGTATACAAAATTGACTACTAATGAAACGAGTTCAAGTCAGAGATGAGAAAAAAGTAGCGAGTAGCAGTGTTGCCGTTCGAGAATTTTAAAACGAAGTAAAATAGGCTACAAGATGGAAGTATTTTCAGAGATTTCGAAGTGTTAAAATAAATTAATTTTGTTTTTAACATGAATGTTTATTAAGCATATTCAGGTACATTTCAAAATTAATAACGAAAAAATCAACAAAAATATTTTCATAAAAATCAATCAATAAAGTTTAATAAGAAAATATGCGTTCAATAAGAAAATACTGAAATACATTTCAATCACTTATTTGTATAAATTAACAATAGCTGCGTTCGATTCGCCAGCCTATACTCGCTTATTGTCGCTTATTTCAAAATTTGTATGAGAAAACAACAACAAAGTCTCCAGCTAGTTGAGCATAGAGAAAGTCAATTACCTATTGAGTTGAGTAAAGTTGCGTTGCCAAGTTCTTGCTTTTTAGTTGGTTTGTGTACGGGGTAGAGTTAACTGTCATAGATTCTGCCAAAATATGACGTGAGTACAAAATCAAAATCAAATTTTTTCAAGCAGTCAACTGCTTATACCCTAAACCTGAAAGGTCAGGGTATATCAACTTTGGCCAAACGTTTGTAACACCTAGAAATAAGCGAGCCCAGTAAAGAAAAGTATATATATTCATGATCACCTCGTGGGTCGATTTAGACATGTCCGTCTATCCGGTCGTCCGTTCGTCAGTCTGTGTGTTGTCCGTAAACACAGGATAAGGAGTTGAGATAATTGTATGATACAATACGATACACTCATTCACATGGACCCAAGGATCTGCACTATTAAGAATTAAATTAATTAATTAATAATTAAGAAAAAATAAGAATTTATTTATGTTTGTTTAAGTATATCAATAAATATTTTTATATGATAGGAGGTATTCCATAGTCGGGCTAGACCGACTTTAGAGTTTCTCTGCTTGTTTATTTTCAAAATATTTTAAAATGTCTTATGTCTATTGATTTTTTGAGAGGTAAAAATTTTTAATTTATTTATTGATGTGGTCGTCATGACAAAAGTGTTGCCAACTATTGAGCAAATAAAAGTTAAACGAGTAGACGTTTTATTCACAAGCGAGTTGAGCACTGGCGAATCGAACGCAGCTAATGTTAAAAAAATTATCTATTTCTAATTTCTATTTTCTATGCAGCTATTTCTTCGGTTCTGAAGTAAATATCACTGTTATAACAAACATTCGATAAAGTATTCGTTTCGGAATTCCAATTTAAAAAATTATCATTTAGAAAGTGGTCCTTTATTAGCATTATCGAATTTGCGGTGCTAAATTTAAACTTATTTGTAGTTGTATTTTTAATTAGTTTTAATTGTGAAAATACCCTTTCTGTTGTTGCACCACCGTGCGGTAAGCTTAGCAACGCTCTTACGAAAGTTTTTATTTTTTGGTACATCAGGTCTTCTAAGGCACTTTTTAATTTAAAAACGCAGAACCAAAGCTCTTTAAATCCTTTTTCAGCTAAAAAATCATTTAATATTAAAAGACGCCATTCCTTTTCTAGTTTATCCTTTTCTAGTTTTATGAGGGGGACCAAACTATAAGCTAAAGATCTTGTATCCAAAATTTGTAATGTTCTCAAAACTGGATATTTGAAATTGATTCTTTTCATAATTAGTGTACGAATGTAATAGAAATGTACACAACTTTTTAAAATTTCATTCTGATCTGTTACAGATACATCATAGGAATTAAATTTTATCTGGGCTCTAGGCACTATATATATATCAGACAAAGGCTTAATTCTAAAATTATTGAGATCATTTTCAAAAATTATATCAAATTCTACGGCAGAGATGTCAATAAATTAATAACAATACTTCTGAAATACAATTTTAATGATTTTAACAACTCATGAAAACTAAGCGATTCTGTTTGAAATTCTACATTAAGTGAATTAACAGCACTCAGTGCATAAGACAAGAATTGTAAATATATCACATTTGAATCAGTCATTAGTGATTCTGATATTGCAATACGACTTGCAATATCAGAGTCTTCCTCGAAGTAATTAATTCTTACAAACTTACATTTCAACAACCTTCACAACGCGCGCTTTTGCAAGAAGTATTTAATCGAACATAGTGTTGCCACTATCATTAAAATTCTCTAATCCAATACAAAACTCTGTGAGAGAAGGTACAAGTTATGAATTCCTTTACACCAACAGTTATGCCATGTTATTGATTTTTTAATGTGAAATTAAGTGAAAAAATCAAAAACTATAAAAAGTTTTAATCACTCAAAATCGAAGTGTTTCCACAAAAGAGGAAGTGTGGAAGTGTTTGACATAAAAGTGAAGTAAAAAACTTCGATCGAAGTGAAAACGGCAACGCTGGCGAGTAGCAGTTTTTCGAATATCGAATCAGGGTCGCAAACTGCTTAATGCTCATTAGAAGTAGCATTTAAGTGAATTAACTTGACAGAATTTTCTATGGGTAAATGCATTTAGAGAAGCATTAATGAAATAAATGCGAATTAAGCTTGAAATGCATTTAGCTTCCAGTAACAACATAGTATTAGGTACTATTAGGCCATTTCTTCACGGAGCAATTCAAAAGTAATGCAATTGCAACACAATTGCTTATAAAGTTTCAAATCACTGCAATTCAAAACTTAATTGCAACCTATGCTTTCAGAAGAGCAACCAATGTTACATGCAACATTGATAATTTTTATTGAAATAGACATAATTTTATCTAAGGGCCCAAAAAAACAAGCGGCGTGGGCCCTAAAGTACAATTTTTCTTATTTTTTACTATACGCGAAAAACAAACGGAAAAAGGTTTGGGTCCATCCGTACATTAAAAAAATAATATAAACCGCAGATTGTTCGTGGTAATATAAACCGCAGTAAAAGAGATGCAAAAAATTGATGCTAAATTCATAGCATTGTACAGAATGACCTAATACTATGTTCACACTGAGATCAAATTAGGTAATTTCGAGAGATAATTTCGAAATTGTACAAAAGTGTTCACACTAGTAGTGTCCGACCGAATATTCGGTTTCGGTTTCGGCCAGTTTCGGCCCTTTCAATCAGTTTCGGCTATTCGGCATCAATATGGCCGAAACCGAAAACGAAACCGAATATTTGAAGACACTACTAATTCGGTTCTTACATATATTTCAATGGTAGATGTGAGTTCGCTTTCATCAAAATTTTTAATGGTGCTAAGTAGAACAAAAACGTGAAATTCAGTCATTTGATTGACCGTGTGGGTTGGATCCAACACAAAACGATAAATGTAGATTGTTTATTTGACTAAATTTCCAGTACTTGAACTGGAAATTTATTTTGTAAAAGAGATCCTTAATCTGGGTTTCTAGTACATGAACTAGAAATGCCCACCACTCAATAAGAACACAAGTCTACGCTTTGGTTTTCTGACTTCAACTCCACTTTTATTAAATTGGAATGATATTATTTATAATGACAAACAATAATACAATTAAAACGCATACAATCTTAATATTATATCAATAGTTAATAACAGGGCGTCTCGACTGGCAATAAATTATTGCTTTCCATCTGTCAAACAACACAAATTGCCAATGGAGACCGCTTAATTGCCATGGTTGGCAATATATGGCATGCAATATTGAAAACCATATATTGCCAACGCGTAGTTGGCAATGAGCTGTAATTTTTATTGTTTGACAACCATTTTGCATTTCTCCTGAAAATTGAATGCGTGAACATCGTATTAAAAATGGACTGGTGCGCAGCAGATATTTATAAAATTATAAATATCACCCAAAATCTCAACTTCTTTCTTGTAGCTTCTTCATTGTATAGTTTGCAGAGTTTTTTAGGCCATCTAGCGACCGAGTACAGCGTACCAACTTGTTCGATGTCCTTTCAAAAAAGCACATAACATAACATAAAAGAACCCACCCTTGCAATATGGTCATTGCTTTCAATTGAATTTGACAGATAGAAAGCAATAAATTATTGCCTGTCGAGACGCCCGGTAATACATAAATATCAATAACATATATACGTGTCAATATATTAATGTATATATAAAATATAAAATCACAATCAAAATATAAATATGTGTAACAATGTAATGCCTTGTGTACAAGATAACTATTATTTCAACTATAATAATTGTAATTTTAATACTATATCATCTCTCTTGAATGTTTGTGATTGGGATAACCTGTTTTTTGGAAAAAGTACCGCAACGTGCTATGACATATTTAAATCTAGTCCATAATATCTGCAATGATAATATACCACGAGTTTCCCGAAAGAAGTATAAACTGCCCTGGTACACTCCAGGCCTAAAAAAACTAAAAAATTTACGGAACAAATTTTTTAATTTATTTAAAGTAACTAATAACTCAGATCATCAACTTAAACACTCACATTATGTAAGAGAATTTAACTTTCTGAACAAATTTTTGTATAAACAGTACATTCTTAACATTGAAACTAAAATAATCTCCAATCCTAATTCATTTTGGAATTTTATTAAGTCTAAAAAAGATGGATCAAATATCCCCACTTCAATGCTCTATAATAATAAACATTCTCATGTAACTTCGGAGACTGTTGATCTATTTGCGGATTATTTTAAATCTAATTTTGAACATGATTGTATGTCACTATATTCTACCAATCTTGATGACGTTACTGAATTCATTGACCTGGGTTCTCTGTCGTTATTTGATGCAGAAGTTTCTAAAGCTCTTTCCTTATTAAAATCCTCTTTTAAGTCCGATGTGGATGGTTTTTCCTCTATTCTGTTAAAAAATTGTTCTTGTGCTTTCTCTAAGCCTCTGTGTTTAATTTTTAATAATTCATTATTAAGTGGCAATTTTATTGATTGTTGGAAGATTGCCTCAATTACACCAATTTTTAAGAGTGGTGCCAAAGATAATGTTTCGAATTATCGCCCTATCTCAAAGCTTTCCAATGTCTCAAAAATTTTTTAATCTTTAATAAAATCTAAACTTTACTTCTTACTTAAGCACCAAATATGCACAGAGCAACATGGTTTTGTGATGGGTAGATCAGCTGTGACTAATTTGTCAACTTTTTCTCATTACTGCGTTTCATCATTTGAGCTGGGCTGCCAAGTAGATGTGGTTTACACTGACTTTTCGAAGGCATTTGACAAAGTGCCTCATTTACTGCTAATCAGAAAACTAGCTAAAATGGGATTTCACTCGGCCATACTAAAATGGTTTGAATCTTACTTAGTCTCTAGGAAGTGTTCTGTTTCCATAAATAATGTGCATTCATATAGTTTTCTGGCGTCATCTGGGGTGCCACAAGGTAGTGTTCTTGGCCCTCTTCTCTTCATTCTATTTATCAATGATATTAATAAGTGCTTCCGTAACTCACAATTTCTGCTTTATGCAGATGATTTGAAGCTTTTCTCTAAAATAGCTACTCATGATGATATCACTTCACTCCAATCCGATCTTAATAATGTCTTGGATTGGAGTGTTCGCAATGGCCTTCCTCTTAATATCAATAAATGTGCGCATGCTACATTTAGTAAATCATTATTACCCATAATGTCAACGTATTCTCTGGGCGGATGCCCACTAGAGAAAGTAAATTTAATCCGAGACTTGGGTGTAGTTTTTGATAATAAGTTTTTATTTATTGAGCACTTAAACTTTCTGTTACCTAAAGCATACTCACTTCTTGCTTTCATTCGTAGAAACTGTACTGATTTTCGCGACCCGCACACTCTCAAAGTGTTATTTAATTCTATTGTCAGATCTAGGCTTGAATACGCTTCCATAATTTGGAATCCTGTTTATACTGTTCATACTCTAAGATTGGAACGTGTTCAGAAATCCGCTACTAGATCAATGTTAAAACCACTTTATACAACTATGAACCTCCCACCTTATCATGTGCGTTGCTTATTAATGGGTATAAAATCTCTTGAAACTCGAAGAAAACTTCATTCGCTTTTATATATCCATGATATTTTATCTGGTAAAATTGATAGTCCTTTATTATTACAATTAATTGATTTCAATATCCCGTCTAGGCAGTTGCGATATTTTAAAATCTTTTTTATTAAACAACATCGTACAAATTATGCCTTAAATGAGCCCATAACAAGAGCCCTAATATTATATAATGACTTGTCCATGAAGTTTAGTATTGACTTTTCTGTGCCTAAAGATTGTTTAAAAAGCTTTCTTTCTTCTATCTTATAGCTAAGTGTTGTTATTGTAATTTATTTTCTAGTTTTGTTAATTGATTTTATATGTTATTCTTTTAACATTGTAAGCCAGTTTAATTTAATTTATTAAAATTGTACTTATTTCTAGTCTGTAAGAATTTATGATTCATAGACTCAATCTAAATAAATAAATAAATAAATAAATAATAAACAAAACTGTATTTAATGCAATAACGCAGACATAGCATATTTGTGAAGTTAAATTAAAATTAAATCAACAGACGGAAATTCGCCAAAATAAAGGTGAAGAATTTCTGTACACATTTCTTAACCTTGAGTCGAGCAAGTGTAGTGAACTTTATTTTTTATTAGAATTACTATGTCAGCGTTATTGACGAATGCATTAAAATATTGCTGGTTGACAACTGCAACATGACGTGCAGCAACATCCTCTCCCGCATTGAACGAGCGTTCAATAATCCAGCCGTACTTTTATATGTCAACGCAGAAGCTGTTAGAATACCGAGGAGCTGCTTGTGGCTGGGCGTTATGAATTATCTCTGACCGTGAAAGTTGTTCCATTGGTAGATTTGTCGGTGTTGCTGGAGAAGTCATTGATGGAGCTCCTTCGTGATTCCTCCCGTGCCGCTTGTAAATGATGAAAATGGCCAATATGATGACAACAGTCAAGAACAGGGCCAGATAACTCACTGCAAAGCTATGATATTGATGAGTTTTCAGTTTATTGGAGATATCGTTGATTTCGTGTGCGTCCAAAATTTCTTGCAGCCTTGACAAATCTGTAAGTGAGGGCTCATACTCAATTTCTGTGGTGTCTAAGACTGGAACTGATGCTGGCTTTGTTACATTTACACATGCAATAACAATAGAGTTCAGCTACTACAGCTTTTTCGCACATTCTCAGCATTAATATATATGAAGCCACAATCCAGATCTCATTGAAATATTTCAATGTCATGAATTCCAGTGGCTCCAAACAAATTAATGTGGGAAAAATTTACCCACCATAGAATGGATTGGGCTCAGGGACAACACAGGACATAACAACTAACCATGCATACACAAACACAGATCTAATTACACAATAGCTTTCAATCTACTTTTGAGTTGACCTTTTGACAAACTAACATCAAAAAATGTAGTTGTTAACAGAGGCACTCATGCGGTTCAAGGGAGCAGTAGCCATGTAATTTGTTCTACTAAATGGTAGATAAATTAAGTTGTTAGCATTTCTACTACTACTACGGTTAGAGTTGAAGTTTATAAGAGAAAGTAATTCCGGACAATCGAATACACCGGTTATGAGTTGGTGTAAATAGACGATATCCGCAGACTTCCTTCGTTCACTTAAAGATTGCATTTTTAAAAGTTTTAAACGATCCTCGTAAGGAGGAAGGTTCAAAAAATCAATCCCACTTAAGCCCCTAAGAGCAAACCGAACAAAACGTTTTTGGATTCGCTCTATACGTTCAACATGCACACTATAACTAGGGGACCAAACTTGACTTGCGTACTCCAAGTGAGGGCGCACTATTGCATAATACAATGTTGTAGTTGTAATCATGCTATTGAATTCTTTGGCCCAGCGTTTTATAAATCCAAGCATAGAAGATGCTTTTTTACAAATGTAATCAATATGATTGTTGAACGATAGCTTAGAATCCATGCATATACCAATGTCTTTGACGGCCTCAACACGACTTAAAGCAGTATCTTTAATATTGTAGTCAAAAATTAAATTATTCCTTTTGCGCGAAAAGGTCATAGTTTGGCATTTAACAGGATTTAGAAACATATTATTTTTAAAGCACCAAACTTCAAAAGATTTCAGGTCAGTCTGGAGTAGGTTGGAGTCGTCTTTAGTATTTATTGTTCTGTATATTTTCATATCATCTGCATAAATTAACAGGTGAGAGTGTTTAATAATGTGGGTAACATCATTAATGGCTAAAATAAACAGAAGTGGACCTAAGTGACTGCCTTGAGGAACACCTGATTCCGCAACAAATTCAGGAGACAGAACTCCTCGGAATCGTATTTGATAAGATCGTTCTGTCAAATACGATTTAATCCAGCTGACAAAATATTGTGGAAATCCCAAAAACTTGAGTTTAAATAAAATTAAATTATGTGGTAATTTATCAAACGCTTTACTAAAGTCAGTGTAAATGCAGTCGACCTGGTTACCTGATTCAATTGTATTAAGGCAGAAAGATGTAAAATCGAGAAGGTTGGACACAGTGGATCTGCCATTAACAAAACCATGCTGACGAGTTGTTATGACTTCTCCACAATGAACCTTTACACGATCGTACACAATTCGCTCAAAAAGTTTGGGAATCGACGAAAGCTTAGCGATGGGCCTATAATTGATAACGTCATTCCTGCAACCTTTTTGATATATAGGACTTATAAATGATTTTTTCCAAAAAACTGGAAAATAACTTTCTGAAATTGATTTGTTAAATAATAAAGAAAGTGGTTGACATAAAACGGAACCGCATTGAGTTAACAATGCGGCAGGAATTCCATCGGGTCCAGCGCCAAAATCTTCATCGAGTGTCCCAATATACTTTAAAATATCCTCAGAGGTGAAGGATATATACTCCAAAGAGACCCTGGGTGAAGAGTTCATATAGTCAAAATACCCTTCATCAGGATTAAAAGAATCTGAACAAAAAGATTCCTTGAAAAGATTGGCAAAAAGGCCACAAATTATAGATGGATCGTCCGTAAATCCATCAAGAGTTTTGAAGGATGAAGGAAATCCATCAGATTTTTTCTTAGTATTTATGAACCCCCAAAATCTCTTTGGATCAGACAATATTCTCAGCTTAATATTGTCTAAATATTCATTATACAATACAGCTGAGAGATTCTGAAATTCCAGAAACAAACGTTTGTAGATTTCTAGGTCACTTGAGCCCAAACTACAGACGTATCTCTTCCAAGCCCTATTCCTGTTATTGCGAAGTGCTTTTAATTCTTTTGTGTACCAAGGGTACGCCGAGTTTTTCGCAAATTTGAGGCTATATGGTACGGACTGAGAAATTACAGCAAAGAGTTCCAAATAAAAAAAATTAATGGATTCATTAAGATTATGTCCATTTATATATTCTAAAATTACATTAACTTTACTATTAAGTAATTGATTCAACTTCAAAAAGTCAGCTTTTTTAAAATTGAATTCATAAACCTTGTCCATTGAACTCGAATTCACTATATTCTCTCTATCCGATTTATACCAAATACTCAATGGTGGATGATATACATCAATAGTAGTTAGAGCATGGAAGGCCCTCTTAACAATGACATTGTTACTGTCCGTAGTTAAGACCAGGTCAAGAAGTCTTTCCAGACTATTATAAATACAACTCACTTGTTGTAAGTCAGAACATATACTATCAACGAATATATGCTCTCCGAGAGTCTTCGCATTAGATGCACAAAAAAATGTATCATCGTCAGAAGAATGCCATTTTAAGTTAGGCAGATTAAAATCGCCCAACAATAATATGTCGTCATTAACGTCAAGAATATTAAGAATAAAGTCTAGACAATCTGCCAGACTTGTATAGACCTCTGCACTACTGTTTGGTGGAACATATGCATTAATTATGTATACATTTGAGCTACAATGTACAACCTTTACGCATATTAGCTCAATATTAGAGGCGCAGGGAATATCAACAAAGGAACTGACAAAACAGTTCCTTACAGCTATAAGAACACCACCACCAACAGAAACAATATTGCTGGAGTGTCTGTCCTTTCTAAATACTTGGAAACTATTGTCAAACAACTCCAAGTCAGTAATGTCTTCATTCAACCACGTTTCAGTAAATGCGATAATATCTTCAGAACAATTCTGAGTCGACAGAAATATGTCCCGCGTTTTAGAACGCAATCCCCTTACATTTTGATAGTAAAGGGATAACCTATTTAGTTTTTTTGGGTCTGACGGGCGATGTTATTCGACCTTCTAGACTTATTTTTAGGTTTGAACTCAGAAACAAGAATATTATTGGCCCACTCATTAGAACTAAGAACAGTTGCAAAATCTTCAGCTGCAACTGTGAGAATAAAGGAGGCGTGGGTAGGCTTATTGCCGAGTTTTTTACATGAACGAAAAGCATTTTGGGGTAATAAATTACGCTGTTCGACAAACGTCAAAATATTGTTTGTTGATGTGTCGGGTTGTAATCTAGAGATAAAAATGTTCTTGGTCCTCGAAACTGCCTTTAGAGCTATTAACTCAGTTAGAGGTTGAACAGCAATATTTTGAGCTGCCAAGTTATCGCTTGAGTTTTCTACTAAAGTTTCCGGAACAGCATTTTCATTAGCTCTAGAAGTATTTGAAGCTTCAGGTAAAGCAATATTCATCTGAGGTACAATAATATTGTTATCAATATCATTTGTATGAATATTGGAGGCACGTGACGAGGAAGTGGGAACTGAAAGCCGCTTAGCCTGGGGACTAGAAGACCCACTTTGGTTGGCACGTTTGCGCTTATTATTTTTCTTCTTCTTATTCTTAGAGTTATTACTCTGTCTATGTGCTAAGTCCTCATCAGGAACATCGTTTGAGGATTGTTTTACTGAGACAAGAGTTTCAGAATCCGTCAAAGGAATGTTACTAATAGGCGAAGAAATTTTTTCCGTGATATTGCTGCAGTAGTCGGCACTTAATTCGCTTAACGAATTCAAAATGAAATTAAAATTATTATTAAGCAAGTTAAGGCTTTCCCCAAAAAGCTTAATTTTTGAATATAATTCTGCTGGGGAAACGACCCTGCACGTAGGGCAGTACCAACGAAGTCCCGAGTGTACCGAAAGTAAATCATGTACACACGAATTGGATATGTTAGCACAAGACGCATGAAACATTTGCTCGCATGGGCCAGAACAATGAAACATAGTACTTAATATGTTCTGACTTTTGCATTTCCCGTTTAAGGAACAAGCAGCAAAATTTTCGACTTGAAAATAGTCCATGCTTTAAAACTTAATTTAAATAGAGCAAAAAAGTTCAATGCACGCAAAAGGGTTAAGCACACAGAGCCTAACAGTTAAATAACAAAAACAAACACTGTGTCTACGCTGTACAAGTACGGACACCGCACAAAGAAGAACACAAAAATTTATCAAAACAAGCACAAATTAAGCAGCAAACTAAGTGCGCTAAAAAAATATTATTTTATAATTTAATAACTACAACGTAAAACACACGATAAATAAATTAAATTAATTTAAACGATTAGGACAATACTAAACACAATTACTTACAACGATTACTTGAAAGTTAATTTTGTAGTTAACACAACACTAACAAATATAAAAACGTTAAACAGAACACAGCACAACAACCGACAACGACCAAGGGACGAGATCAATTTACGTCGACAATGTGTCCAAATGCAGTGTAGGAAGTGCTTGTAAATGATGTTAGTATCGGATTGCTTGTTATCGTTAAGAGTTGATATTTTAACACACATCCTGCCGTTAATTCGATAAAACCTGATCCTTCCAATAAGATTCGTGAGACCTGGTGATCACATACAGCTGTTATTTGTATTGGCGTTGCTAGTGCAAACATCCATCGATTTCTGTCATTGACTTGTGTCCACACATGATCTTCCCTGTGCTCAAGATTACAATGGGATCGGGTTTCGTTGTTGAATAAACTCACTTCGCAGGCACAAACTTCTGATCCTTTGTTGTAGGTGGGCTGATTGTTGGCACAGAGATACAATTCGTTTTCCATTCTAAAACAAGATTGTAACTTTTCAACTGTGCTTGGAAAGTATTGATCTCGATGCGCGTTGATTGCCAGAATTGTTGTAAACAATTTTATTGCCACCATAGTGTTGTTAATTTTTGTGGGAATTGGTATAAGCCGATACAAGTTAAATTGATTCAAACTAGCTATCTGAAAAATTGCATGGTTCTCTGTTATCGCTGCCTTAACTTTCATTAACTTGTATATCGATAGGAGATCACCTTTATAGCCTGGGATCTGCATGGCTGGTGCCAAATGTGCTGTAATTCTTAAAATTTCATCGTTAAGTTGCTTTGGTGATATCAATTGAGGGCTGATCTGTCCGTTATGAACATTTGTAAGAACATTTATGAGCGCTGCTTGAACACGTTGAACGTTTGATGTCATAATAGATAATTGAAAGACTAATGATAAGAACATCTGGAATGTATGCTCTTTCTGTTCTTCCTGTTCATTATGCCGAAGTTGATTTTTAATATCTGTCAATTTTCCTTCAAGCCTTTTGAAAGCCATTTGAGTTGTGGTTTGATCATGTTTGATGATGTTAATGGTTGAATCAACTACCGAGATCTGTTTTTTCATCATGATTGTCAAATGCTGTTCATTGTTGTTGATGTCCGTTATTGTTTGTGACATCTGAAGGGCATATTCTGAGTCTAGAACTCCAAACAGCGAGTTAGCAATATTTCCAACAAAATTAAGTGCACCTCTTTTTCTACGATGGCTTCTTAACAAACCTTTATCAAGGTTCAGCTCTGTATTTGTGCGTTGAAACTGTGTGACTAGTTCATTGCATATTGTTGTTGGCTGTATTTATTCGCACATGTGATTCATAGTGTTGGTGCCATTTTTTAGTAGTTGAATTTCCGTACGCAATGGTTTGAGATCATAGTACACAACCATTTTCCATTCACTTGTAATGATTTAGCTTGATCCGATGTGTTCAAAGTGAATGCCTGCATTTGGATCAAATTTTGTAATTTTGATTGGTTCGCTTCATGCTATTGGCAACATTAACAGTACTGTAAATAATGTAATTAAGCTGTTATGCCGTGCAATTTTTGGTCTCTTTGGTGGCTCTTCATTAATTTTGTCCCTTCGTTTTCTTGCATTCTCATCACCCTTTGATTCTGTGCCAGTATCTGTGTCTATGGGTAGTCGAGCGAGTCGGTGGATTGCACGTTTATATGTTCCCGTTGCTGTTTTTACTTCAGCAACGCGCACTGCTCCGTCAGGTCCATTATATACTTCCACTACTCGACCAAGGGGCCAACGCATAACAGGAACATTGTCTTCCTTGATAATTACTAGTTCCCCGAGTTTAATATTATCGGTTTGCCTTGTCCATTTGTGTCGTTGTTGGAGTTCATTAAGATACTCATTGGACCATCTCTTCCAGAACTCGTGTTTTACTTGTGACACCAATTTCCATCTTGACAACAGCGATAGTTTCGTTGAGTTTACCTTGCTATCTACTTGGGCGGTGAGCGCTTCGCCTATGAGGAGATGGCCTGGCGTCAATTCAGTTAAATCAGAAGGGTCCGATGAAAGTGGCGTCAGTGGCCGAGAATTCAATATGGCCTCGATTTCCACTATTACAGTTTCCAATTCTTCATAAGTCAATGAGGCTGACGCGACACTTCTCAGTAGAAGATGTTTCGCAGATTTCACTGCAGCTTCCTACAGTCCTCCGAAATGGGGGGATCTCGGAGGAATAAAATGGAACTGGATTCCCTTCTCATTGCATGTTTTCCTTATTTGGTCTTGAGCGCTTGATGAGTAAATTGCTGATGATAATTCAGTCAATTCATTTCTCGCTCCGATGAAGTTAGTGGCGTTATCACTATACAAGTTTTGGCAGCGCCCTCTTCGACTTATGAATCTTTTGAGAGCTCCAATAAATGCGTCTGTTGACAGTTCCGTTACCAACTCCATATGAACTGCCTTGGAGGCAAAACAACAGAATACAGCTAAGTAAGCCTTAGTTGGCCTTTTTCCTCGAACCTTATAATGCACCCATAAAGGTCCCGCGTAATCGACACCAGTGTTAATAATGGTCGAGCTGGTGTTACTCTAGTAGCTGGCAGGTTTCCCATAATTTGTTGTACTAATTGAGGTCGAGCCTTATTACATCGGATACAATGCTGGACAATTGATCGAGCTGTTGTTTTACCCTTTATAGGCCAGAAACGTTGCCTAAAGGTTCCTAACAACGCTTGAGGTCCACAGTGCTTGTTCTCTTCATGTACCTTGATGAAAAGTAACTTTACCAGCGGGTCGTTGTACGGGAGCACCATTTGATGCTTAGCGTCGTATGGAAGTGCAGCCATTTCTAAACGTAACCCCACTCGAAGAATGTTTGTGTCATCTAGAAATGGTGATAAAGTGCGGAGTGAACTGCTCATTTTGACTTCTTTGTGCTGCTTCAGGTTTTGGATTTCTTCTTTGAAGTCATCGGCTTGAATGATCTTGATGATGACCGCCATTGCATTTTCTTGTTCGATTGTTGACAGAACCATGTGTTCCGATCTAGACTTCTGTTTGCACATTGTATTCTTGATAAACCTTAAGACATATCCAATTATTCTTTGAAGTGTACCGAAAGAATTGTGGTGATTAATTTGATAAATCCATTCTCCATTGGCTTGCCCAGTGAGCAATGAAATGGCTGTATCCTTTTTCTTTTCGATATCAGACGGAAATCGCAGCTGGTTTGACCACATTGAGGGCCATAGTTCTTGTTTGGCATGTAAGAACATCGGTCCTTGAAACCAAAGTGCGTTGTCAGTCAATGCCCTTGCTGAGCAACCTCTTGATAGTAAATCAGCTGGGTTTGCCTTCGAGCTGACATGTCGCCATTGCACAGGTGAAGTTAACATTTGAATTTTTGCTATTCTGTTTGCCACAAAAGTTTTGTATGTGGATGATTGTGCATTAATCCAATGAAGTACAACTTCAGAATCGGTCCAAAGGAAAGTAGTTTGGTTCTTTATCTGACAATCTGTTTTCACTCGAGCTGCGAGCTCGGAACCGACTAGTGCGGCGCAAAGTTCTAGTCGAGGCAACGATTGTGTTTTGAGTGGTGCAACACGGGTTTTTGCGCATAATAATCGCGTTATTATCCTGCCATCCTTCAGCGTTGTTCGTAAGTATGCTGCCGCACCAAAAGCCCTTTCAGAAGCGTCAGTGAAGATGTGCAGTTGTGTTGACGATGACAGTTCTCCCTTCTATATGCGTCTGTGTATTTTGAGATCGTTTAAGTTGCTCAAATTTTCTCGAAATGCTGTCCATGTGGCGTCGAGATCTGATGGTAGTGCTTCATCCCAGGATAACTTTATTTGCCATAGGTGCTGTATGAATATTTTTGCTTTAACAATTACGGGTGCCAATAATCCCAGTGGATCAAACAGTCGTGCTAAATCGGAACTGTTTGTTCGCTTAGTGATTGCCCGCACAGGATCCAGCGTTGTTCTGATGCAGAATACATCTGCCTTCGGTAACTACAATGAACCAAGTGTTTTTATTGAATCGTTATTGTCCTTAGAGAAGTCCAAATTCACTTTGGTGCTCTCGGGTTTCAAGACACAATGATGAGGAATGAAGTATTTCGGAGATGGAATTGAGTTAAGGTTCACCTTCTTCATGTGTCCTAATCTTTCGTACTCTCTCATGAATTCCACATATTGTTTCCGTACCTCCATGTTTCTTTGGAGTCGACGTTCAAGACCAAGAAATCTATTGTGCGTCATCACCCTTGATTCTCCCAATAATGCTGGATTTTCTAGAAATGGTAATTTTACGATGAAGCGTCCCTGGTCATTTTTGCACATATTTTGCAGAAAATGTATTTCGCATTGTTGTTCTGCTAGCGACATACTCTTTTCAGTTGTTTCAAACTCATCCATCTTCCATAACTTTTCAATTGCTTCGATTAGTGGACCATCTTTGCTATCAGTATCCGTTTTTATCCCAAAAACAGCACATGTCAATGATTCTGCCGATGGTTCAGTTGATTCACATTTTCCGCTCACAATCCAACCAAGTGACGTGTTTTGGAGAATTGGGCCGGTAGTCATTAACTGTATATGACCAGGTATTATGATACTGAAATGAAATTCTGCACCAAGCAAAATGTCAATCTTATCTTGCTTGTAAAACTCTGGATCTGCAAGCTGTAAGTTGGCTGGAATCTTCCAATTTGAAGTATCAAGTTGAAGATTTGGTTGAGCGGTAATAATGCTTGGAAGTACAAATGCCTCCAAATTTGTTGTAAAACTACCACTAGTCGATTGCATCTTGACATTAAGTCTCTGCGTGACCTTCTTTTGAGCATCACCAATTCCTTCAATGCACAAGGAAGCCTTGGTTGGAGACATGGATAGTCTCTTCATGAGACGTTCTGACACGATGTTGATCTGCGACCCGGAGTCTAATATTGCTCTAAACACCCCTGAATTGCCATTGGCCGCAGTGATTTTTATCCTTGCTGTGGCAAGTAGTACGTATCCTTGAGTTGACACATTACTTGCTGATGCTGATGAAACTGTTGCTTTGGAATATTGCTAATGGCTTCATTGCCTGACGGTATTTTTGCTTCTGGTTGCCTTTGATTTCCATTTTCCACATGTAACAGTGTGTTGTGTTTCTTATCACACTTGCAGCAACATCTCGATTTGCAATTATTTGACGTGTGATCGTTTTTGAAACAATTGACACACAAACGTTGTTTTTGACCAACGATTGGCGTTCTATGGATGACACTTTTAGGAATTTCTTGGAGTAGTACAATGGATGGCTACCATTATCACATAGTTTGCAGCTGTTGCTCGATGTTGTAATAGAAGACACAACTTTGTTAGACAGTTGTGGCAATGCAGCCTTATCCTTAAGTCCAATAGCTTCCAATGTATGAAACTGTCCTTCCAAAAACAGCAGGAAGTCATCCACCTTTTGTAACTCCTTTGGGTTCGTCAAAGATTGTTCAAATCTCATGTGTGTTGCTTGATCTAGTTTCTTTAGAAGTAAATGGAAAAGGATCGGATCCCAAGCCTTTGTATCAACCCCTAAGTTGTCTAGGGCCATGATGCATTCACGTGTTGTGTCGTGTAAATTCTTCATTGTTGCAGCAGTTGAGGTACCTGATGGCTGATTCACTAACTTTTCGATTAGCGTAGCCACTATTACCCTTTTGTTGTTGTACCGTTCTTGCAATAACGTCCAAGCGGCTACATAGTTGTTTTCTGTTGACGAAAAATGATTGATTAGCTTTGCAGCTTCTCCTGTAACGTTGGCCTTTAGGTACCACATTTTTTGGACTGCTGATATTGGTTGTTTGTCAATCATTTGGGAAAATAGATCGGAGAATTGTTGCCACTTCAGGTAATCGCCATTAAACTGTGGGAGAGTTACCTTTGGGAGATGCACTGTACTTTGCATTGTTTGATTTTCTCTCATGGTTGGAGCAGCGAATCTATTGCTTTGACATCGATCTGCTCTTATAGAGAGCTCTTCTAATTGGTATTGTACCATTTCATCCAGTTGGTCGTACTCCGCTTGGTCGAAGCCTGCCACTGCAGGATCTTCAAAGTGTTCCCAAAGTTCGTCGTACACCAATTCTATTTGAGTCCAAAGATGATTTATGTTGTTTAGTTTAATTTGGTAAAACTGCACTGGCTGGTTTTCTTGGACTGCTTGTATGTTTTCGAGTGTTCGCCTCAATGTGACCATTCGAGAAGTCATCTTTCTAACCAGTCCGTGTTGGATGGAAGCTTCAGATGATGCTCTTAAGATTGGTGTCTTTTCTGCTACATGTTGAGTAGTTGCTGTCTTCACGGTCAATGGTCCTGGTGCGATGTTCTGTTGAGGAGCTATGTTGGGTATATTTTCCATTTTGTCTTCTGCCTTGAAACGACTGGCTTCTGCTTGGAAGATTTCTCGATAGTTAGTAACTAGACTGCTGATTTTATCGTAGTACCCTGATATGAAGTAGTCTTGTTGCATTGGCTGATCCGTTATTATACGTAGCTTTTTATCTAATGCTTCAAAATCGTCCCAACATTGTTCCAACCGTCGTAACCGCTCGTTGTAGTAGGCTGACATTGACTTCCGATCCGCCGGATCCTTTTTGAAATTCTTTATGATCCGTTGGATCTCTTCCCCGAGATCCTTCCGATGATCTACTAGCTCTGATGTCGATGTCATCTTTTTTTTTTTTTTTATTTTTATTTTTAATTTTCCAGTACTTGAACCAGAAAATTACGTTGAATTGAATTCAAGTCAGAGTTTGTTTAATTTATGAAGATATTCTAGCACATAAACTAGGATATCTCGTGAAACTAGGATAATGCGTGAAGATATTCTAGCACATAAACTAGGATATCTCGCCGGGGCCTCCAAAAATGTTTATTTGACTAAATTTCCAGTACTTGAACTGGAAATTTATTTCGTAAAAGAGTTCCTTAATCTGGGTTTCTAATACATGAACTAGAAATGCCCACCACTCAATAAGAACACAAGTTTTCGCTTTGGTTTTCTGACTTCAACTCCACTTTTATTAAATTGGAATGATATTATTTATAATGACAAACAATAATACAATTAAAACGCATACAATCTTAATAATATATCAATAGTTAATAATACATAAATATCAATAACATATATACGTGTCAATATATTAATTTATATATAAAATATAAGATCACAATCAAAATATAAATATGTGTAACAATGTAATAAACAAAACTGTATTTAATGCAATAACGCAGACATAGCATATTTGTGAAGTTAAATTAAAATTAAATCAACAGACGGAAATTCGCCAAAACAAAGGTGTAGAATTTCTGTACACATTTCTTAACCTTGAGTCGAGCAAGTGTAGTGAACTTTATTTTTTATTAGAATTACTATGTCAGCGTTATTGACGAATGCATTAAAATATTGCTGGTTGACAACTGCAACATGACGCACAACAACAGTTACTATCGCAGCTCATTTTCTTTTCGATGCCAATTAAACGTCTTTCTGCCATTTCATAACTGTTCGGAAGAGGAGGCGAAAACTTTTCCAAATGAGCCCTGTTTCAAAATGCTTACCAACTCGCCGAGTCGTTTCTTCCAAAATTTTGCGGGCTTTGATGTTGTCTACCGATTCCAAAACTGGCGTTGAGGTGTCAATACCAAGGCTATCGCTTTCAAAATATTCTGCAACTAATTTTGACAAATCTTGCATTGCCTGCTCTTCCTAAATATGCAACACGATTGGTTGAACTGGCGATGTTGTTTTTGCTGGTCCAAAGGCGACCCATCCAACTTTGGTATTTGTTGCTACAGGATTATAGTCACTATCTTGCATCACTGCTGTTGCCACACTGATATCTACGTTATCTAGTCCAATGAGTGAGACTGGTTTCACATTTTTATAATTTTTTAATGGCAAGCACTCAAAATGTTTGAAATCCTCTTTATTGAAAGACTGAATTGGCAAACAGAGATTTTGAACCGTGCGCACTTTCTTTTAATTGTATTTATTCAACTCATTTGCACCACACATTTCCAAATTTACTCTCATTGATGTTTCAGTTACAGCTCCTTGTCCGTACCACTAAAGAGTAAGTGGCTGATGTCAACCCTTGAGTCCAAGTTCATGTGCAATCTCTTCTTCCAAAATGGTTATGGCAGAGCCATCGTCAAACATGGCATGCACATCAACTTTTCCACCTGGTCCAAAAAGAGTGTCTGGAAAAATTTTAAACAATTGACTGCATGACACGCTAGGGGATCGACAATTCAGCAGCGGCTGTGCGGCAGTGCACGTTGACGTCTTTGTAGTCATATTGCCTGTTGACTTTGGCATATACAAACTCTCTTTGAGGCGCATTGGTGGTATGTTGGCATTGCTATGCATTGTCGGCTGGGTAGTAGAAATTGATGCAGAGCTTGCATTATGATTTTGTTCCTCGTGAAGAAGCTGACGATGATGACGGCGGCAACCATTGATGCCACACACCTTTTTATTGTGACAGTTTGACGCACTATGACCTTTGCGCAAGCATGCAAAACACAAATATAAGCTTTTGACCTTCTGCCAACGACCCGTTACACTAAGAGAGCGCTGAAAAATTGTATAATCAGCTATCATGTGTCCTTCTGAACAATGGTAACACTTAAGTTCGCGCCTAGAGTTGTCTTCATTTACGTGCATCACTTGACGTGGCTGTTGTTGATGAGATGCGTTGCTTTTTATAGGTGTCAGGGCTGATGATGGCATTAACCAGTTCACCAGTTCCCCAGTTCACATAACCAATTGGAAAAAATTATGCACCGTAGGGTATGGCTTAATGTTAGCAATATATTTTGCCCAGTCAAATTGTTTATTAACTGGTAGCTTCGAAACCAATTGGTCTAACAACGTTGGATTTGCCAAATGTTGCTAACATCCTGCTGATATAAAGAAGGCAACTTCATTGCCCACCGTTGTTGAAAATGCATTTATTTGTTCCAACTTGTTATCTGGAATAAAAGGAATGTGTTTAATTTTTTGTAATTGAAAGCGTACCATCAAATCTGGCCTACCGAAAAATCAGCATAGAAACTACTGCTTCTCTGGCGGCTCCACTTAAACTTTTTTGCAGACGCATAAGATTCTGCCTGTCACTATAACCAAATGCGATCGTTGTGTCATTAAAGCTGGCTCTGAACAGCGGCCACTCATCTGCTTGCACCAAAAATGATGGTAAATCGTACAACTTCATATTTGAGACACTCTCGGCTAGTGCCAGGTTCCCTTTCATCCGTTGTCATTGTTGTTGGTGTTAATGGTGTTCTGGTATCTCTTAGCTGTGCAGGTAGTACTTCATTGTTAGGTTGAATCTGTGCACGAAGTCGCTCTAAGTCTCGTTGGCTTTCAACTATTTTTTTTTTAGATTACAATATTAAGTTATTTAACTTTAAATACTAAAAAGTTCCTTAAAGTGATATTTATATGATCTCTTTATTTATTATTTTAAAGTTGAACATTAATATTCAAACGGTCTTATTCATAAAAATATCTTGAAATAGATTTAAAGTGCTCAATAGTCAAAAAGCTTTTTAGAGATAAATTGCTTATTAAAATTTTGTTATTCATAAAAATATTGTCTCAGCTTATTTGTTAAAATAGGAACACTCTCAATTTGAAATGGGAACAGTGTCAAGAATGGTTTGTGAATTTGATAAATTCAATCATTTTTTGTTTATTTGTCATAATTTTATCAATATTTTGACATGCAAACAGTCAAAAAAATGTTTAATCTATGTTCTTCTCTGAAAAAAATTTTCACTTATAATTTTTATTTTCAATATTTTGAAATGTTTTGCCATGTTTCCATATTTTTTGAAACAGTTTGAAGTTTTTTTGACAATATTTGTGCTCACATTAGAGTAAAAATTTTAAAAAGGCTTTATCAAGGGTTTATTGAAGGTTACTCATTTAAGAGATTTTTGTCGTTATTGGACGTTTATGAATACTGTTTTTGGGTTTTTTTTTTTGTAAAGGCTTTATAAGAGTCTCGTAAATTTTTATGAATAAAGGCAAAAGAATATTTATCGTATATATACGTTATTATAATATGTTTCAATTGTTATATTTTTGAAGCTTTTAACAAAAAAATTAAAAAATTATTTGTTTTTTAAAACAATTTTCAAGTAGACATTCAGTTTCGGTTTCGGTTTCGGCCAAAATTTTGGTTTCGGGCGGACACTACACACGGCTTGGATAATTTCGTTTGACGTTTGGTTTATTTTTTTGTCAATTCATTATTGGCCACATTCAGCATACTCAACAGTTTCCAACTTAAATGTTCAATTAAAACTAGAAAATTCTTACTCAAAGTAAGTTTGTAAAACTATTTCGCACATAACCGTACATCTTATCAATTGTACAACTTTAATTCATTGAAAACATTGCTCTCCCAAGTTAAACTGAATGGGTTGCTATCCGAAGGTTCAAAACAGCCAAGTATCTGAATGTGACCATTATCATGTGTCATGTATAATTTTGACGGCTCAGCTGGAATGGATAGCAAGATTGTTAATACGCCAAAAAAGGGTGTGTTTAATTCACACTTTATTCAGATTTCAGGGTTGCAGTGCATATTTGCCTAAATTCGTAAGTAATTTAAATGAAATTACCTTGTTTGAGGTAATTTCCAAATCAACAAATTGTATGGGAAATTACCATAGTTCTTAGATCATTTCAGTCGAAATTACACAAAAGCTCGAAATTACCTAATTTGATCTCAGTGTGAACATAGTATAAGAACAAACACAACAAGTTGGTGATATAAATTGAAGCATGCTGCGTTGCATAAAACTTATCGCAAACGTGTTGCCAACTAGTTTTGAAAATGTTGCTTCATGTGAAGGTGTGGTATAGTAACATGGGTCAGCAACATTTCTTGCAATTGCATTGCTTTTGAATTTATGCTGAAATCGCAATAATGCGTTAGGTCGGTCGTGCACCGATCGTACTTTATATCGACGTTGCATAATTTTTCGAGATGAGCTGTCAGAACGCACGACCTATAACTTTACAAAACTCAATGTTGCGCTGACAGATCGTCCGTCTGTAATTTTGGTGATGCCAATAAAAGCAGCTATACAAAAATGCCCACAAAAGTGGTTTTTGCCTCAAATCTAAATCTCGCAATTTCTATATAAATATCTAAGATATCGAATAATACAAATAGATTAACATTATTAAAATGTTCATTTGATTACTTTAATAGCATGAGTTATTAAAAAACATTATATAAAACATAAATTCCAGCGATTATAAAATAAATCCCACGAAAATCTATCTTTGCCAGTGAAACTATAAAACACCCACATTTTAAGCACTTTCAATGAAAATGCAACTCTGCTCTATGAAGAAATGTCAAACGCACGACCGAGTAGAACATTTTTCTGCTTAGCTCGTTAGATCGTACTTTGGTCGTATTTTATCTCTTCTTCTTGTTTTACGATATAAAGTACGACCAACGCTTGAGATCGAATTTAGATTTGCACCATAGACCCTGTTTACACTGGCCTCACTCAACCGACTCACTTTGATGGTTATAGAAGAGATGAGGAAGTGGGAAGGTGAAATGTTGCGTGAGGCGATAGTTTTAAAATTGTTGAAATTATCGCGACTCACTTCGATTTGATATTTGTCTTTACTGCTTTTTTTTGTTGTGATTATATACAGCGCAATAAATAAGCATTGTTATTATTTACAATGTCCAACTGGAATAGAACGCGAACTTAAGCGCTTATTACTCTATATGAGCAACACCCCGTTCTATATAATACAAAAAGTGAAGATTTTTTGGATAGAATCAAAAAAAAATTAAGTTCTGGCTAGGATAACAGGGTCTTTTCAGGCTTCAAGACCACTTGTAACGCAAGATGAAGTAAAAAGCAAATTAAAGACCCTTAGGAACCAAAACATAAGGGAAAAAAATGCACACGTAAATTAAAAAAAAAGTGGATCTGGAGCTGACCAGGTGCATATGCCAAAATTGTGGTGTTTCAATGAACTGAAATTTTTGGATAAATTTGTAAAATCAACACCTTCATTTTCAAATATACAGCAGGTTGGTAAAATTAAATTTTTGTAATGTGCTTTAGAATATAGATTCGAATCGATATTTTCAGAGCAATGATGAGCATTTCTTGGATGAATCAGATACTGCAGTCTTGGTCGAAGATGCTGCTCCTAAAAGTAATGGGAAGAAAAACAAAGCATTGGATGCACAAATTTGTCGGTCATTGTATGCAGTGGAGGAAATGACGGAAAGGATGCGCGATAGGAGAGAAAAGACCTCAACTCCACAATTTCTGTTAGGCAAAATGGTGGAAAATGAATTGAATGGCATTCCAGAACATTTTTTTCTTGAAGCAAAATGGAAAATTATGGATATCATTCAAGAAATCCAAAAAAAATCTTATGCGTCAAGGGCTCTCCCACCAGAATACCAAACTCCACCCGAATACCACCCTCCGCCCAACATATTCAAGCGTCAAAAACATTATTGTGAAACGCGGACAACACCAAACATACATCCTTCGCCAGAATCCAACTCGCCACCTGAATACCACCCTTCGCCTGAATATCAGCCGCCGTCCAACATATACAATCATCAAAACATTTATAGTGAAACGCAGTCATCACCAGATATTTATATTCCTCCAGAATCTGACTCTCCACCTGAATGCCAGCCACCGTCTAAAATGTGCAAACTTAACGATAATTTGAAATTAATTCAACATTATCAGACTTTCATCCTGTTCGTAATAAGAAAGCTGGTCAGCAAGCAACACCATCATACGTCGTTATGCGTTCAGCAGTTCCAAAGCCGTTTATTATAAAGCACGAAAAGCCAAAAATTCTAAATGTCCAGATGATATCACAGAACTCTGAAAACTTTTCATGATCTTAAGCTTAAAACGAGCAGCGAATTTTTAGAACATTTAAATAATTTTTGTTATGTATTAAACAACTTTGTTTATCTTTTATTTTATATGCTATAAAAAATGAATAGTATATTGAAAAATATACAAGAATAAATGAATTATATATTGAAATGAATAAACGTTTATTAAAAAAAAAACAATAGGAGTTCAATATTAAGATTAATTTTTATTCAGAATGCTAGTAATCAAAAAAGTAGTGCTATGAAATAAAAAAAGAAACAGGAGATCAAGTGAGTTTTTGATTTTTAAAAAATTTCAAAAATAAATTTTTCCTTCGTTGTTTAAATATTCTGCATAAGTGTCTCGAATCTTCCCAGCTTCATTCGTGTGTCTTCTGGGGTTATCTGACCTTGAGTTCACGCTCGCAACACCATCTGTATTTTCTTGCGATATTGTCCATCCGAATAGCTTACACTATTTTGATTACCTTATGCGGTCTTAAGTGTATATTACTTTGAAAAATTCGAAACCGATTAGACAAAATTCCAAACGTGTGCTCGATAGTTTGTCTGGCTCGGCTTAATCGGAAGTTGAAGTTTTTTTGAGCCTCATGTGTGGTGTGATACGGAAATGGTTTCATAAGATGTCTTTCCAAAGGAAATGCATCATCACCAATCACTACATAAGGTAAACTCCTGTTATTGCCAATCAATTTATCCTGCGGGAAATATTGATTTCCATTAGAAAGAATTTTTCGCAAACTACAGCGATTGAGCACGCCTCCGTCACTAATTCGTCAATTACAACCTACATCTATATACGTTAATTTATAATCTGCATCGCACATTGCAAGCAAGACGATGCTATTGAAACCCTTGTAGTTGTAGTACAAGACGCCGTCAGTCTTTGCTGCTCTAAATGCGATAAGTAGAGTGGAAACTGCCATCGGCTCTGAAAACTATCAGCAATCCTTTCCCATCTCTGGCCAACTGGAAACTATATTATAAAATTAGCACTAATTCAGTACATAGATCTTATTCATTAACTTACTTCTAAGTATGTATCTTTTAAATTTTCATAGATTATTTCGCAAATTTCTGGAATACGAGTCGAAATAAAGGAGAGCGATATTCGAGTGTGGTACTCGGTGCTCCTGTATGATTCTCCCGTCGCCAAGAATCGTAGGTAATGCAGTAAATGCAGTAATATCTGGAAGCATTCTTGTGTCTTCTCGCTGAATGCATGTTTTTACTAGGTCTAGAAGCTCTGTAAAGGCACCCTCATTCATGCGCAAAAAACGTCTGAACACATTGGGATCCTCTAGCCTTAGCTCCTGATGCAGTTGATAGCTGGATCCTTTGTGCATCCTTCTTAATTTCCACTCTTTCACCCACTCCCACTTTTTCGTATTGTTTCTTTGTCTAAGTGATAACAAAGCTGCAGCATTTGCAGTGCTAATAGCTGCTAAGATACACAATTCCTCTTCTTCACTACTATCACTCATTTTATTTATTTATTTATTTATTTAATAAAACTAATTAAAAACTTCAAAAATAAATTAAATCAAAACAATGTTGAAGACAATACGACAATAACAACACGCAACTTCTATCAACTTTGGTTTCGAGGTAATTAGACTCAAAGTGAGGCTAGCGATGTGTGTGAACATTTGACAGCTGACTCACATCAAAATGAGTCGGTTGAGTGAGGCTAGTGTTAACCAGCTCATAAGTACACGTTGATCTCTACTCGAGCTGTCAACGCACGACCGACCTAACGCAGTCTTGCGATTTAGCCATTAAGGTAAGGTACTATTAGGCCATTTCCTCACGGAGAAATTCAAAAGCAATTGCAACAGAATTGTTTATAAAGTTTCAAACCACTGCAATTCAAAACTTAATTGCAACCTATGCTTTCAGAAGAGCAGCCAATGTTACAATGCAACATTGATTATTTTTATTGAAATAGACATAATTTTATCTAAGGGCCCAAAGAAACAAGCGGCGTGGGCCCCAAAGTACAATTTTTTTTTCTTTTACTATACGCGAAAAACAAACGGCAAAAAAGGTTTGGGTCCATCCGTACATTAAAAAAATAATATAAACAGCAGATTGTTCATGTCAGTAACAGAGATGCACCAAAGTGATACTAAATTTTTAGCATTGTACATAATGACAAGTGTCCGACCGAAACCAAAATTTTGGCCAAAACCGAAACCGAAATTCGGCCATTTTTGTAATATTCGGCCAAAACCGAAACTGAATGTCTACATGAAAATTTTTTTAAAAAACAATATTTTTTTAATTTTTTGATTAAAGCTTTCAAAAACATAACGATTCAAACAGATTATAATAACGTATATATAGGATTAATATTCTTTGAATATTAAAGTTCAACTTTAAATAATAAATAAAGAGATCATTTTTTAATACCACTTTAAGGAACTTTTTAGTATTTAAAGTATTGAAATAACTTAATATTATAGTCTAAAAAAAAGAGCTTGGCTGCATTTACAAAATAAAACAAAATACATAGGTCTGTTCCCGTACTTGAACATTCCGCACACCCTCTTCAAAAGTGCCACAACTCAAAATTTTTCAATTTTGACTTTTTAATATAAACCAATTCGTAATGCACATCTCCATCGACTGTTTGCTCTTTAATTTTTAAAAAATCATTTTGTGTGCTTCTTTTGCATGAAGTTCCTTGAAAAAGAAATAGTTTTTTGCCTCTCCTGAAAATTTTAAAATTTTGAGTTGTGTCACTTTTGAAGATAGTGTGCGATTCGTACGAATTTGCACGAATTCTTGCTATTTTCTACGATTTCCTGTTCCCGTTCCCAAAAAAATTGCAAAAGAGAGCGAAAATGTGAAATCCAGTCTTTGTCAAATGTTGCTATTTTCTGCTACACAAATTTGGAGTTGCAAAATTCGCAGCAATTAGCAAGTGCCATATTTTGACAGCTTATGTTTTGTCAGCCAATGTCAGTTGACAAAAAAAATTAAATAAAGTCAAATTAGAAAGGCAGCCATTAAAGCAACATGTCGAGAAAAGTAGAAATTAATTGTTCGACAGACACATTCATCAGAATAAAATATAAGTATATTTTATATAATTTTTTCCAATAAAAAATAATGTATTTTCTTCCTTAGGTATCAACTATAGTAATTCTGCCACCAACTGTTTGTTGCAGTTTCATCAAAAGTTGCAACTTTTTGCAAAAAACCTGTTCCCGTACTTTTTGCAATTTTTCACGCAAAGAGAGCACTTTTTACTTACTCTCTCAAATTTTTCAACTTGCGAATTTCTGTTACAAAAGTACGGGAACAGACCTCATTTATCGTTTTGTGCTGGGACAAACTCACTCGGTCAATCAAATGACTGTGAGTTTCACGTTTTTGTTCTACTTAACACCATTAACCTTTACAAAACCGGAAAATCGATATATCGACTCGGTAGAGTAAGTAACTCTAACATCAATAAACTTCCATAAAAATGTAAACAAGTGTGGAATAACATAATAAAAGTATAAATAATAGTATGTTCTTGTGTATATTATATTGATATATATATAATCATATAATCTGGTTCTTACGTGGACATATGTACCTCAACTTAGAGTATGTGATATGACTAAAGCAAATTATATGTATCAAAAAGTTAAAAAAAATAATGTGGAGCCACGCTGTCTCTCTACGTCCCCGTAGTTGGCTCTGAGTAATGCCAACGGAGAATCACTATAGCCTAAAAATAACAGGTTTTGCACAAAAACTAATATCAACATCGTTTTCTACAACCCCGAAAACCTATAGGAACCAATTTCCATTGAATTTCAGGATTTCCATTTTTTTTACACCGGCATTACCGGAAAGTCGATATATCGACTCGACCTGTGATCGGAACTTTACCTTAGTTATATAGAAGATATAACAACCATGTTTTGGGTATTTTCTATGGCGATACAAACTCTTCATATCCCGGTAATGTAAAGGTTAAAAATTTTGATGAAAGCGAACTCACATCTACCGAATACGTAGTGTTCGACCAAATATTTGGTTTCGGTTTCGTTTTCAGTCATATTGATGCCGAATAGCCGAAACTGATTAAAAGGGCCGAAACTGGCCGAAACCGAAACCGAATATTCGGTCGGACACTAATAATGACCAAAGAAAAAACACAACAAATTGGTGATATAAATTGCAGCATGCTGCGTGGCATAAAACGTATCGCAAACGTGTTGCCAACTAGTTTTGAAAAAGTTTCTCCATGTGAAGGTTTCGGTATAGTAACATTGGTCAGCAACATTTGTTGCATTCGCATTACTTTTGAATTGCTCCGTGAGGAAATGAAGCTGAGTTGAGGTTTGTACTTCTCCTTGAAATATGTGTCTAGAGACTTGAAGGTTGTTTAAGTTTGCCAAATTATCTCGGAATATGAGCTATTTTTTCTTGTTAAGTTGCAATAACTGTTGAACAAACATCTTCGTCGTGACAGTTACCGGTGCTTATAATCCAAGTGGGTCGAATAACTTAGCCAGATCAGAGCTGACGGTGCGCTTTGTTACTTTTACTGGGTTCAATTTTACCTTAACGCAAAATTTATCAGTTTTTGGTAGCCACATCAATCCCAGAGTTTTAATTGTATCGTTGTTAGGATTAGTAAAATCCAGATTCACTTCTTGGTCGCATTGTGGTATATTCTTAAGAAGCTGCGAATGGTTTTCACACCATTTTCGCAGGTTGATACCATGCTTCTTTAATATATGGATAAGTTGTTGTTGAGCTTCAATGACTGTAGTCAAAGTGTCAGAACCGCCCAGACCGTCATCTACATAAAAATGATCTTGTTAAATTTGAGCTCCCAATTGATAAGTATTGGCATTTGCAATTGCAATCCGCTGTAAACATTTTGTGGCAAGATAAGGTGCCGATCTTGTACCATACGTCACAGTGGTCAGTTGATGATATTTGATTGAACAAGCTAGATTCTCTCACCACATAATTAATTGGTATCGTTGATCATCTGGATCTACAAAAATTTAGCCGAAATCGAAGAAGAATTGAAAAAAGTTCACCTTGAATGGTTGGTCCAGTGTACATAAGATCATTTAGTGAATATTCTGATGATGTCTTGGGTGAGGTATCAAAGACAACGCGAAGTTTCGATGTCGTTCTGTCGGGCTGGAATACACAATGATGTGGAATCAAATAGTTCGGAGTCAATACAGAATCGAGATTCACTTCTTTCATGTGTCCAAGTCCTTCATAATCTTTCTTGAATTTGAATGTATTCCTTGTGTACGATCTCATTTCTTAGAAGTCGACGTTCGAGACTCATAAATCTGTTGTGGACCATGCCTCGTGATTGCCCTAAGGTTGATGTGTTTTTGGTAAAGGGTAGTCTAACGACAAAGCGGCCTTCCTAATTGTTGCAAACGTTTTGAGCAAAGTCAGATTCACATCAATGCTCTGCCCGTGAAAGATATTTCTTACTTATTTCGACTTCTTCTATTTCCCAAAATTGTTTAATCAGATCATTCGTGACTTCTTCTTCTTGACTGAATATACCACATGTGACAGCGTCGTAGCTGGTTGACCCAACCATTCCTGCTACTATCCAACCAAACACCGTATTCTGCAGTATGGGCAACTGTTCACCAATGTTGATTTGTTCTGGTTGGATCAAGTCATAGTGCAGTTCTGCTCCCAGCAGAAAATCGATCTTGTCAGATTTGAAGATTTTAGGATCTGTTAACTTAATGTTTTCCCGGAGTGTCTAGGTTGAAATGTCAATGCTCAGTCTTGGTTGAGGTGATACGATGTGAGACAAGACGACTGCTTCGAGTTTGGATGTAAATTTTCCAGATTTTGATTGTATATTCACGTTTACTCGTTGAGTTGATTTATGAGTACCCTTTCCAATGCCTTCGATATAGAGCGATGAAGGTGTCGTTGATAGAGATAATTTCTTAATCAGTCTTTCAGTTATGATGTTATTCTGAGAGCCGGAATCCAGAATTGCTCGAACTTTACACGATCTTCCATTATTTGCTGAGATTTGAATTTTTTCTGTGGCTAGTAGGACATAGTTGTGTTTGTTAGTTTCGGTTTGAGTCGCAGCTACCGTAAAAGTACAGTGTTGTTTTTTGATTGATCTAGACCTTGATGATTTATTGTTGTCTTCTGAATTTCAGCATCTCCCTGTAAAAGTAGTAATGTGTTGTGCTTTGATGAACATTTTGTGCAGCTTCGTGATGTACATGTCTGAGCTGTTTGATTTTCTTTGAAACAATTGACTCACAGCTTATGCTTCTGTGTCCATTTTAGTCTCTGCGATAGACATCTTGAGAAAATGTTGGCAATAGTAAATTGGATGGCCACCTTGCTTACAAACCTTGCAAACCTTGCAACTGTCGTAACTGGATACGGCAGTCGATGTTACCACTCTTTTGTTATTGCATCCTATGGCTTCTAATGCTTGAAAGCGATTCTTTAAAAATTTGAGAAATGTGCTAATTTTCTGAAGCTTTCTGGGGTCTTGAAGTGATTGCTCGTAAAGCATTTGGGTTTGGTGATAAAATTTATTTATCAACATGTGCAACAGCAGTAGATCCCAGTTATCTGTCTTGACTCCAAGATTCTTGAGGGCGGCTAAGCTTTTATGAATGGTGTCATGAAAGTTTCGAATAGTCTTGTCTTCTGATGTGAGGTTTGGGAGAGATATCAGTCGTTGTATTATAGCTGATGTGAGCATTCTCTTATTGCTAAAACGATCTTGTAGAGCTTCCGATGCAATGTCGGAATTATCTTCTGCTAACTCTAAAATAGCAATCACACGTTCGGCCTCTCCGAATACATTGGTTTTTAGGTACCTCATTTTTTGGATTTTTGGAATTTGTTGCTGATGTATCATTCGCATAAATATGTCTGCGAATGTTTGCCATTTCAAGAAGTTTCCGTCAAACTTTGGTACTGACATCTTTGGCAGATGTACCGATTGGTGATTTATCACATGAGCTTCATTGTTGACATTCTGATGTGTTGTCAACCATTCTTGTCACTGGGCCGGATGAATAAAAAGTAGCTTATACTATGTAGTACTAAGTACTAGCACTAGCTTAAACTTTTCAGTACTAGCTATGTTGAAAGTTTAAACTACAAAAAGTGTGAATGAAACATTGCTAGTACTGAAAAGTGATAGCTAGTACTGGAAAATTAAAACATATGTGGCAGTAAACTCAGCTCACAGAAACTGTTTGAGAGTTGCCAATGTTTACAAATATGTCTATTTTTCTTATAATTGTTTAGCATGATTAAAAGAAAAACAATTTGGTAACTCTGTCAGTTTGTGTTGATCATTAGATATATATTTTGTGGCACGATGGGTGACAAAAACAGTGCTAAATTTTTTGACATAGTTATAAACTATAAAATTTTATTTAAAAAATCGCAAGTGCCATCAGTGAGGGAGGCACTTTTTCCAGATCGGACAATTTTTGCGACTCCCAGCGCTGCAACCACGAGGCCCCGTTTTTCTCTCTGCCGGCAGTTTGGAGCTCTATAAAACCATGTTGGAGTGAAAAATATATATTTTTTAATTTTTTTTGCAACTTGTTCAATTCTCTGCAATAATAAAAAATTTTGGAAATATTTGAATAAACAAGATTTTTCAAAGCACTTTTTATTAAAACAACTTAAAACAAGTTTTATTTTCAGCACCTCAATAACAGGCTTAAAAAAATTAAGTTAAAACTAGTTATTTTAAGTACATACTAGTTTTTATTCACACTTATTTCCAGCAAACGCTGGAAAAACTAGTTTGTACTAGACTGCAAAAAGCACTAGCTTTAACTGACATTTTTATTCACCTCAAAACTAGTTTAAACTTAAAATTTGCTAGTTATAGCTTGTACTACATTTTTATTCACTCGGCCCACTGTATGACTCTGGCTTCGAGTTCTGAGTAGGCCAGTATGTCATATCTCTTCGTAGCCGGATCCTCGAACAGCTCCCATAATTTATAGTGGATCTCTTCAACTTGGCTCCACAGCTTGTTTAGTTTAAGTTTATTGTCTATAAATATTTACATTTTTTCAGACAGGCAAAGTATACAATTTAAGTCTAAGGAATACGTAACTGCTACACTACAATAACTTAAGTGTAATGAGAATTAAGAGCAAAAATAAAAACATTCTTGCTATCAGCAAAATCAATATTAATTTTAGAGCAAAGTGAATTATATTCTTTAAGAGTCCTATTTAATGGTTCATAAAGCAGATAATTTGTTCTACAAAAATTAATTTTAAAATAGTCAAAACGACGCAAATTTCTTAATGGAGTATTAAAGTTAATTGAACTTAACAAGTAGGGACAATTAATATTACCACAAACAATGTCGTAGAGAAATATTAACGACTGAATAGTACGCCTTGATTCAAGCGACTTTAAATTTAACAAAATACAGCGGGTATTATACGATGGTAATAGTTCAAAATTGACAAAACGAAGAGCAAATTTTAGAAACTTTTTTTGAATTCGTTCAAGTCTAAGTATATGAACAGCATAGAAAGGATCCCAGATAAAAGAAGCGTATTCTAAACGCGATCGAACAAAGGACAGAAAAAGACATTTCAAAGTATAAGGATCTGAAAAATTCTCACAATTTCGTTTTAAGAAAGCATACATAGAATAGGATTTAGAAAGCGTTATAGTCAAGTGCCTAACAAACGAAAAACTAGATTCAAAACAAACACCAAGATCAATAATTTCACTAACACAAGTTAAATTAACGTTATCAATATAAAAAGACGTAGCAAGAGCATTTCTAATTTTAGCATAAGAAACATGAAAACACTTTTTAATATTTAAGAATAAGCGGTTACGCTTACACCAATCAAATAAAACATTTAAATCTTCTTGGAGCAAAGAAACTTCCGAATTATTACGAACAACATTGTAAATTTTAAGGTCATCTGCATATAATAAGAAATTAGAAAATGAAAAACAGCAGCTAATATCATTAATAAATAATATAAATAATAGAGGTCCCAATATGCTGCCCTGGGGGACACCAGATGTTGCAATAAAAGATGCAGATTTAAAATTATCAACTTCAACAAAACAGAGCCTGTCAGCTAAATAACTTTTTATCCAATTTAAAAAGTTTGAATGAAAACCCAGTTTGGCAAGCTTCGCAACTAAAATACTGTGTGAAACTTTGTCAAACGCCTTGGAAAAATCAGTGTAGATGGCTTCAACTTGGCAACCATCAGCAAAAGATGACATGCAAAAGTTTGTAAAAACCGCCAAGTTAGTAGTAGTTGACCGCCCATGGACAAAGCCATGCTGAGAGGGTGTAATTATCCTTTTCAATGAGAAATCTAATTTAGATTTAACAATTTTTTCGAAGAGTTTCGAAGAGTTCGAGAGTTTAGAGATAGGCCGGTAGTTAGCAACATCATTTTTTCGACCAGACTTAAAGACAGGAGTAATAGAAGCAATTTTCCATTTATTAATGAAATCTCCCGACAGAAGAGATTTATTAAAAATAAGACATAAGGGCTTAACAACAGATGCTGCACATTTTTTTAAACAAAAGGAAGACAAGCCATCAATATCGGACTTCATGGAATTTTTGAGACAGGATATGCCATTTAAAACATCATGTTCGTCTAGAGAAAGTTGACCAAAATTGATACATGGTTCAATTTTATTAAGAATTTCCAAGTCATTCCAATTATGATCAATCAAATAATTGGACTTAAAGAAATCAGCGAAAAGATTTAGAGATTCACAAATGTTATTAGAAACCTTGTCATCCCAAAATAATGTTGTTGGAATGAAGGAGCTCTTATTCTTAGACTGAACAAATCGCCAAAAAACTTTAGGGTTAAATTTGATATTCTGCTCAACACTAAGAATATGCTGTTTGTATAAAAATTTATCTAAAAAGTTAAATTCCCGAGAGTAATGACAATATTTCTCTTTGTGGTGATCATTGTTTGTAGTTTTATATAATCTGATAAACGCAGTGTCTGATGTTTAATACGATCAGACACTGCGATGGAGCCTCTTGTATTGAATCGCCCGTTAGGGCTTCGGGGTAAGAGCTTCTTCGGCCTGAATAATCCATCGGAGGCATGGTCTTCCTCTGCATCGTCGACCCTCGGCTTTCACTTCAAACACCTTTTTCGCTGGAGCTTCTTCATTCATACGAAAGACATCACCCAGCCAACGTAGTCGCTGAATTGTTATACGCTGGACTAACTCAATGTCGTCGTAGAGCTCGTACAGTTCGTGGAAGGATAAAATATCATTAGATAATATCATTGTTTTCTTATAAGTATAATTTTTATAGTACAGTCAACTTTTTTCATTTTTAGAGATATGTTTATGTTTTAAGTGTCATTGAAAAGAGAATTGAATAAATTACAAGATTTATTACGAAACAAAAATTTAATTTATTACGTGAAATTCTGAGAAATTTGGACTCAAAGTTGAAATTTAGTAGTTTCCACCGATTGATTTCATCTTCAGACGAGCACAGCTCAAGAATGGTTAAGTCGGTGGGGTTTGTTGATGTACCGTTAGAAAGGTGATTTTATTGCCTTTACAATAAGCTTTCAAAATAAGTTTTTTGTGAGTTTGTTTTTGTGCTAGAAAAATACCTCCACCTCCGTACATAGTTGCACTCAGTTGCGGGATACCTTGTATATTAGATTTTCCCCATATACCAACTTTTAACTGCATTAAAACATTTTCAATCAAGATTTTACGCCAAAACTTTTAAAATGTTTAGACGCGGGTATTTTTAGTTTTGACTAGCTTTGTAAATCCATTATCAGAATTTCGGCTGTAGGTTATCAGGCTGTGTTATGCCGCGTTTCCATGCTATCTTCGACGATCTCCCACAATCACATTTTTTTTTCGAAAGAATGAGCATGCGACCCCTATCTTTTGGAATTGGCTAATGTTAGTGTGAAACAGTCATACATTTTCTACTTTTATAGCATGTGATATCCCTTGTGATTTCATAATATACTAGAAGATAGCAAAATTTCAACTTCTTTAACTTTTCCTATAAAAGCGTATCACATGATTTAATATTATACAACCGTGTTTATAGTTGCATGGAATTTTTAATTTTATATGACATATCTAAAAATTTTAATATTATCGGCAGACAAAAAAAAGCTTGAAATTGCAGAGAGTAAGTTTGTACAGTTCCTTTCCACGTAAAAAGCTAAACTATTCCTTTTCCCGCTAGATTATCGTCGCTCTATGGAAGAGGAAGTGCTGGATATCAAGAAAACAACACTCAACTTCTTGCCGTCATGCCAACTGATTCACTCTATTTGCCACAATGCAGTGCCATGGTGCCAGCTTAACGATACATAGCTATGTATGAACGGTACACCACCACTGCAAGGTGCTGGTGGTGATCCAGAAACTTCCTCGTCTATATTAAGCGAAATAAATGCGGCCGTAGAAGCAGCCATTCAACAGCAAACGTGCACAAGGCGGTCATCCATTTAATGCGTGTAGCAATGCGCCAACAGAATACGTGGTTGTTTCTGAAGCACAGCAACATCAGCAGCAGCAGCAGCAACAAAAACAACAGTAGCAGCAGCACCACCACCAACAGCAACAGCAATGCGCTGGCGTCGTACGAGTTTCAATAGCAACATCAGCGCTCTAAGGAAGAGGAAGTGCTCGATCCAAAGCAAAAATCGCTCAACTGCTTGCTGCCATGGCAACTGATTCGCTCTGTTTACCACAATGCAGTTAAAAAAGGCCAGTTTAATGCTACCCATGAATGATACACTGCCACTACAAGGAGATGGTGATGGCCCAGGAGCTTCCTCGCCCATGTAAACGATTTAAATGCGGGCGCAGCAGCATTCAGTCAACAGCAAGCGTGAACACATGGAGGTCATCCATTTGATGCGCGTGTCAACAATAATAGAAGCGCCAATAGAATACGGGGTTGTTTCTATGGCATAGCAGCATCAGCAACAACAAATACAACAACAACAGTAGCAATGCGCTGGCGTCGTACCCATTTCGGATGCAACACCAGTGGCAACACTTTGGCTCTTCAAATTTAGATTCTAATTCCACGGTCTACACCCCGACAGGTGGCCCCTCTGGTGGTGGCTCAAGCAATGGTTGCGATGTTAACACTTGACAAATTAATGCAAATCATTTACTACAACGACAAGTTTGACATTATTATTTTTAAAATTGAAACAATTAATAAAACAAACAACAATTAAATAACTAAAAATTGATTTGGGATAGGATAAGATAGTGAAAGATCGCATGGAGACGCCGCATTGAAGAAAAACAAAGAAAACTTTCATCAGTCTCTTCTCTGAAGAATTATGTCCATAATACCCAAACTTCAACAGCCTTAATCAGAACAGCATTTTAAGTGCTGCGTTATTTTAAGAAGGCGTTAAGCAACAAAACTGTTCGGTCCAAGTGTGAACACCCTGTAAAGCGCTTCTCGCTGCTCTTTTAAAACTTTGTTGGTTTTTAAGTTTGCAATAATAAAACCGACTTTGTGCGAACAACAAGTTCTTTGAAATTTCCGTGTTTTTATTTATATTTCGGCAACTCCCCAGTTATTTAAAGTTTAAAGACAATTCCCCCCGCATAAATTTTACATAGTCCATCGCGAGCCGGGTTTAAATTAAAATACAATATAAACTATTAACGCGAGCCGCCGCGAGTTTTAAAAAAAAAAAAAATCAAACAAAAACTATTAAGCATACATATATTATATGCAAAAGTGTTGAAGTGAAGTGAAAAAAAAGTTCTTAAAAACAAAAAAAAAAAAAACATAAGAACTCAAAATTGAAAAAAAAGCTTATTTTAAAATAAAAAAAAAAACAACCAAAAAAAGCAAGCTTGAGTGCACCAGCAGCTTCAACAGCAGCGGCATCAACTTCATCATCATCAACACCAGCAGCTTCAACAGCAGCGGCATCAACAACAACAACAACAACATTATCAAGAACAACATTTATTTAAAAAAGCAGAAAAATAAGGTAAAATTTTTTATTTTAATTAATATTATATTTTTTGTATATTGCCTTTTATTATAAGTTTATTATTTACTAATAAAAGAGAAAAGTGACGTTTTTTCGTTTTAAAAATTCGCCATTCGCGCGCGGTCAAGTGGGAAAAAAAAATATTTTTTTGTAAAGTGCAGGTTATAGTGTGATAATTGTATATAGAGTTGTACATATCGGTTTTAACCAAAAATTTGGCGGGAAAACCACATATATGTATAACTTTATTTACAAGGTTTCTTGAACTTGAGACTTCCAAAAAATTATTTTTCGTCTATTTCTTTATATAAAACAAAAAAAAAAAAAAAGTTTTTGTGCTCACGGTTGACTTTAAATAAAAAGTCAAACTTGTGTTTTTTTGTAAAACTTACAAAAACAAAAATATCAGCACACTGGGCTGAGTTGATATTTTTGGAGCCAAAAACAGGCAAAAATTGTACGGAGCAAGAGTCTCAGCAGCATTTCTGCACTCTTGTTCAACAATTTTTGCATTCCCCTTTGTGCGGTGTCCGCAGCGATCGACGCCAGAACCGTGCTTTGTGCTTGCTAATAGCAACCCCAAGTTGTGTTTAAAAAGTATTTACTCTCTCACGCACTCAATTTAATTGTTTGCGTTCAAAGCTGAGACTGCATCTCGTGCCTGCTGCACTTGATACACAGCTCTTTAGCCGGCTGCATATACTTGTAGTGAGAAAGTAAATAAGCTGCACAGTGGGACTAAGGCATCAATTTGCAATCAAAATTGACTTAGTCTATTTTCATAGGAAAATTGCACTGTGGGCAAGAAACAATATTTTGCAAGCACAAATTTATTGAGAAAAAAAAGGAAATAATAATATATTAATTAAATAAATTTAAAATAAAAATATTTTATATATAAAAAAAAAAAAAATTTTTTTTTCTCATTGTATATATTAATTAAATAATATAAATTAAACAAAATAATTTAAAATTTATTTTATTAATTGTTTTTACGGGTATTACTGCATTTTATATAGACATATATATATATTTATATATTATTTATAACAATATATTTTATTTTAAAACAAAAAAAAAATTTTTTTTTTTTTTACTTGTTGTTGTTCACATTTGTCTATACATTTATAGACTTTTGTTGTTTTTTTACTTCTTAATTTTACACAAATTAAATAAATTATTAATAAACAAAATAAAATGTCCTCTTTAAAGGCATTTATTCGTCTGTCTGATGCGCTGGTCGAGTTTGAAACGGACTTTAATGCCGTTGAAACTCATGACGTTTTCTCCCTGGAGGCTCAAAGTGAAGAGCTAAAAGCCCAGTGGAGAAAAGTTAAAGCCGCATATGATGCTTGTTTGGACAAAATGTCCAATGACGAGGATTCAGATCTTGAATCAATTAAAAAAAAGTATCGCGCCTGCTATCAATCTTATATACGGGTAGCAGGAAGAATTTCTGAGTTTTCTCAGAATAAGCCCTCGAAGCAAACAATTGCTTCAGAGCCGGCGGCAGTCATGGGCCACAGCATGCCTGTGCCACCATGTGATACTGAGGTTTTCAGTGGTGATTACCTCTCATGGCCGTCCTTCAGAGACATGTTTACGGCCATTTACATAATGAACTCGCGGCTAACGTCAGTGGAAAAGTTATTCCACTTAAATCAAAAAACACGGGGAGAAGCAAAAGAGATTGTTCGAAAATCTCCTTTAACCAATGATGGTTTTGCAAAAGCTTGGCAAGATTTATCTGACCGATACGAAAACAAGCGTATCATGGTCAACAGCCAATTAAAAACATTATTTAATTTACCCCATGTGCCAAAAGAATCTGGCACAGAACTTAAAAAACTACAAAGAGATATCAATGGTTGTATTTTTGCTCTAAAAATGCACAACATTGATATCAATAACTGGGATGCAATCTTTGTTTACCAATGTTCGACAAGATTGCCAGAGGTCACGCTCTCCTTATGGGAGCAGTCTATTTCGAATAAAAACGAAATTCCGAAATGGACTGATCTCGATTCCTTCCTCACGAGTCGGTTTCAAACTCTTGAAACCGTGTCTGATATTCGCAGCTCTAGCGGCGCAATACCGAGACAAAACTGTACCACATCTTCCTCCAACTCTAAACCAAACCAGAGCAATTCATCTGGTAAAAAATTAAATAACTACCAAGTTAAAATTACTTCAGCGAATTGTAAGCTGTGCTCTACCGAACAGCACGCACTTCGCTTTTGTCCCCGTTTTCTGAGAATGGATACTCAAAATCGGCTAGCAATGATTCGCAAAAATAAGTTTTGCCTCAATTGCCTAGCCTATTCTCATGAGGTGAAAGAGTGCAAGAGTCAGTATTCGTGTGTGATGTGCAAACAACGTCATAATACTCTCTTGCATCGAGACTCGACTCCACCCCAATCCCCTACTTCGAGTGTAGACTCAAGTAGGTCGAGCTCTCGACCCAACCCCCCGGGCTCTAACACACAATCCCATTCTACGCAAATACAGTCCACTAGCAATGACGTTCAATCATGCTTCGCTACCACTACCAAGCACGTATTGCTTGGTACAGCAATGGTGACCGTATGTCACCTAGGATCAGCGTACACAACCAGAGCTCTGATCGACTCTGGCTCTGAAGGTACGTTCGTATCTGAAAGATTGCAGAAGCTATTGAAGTTACCCACAAGAGCCGTAAGCGCTCAAGTTTCGGGGCTTAATAACGCAGTTTCAGCGCAAGTGACGAAAGCTTGCGAAATAATTCTCAGTTCGCCTATTAATAGGCAATTTCAAATAGAAGCTACAGCATTTGTGCTGTCACGCTTAACTGGGAATCTGCCGTCATGCTCCATTGATCCTTCTTTGTGCAAGAGTTTGCCGGATTTACAACTGGCAGACCCGCACTTCTTCAGAAGTGATCAAGTTGACGTACTTATCGGTGGCGATTTGTACCCTGCCATCATTCTCGATGGCATTCAACGCAATATTCTTGGATCACTTTTGGCGCAAGAAACAGTTTTCGGCTGGATTTTCACAGGCCCTATGCCTTGTAACTAAATATCCAGCTTTACAACATGTTTGAGCCATTATAGTGAAGTTGCGATCGATCAACAGATCGCACGTTTTTGGGAGTTGGAGGAACTACCTAAAAAACAATTTTTATCCCAGTCTGATAAGTTTTGTGAGGAAAACTATCAGAAAACCACAAAACGCGATAACAAAGGTCGATACATAGTTACCTTACCATTTAAAAATGAATTCCCTGATGATATTAATCTTGGATTTTCTCGAGGTATAGCTTTCAAGCAGTGGGCTAGAAGTGAAGCTCGATTGAACAAAAATCCAGAGTTAAAGACACAATACAAAGAAGTGGTGAATGAGTACCTCAAATTGGGTCACATGGAAAAAGTTGCAGCTCCAAAATGTGAAAAGTCACCATCTCATTATTATTTGCCGCATCACGCAGTAATGAAGCCAGAGAGCACTACAACAAAGGTTCGGGTAGTATTCAATGCGTCAAGTCCCACCTCGAATGGGGTCAGCTTGAACGATGTCCTGCACGCAGGCCCTGTTCTTCAAGCTGATTTTACGCTCCTGGTATTGAAATGGCGGTTTTTCAAATACGTTTTTAATGGTGACATCCAGCAGATGTACCGCCAGATTCTTGTTGATCCAAAACATTCTGCTTTTCAACGAATTCTATTTCGAAGCTCACCTGATGATATGATTCAGAATTATGAGCTCAAGACAGTTACGTTTGGCCTAAACTGTGCTCCATATTTAGCCATTAGAACCATGCTGCAATTAGCACATGATGTTCAGCAGCAATATCCCCTTGCTGCTCAAATTTTGCGAAATTTCACATATGTCGATGACGCTCTTGCTGGAGCTCACGATGTGGAAAGCGCAATAAAGGCTAGAAATGAGCTTATCGCTGCTTTAGACTCTGCAGGTTTTACTATGCGAAAATGGACTGCAAATGCTTCAAGCATTTTGGTAGACCTACCTACAGAGCATCTTTTTCATGAAGACTTTTTAAAGTTAGAAGATGCAAGTTGCGCCAAAGCGTTAGGAATTCGTTGGAATGCCACTTCAGATCTTTTCTACTTTACCGCTAAGCGTCTTGAGATTAAATCATCGTATACAAAACGTGAAGTATTATCAATGATAGCCCAACTATTCGATCCTGCAGGTTGGCTGGCACCCATTGTGGTGACAGCAAAAATTCTAATGCAGCGCATCTGGTTGGATGAAATTGATTGGGATGAAAATCTCCCATTACACAGTTTTCAATCTTGGCAATCTTTTTTGCTAGATTATGAAAACATCAATAAAATTCGCATACCACGTTTTGTTGGGTTTTCACCTGATTCCGACGTTGAGTTTCACGCCTTTTGCGATGCTTCTGAAAAAGCATACGCAGCGTCGATTTACATTCGCGTAAAACAAAATGATTGTGTTGTCAGTCATCTGCTTTATGCGAAAAGTAAAGTTGCCCCAGTCAAGACGATCTCACTACCGCGTCTTGAATTATGTGGCGCAGCACTTCTCGCGGATATGGTAGACACATTATTATCGCACCTTGAAATTGAAAGGCAAAGCTTATATTGCTGGACTGATTCCACAATAGTGCTTGCCTGGCTTTGTAAGCCCCCCTGTTCCTGGACGACCTTCGTAGCCAACAGAGTTTCGAAGGTGGCAGAGAAGGTCGGAATTCACAATTGGTTTCATGTAGACACACATGAGAACCCTGCAGATTTAGCAACGCGTGGAGTTACGCCACAAGAGTTAGTCGATAATACTCTTTGGTGGCATGGACCTTCCTGGCTCTCGCTCGAACGATCGGCTTGGCCAAGAATAACGCAACCTCCTGCTCTAGAAACTTCGCTTGAGCGCAAAGCTGTAAAGATACACTTTGCATATTTTTCGAAATATGAAGATATTTTAGAGCGGTATTCCTCGCTATCGCGTGGATTGAGAGTGTTAGCGTACGTGTTTCGCTTTCTGCATCGCTCCCACCCCAAGTATCGTGTGTCCTTTTCAAAAAAATCAACATGCCTAGAAACGGCAGAAATCAAATTTGTGAAAACACGATTGGCACTCTTATGTCAAAAAGTAGCTTTTCCAAACGAATATCACTGTTTGGAAACAAATCAGATAATTGGAGCAAAGATCCCCATTCTTGCTCTAAATCCATTGTTGAACAACGACAAGTTAATGCGTGTTGGTGGCCGGCTAGCCTCTTCACCAATCCTATCATATGATGAAAGGCATCCAATTATATTACCATATAATTGTCACTTTTCATGCCTTTTAGTACGTTTTGTCCATGAGATCTCACTTCATGGAGGGAATCAATTAGTGCTTCGACTTATTCGGATGCAATATTGGATCCCGCGTGCTAAAACCCTTATAAAATCAACTTTGCACAATTGCAAAACTTGTGTTATCCACATGAAACGCCAACGAACACAAATAATGGCTGCGCTTCCAGCTGAGCGAACTGTCATTTCAAGGCCATTTGCTGTGACTGGTATTGACTTCGCGGGCCCATTCGACATTAAAAGCTACATTGGTAGATCTTGTCGAATAAGTAAGGGCTATGTTTGTTTGTTTGTGTGCTTTTCAACTAAGGCAATTCATCTTGAAGCCACCAGCGATCTATCGACCGCTACTTTTCTGGCAGCTTTCTCTCGATTCACTGCGAGACGTGGCTGCCCAGCTAACGTGTACTCCGACAACGGTACAAACTTTGTTGGAGCGTCAAACACGTTCAAAAAGGATTTCAAAGCCTTCTTAGCTGCGTCACATGGTGCAATACTATCCCAGTATTCGCATCAAGAAATTGCATGGCAATTCATTCCCGCTGGTGCTCCCCATATGGGAGGCTTATGGGAAGCTGGAGTAAAAAGCTTTAAGACGCATTTCAAAAAGATGGCCGGAAGTATGAAGTATACTTTCGAGGAATTTTCAACTTTACTGAATCGAATCGAAGCGTGTCTTAATTCGAGGCCTCTTTCCGCCATGTCCGAAAATCCTTCTGATTTTCAGTCTCTTACTCCAGGTCATTTCTTGGTTGGCGGCCCACTGCTATCTCCAGTGGAGCCAGAAATAACTGATCAGCCTCTAACTCTTGTCAATCGTTGGCAAAAAATCAAGGCGATGCATCAGCACTTTTGCCACCGATGGAAAAATGAATACCTGAAAGAGATGCATCGGCGTTCGAAATGGAAAACTCCTCAATTAGACATCAATGTCAACGACCTAGTTGTTGTCAAAGATGATAATTTACCCGCGAATGAATGGCGAATCGGTCGAATTTTAAAAACCTATGTCGGTAGCGACAATAGAGTCCGTGTTGCGGACATCCGCACCGGAAGAGGTTGCATAACACGACCTATAGTGAAGCTGGTCGCAATACCGCCGACCTAGCTCCGTCACCATTTTTATTCTCTTACATGTTTCTTTTCTTTTCTTTTCTTTTTCTTTTCTTTTTCCGTCTCGTTTCAGGATGTCAACCACCAACATCGTGCGTGACCTGCTGGAAGAGATGCTTCTCCAGACGGACTCCGAGATGGCAATGAGCGAGACCGACACGGTGCGAGAGCGTGCACCAGTCCCCGCAGCCAGTGCTTCTTCGCCATCGAGTCCAGTGCGAAGTGTGCTGTCCCGTGTGGTCCCCGTGGTGACGCGCAGCGACATGATCCCAAAGTGTCGCTTGTGCTCCATGGAGCATAATCTTATGTCGTGCCGGCGGTTCATAGCTATGAACCTGGAGGAGCGGTTGAGAACAGTACTACTCCATTACTACTGTTCCAACTGCCTTTCAGCCGTTCACATGCGAAAGGACTGTCGGAGCGATGTGAGATGCCGTCACTGCGGTGAAGATCACCACAGCATGCTGCATTCGCACACTCGGGCCCGAACAGGTCGAGCCCATTCAAGAAGGCGTGGAAGACGTTCTCGCGCAAAGCAGCCTAAACTGCAGCCTACATCAGCAGCTGCTCGCGAAGCAACGAGGTCTGGGGTGGAACCGAAGAGTTCATCTGGGAAGAGACCGCAGTTGCCAGTACCGTCTGCGTCGGCTTCGAGGAATCACTTTCCGAAGCGGTCCCCTTCCCAGAAGAGACCGCAGTCGATGCTTCCAGTTGCGATATCGTCGAGGGACCAATTCCCGAAGCGGTCTCCCCCCACAAGACCAACAACGACGAGCCTTCAACGCGTTGTCTCGCTGCTCCCCACAGCGGTCGTGAGTACCTGGGCTAATGGTGGCCTAGTGCAGGAACGTGCTCTCCTCGATGCGTGCCTCCCTCAGACCAAAAAAAGTATGTACGCTAGCGCTGCGAGGTCGTTATGGATCGAGCGTCCAGGTACACACGACAGCTCTGGTTGAGCGCCGGTTGGAGGTCGTCACGCCGACGAAAGACATCGACGAGAGGATCATCCAGAGCTATCCGAACATCAATCTGGCTGATCCTCTCTTTTACAAGCGAGCTCCACTGCGACTCATTCTGGGTGTCGATGTCTACGCGCGAATAATGCAGCCTGGCAGTCTCCCGGCTGGGTTTAGCATGCCGTTGGCCCAAAACTCTATATTTGGGTGGGTCTTATCAGGGCAGGGTTCCTGGTAGCGTCTTGCACTCGTGCAAGGCGGGCGGCATGTTCGGTCCACCGGTGAACACCCTGTAAAGTGTCGATACAGCGGTGTTCAATGAGCAACTGCGGCTCTTATTCTTTATTTTCTTTTGAGCAGCGCTTCTCGCTGCTCTTTTAAAACTTTGTTAGTTTTTAAGTTTTCAATAATAAAACCGACTTTGTGCGAACAACAAGTTCTTTGAAATTTCCGTGTTTTTATTTATATTTCGGCAACTCCCCAGTTATTTAAAGTTTAAAGACAATTCCCCCTGCATAAATTTTACAAAAACATTATTCAGAATGAATTTTTCTTCTAACGCAACGTTGTTTAAGGGCTGCGTTACTTAAACGCCGAAATTGGCACTTAAAGGCTGCTTAAATGCTACTTAAAAGCTTTTGTTGTCATATTTTTATAGACATCAATTTTGCTTCTTTAGTGATTGTGAAATATTTTGCTTGTTTTTAATAAAGCTAAAATTGCCGGGAGATAAGGGGGCGACCTTCACATGGCAACGTGTCTGACTGCCTCAACTTGGCGAGGCCAGCATTATTCATGTCGAAATCGTCTCAAGTCGACTCAAACCTCCGCGTGCTGTCTCCTGGAAACGTCAAAGAACTATCGCCCGATAAACTTTGGCGGCGAATCTGAGCGGCGGGCTTCCTTTGGTCATCAAGCAAAGGTTGTGCGTTGGGTTTGAAGCCCACCACATAAAAAAGCATTTCAATGAATAGTACAAGAATAAATAAAAGAATGATCCACAAATCTGATGACGACGACCGCAAACGAAAAACTGATAACGATTTACGGATATGCATCTGGAATGTCCGAACCCTAAATTGGGATGGTGCCTCTATCCAACTGATTGATATCCTGGAAAGATATAATTCTGATATCACTGCAATCCAAGAAATGCGATGGAAGGGACAGGGTTGCTTACGGCAAGCATCCTGTGATATCTACTACACTGGCCATGTGGAGAAGCACGAGTTTGGATGCGGATTTATAGTTGGCAAGAGAATGCGGCATAATGTCTTGCGATTCACTCCTGTGAACGAACGACTTGCTATAATCCGCTTCAAGGCAACATTTTTTAACATAAGCCTAATATGTGCGCACGCTCCGACAGAAGAAAAAGATGACGAGACCAAAGAAAGTTTTTATGAGCGCCTTGAAGACGAATACGAGCGCTGCCCCCGTCATGACATAAAAATCGTGCTTGGTGACTTCAACAACAAGGTGGGTAAGGAAAACATATTTGGTCCAACAATCGGAAACGAAATTGATCACGTTTTGATTGACGGAAGGCACTCTTCCAGTGTACTAGACGTACGCACGATCCGTGGTGCTGATGTAGAATCGGATCATTATCTTGTCGCAGCTAAGTTCCGCACACGTCTGTGCGCAGCTAAGAATGCTCGCAATCCTACACAAAGAAAGCTAGACGTCGACAAGCTGCAGTCAAAACAGACGGCCGAAGCCTTCGCTACTCGACTCTCACTCCTGCTTCAAGAAAGCACTCCTCCGATCAACGGTATATGCGCACAGGCTACCATCGCCTTCGCCGAAACCAGTGGCACGACCAGGAGTGTCGTGACGCCACTGCAGAGAAGGACATCGCCTACAAAGCCACCCTGCAGTCGGTTGTAACTCATGCTGTTATGGAGCGATACCGAGAAAAGTGGAGGGAAGAGAGACGCATTTTCAGGCGAAAAAAACGAGAGGTGGAAATGCGTGAGTGCGAGCAAATTGAGATGCATCGCGACAGGAATGAGACTAAAAAATTTTTCGAAAAAATAACCCGCCTGGCTGATGGTTTTAAGACCGGAGCCTCTTCCTGCAAGGATGAGAATGGGAATCTAGTGACAGATATCCAGAGTACACTGATGTTATGGAGGGAGCACTTCTCTAGTCTTTTAAATGGCAACGCTGACAACAGTCCCGCCAGTGGAGATGATATCCCGGAAACCCCAATTATGGATGACAGCGTTGAAGTTCCGCTGCCCGACTACAACGAGGTCTTAACAGCTATAGCTCGGCTTAAAAACAACAAAGCCGCAGGAGCCGATGGCCTACCGGCTGAGCTGTTTAAGACCGGTGGCGAAGCTCTGCTTAAATGCATTCACAGACTTCTATGCAGAGTATGGTCGGAAGAATGCATTCCAGATGATTGGAACCTCAGTGTGCTCTGCCCAATCCACAAGAAAGGCGATCCCACCATTTGCGCCAACTACAGTGGGATAAGCCTTCTTAATATCGCATATAAGGTCCTGTCGAGCGTATTGTGTGAAAGACTGAAACCCATCGTCAACCAACTGATTGGACCTTATCAGTGTGGCTTCAGACCTGGAAATTTCACCATTGACCAGATCTTCACGCTCCGACAAATCTTGTAAAAGACCCTCGAAAAACAAATTGACACACACCATCTTTTTGTCGATTTCAAAGCCGCCTTCGACAGTCCAATAAGGAGTTACCTATACTCCATCATGTCTGAATTTGGTATTCCTGCTAGCTAATACGCCTTGGATGAGGACTGGATGACACTGAACAACACCAGCAGCGTAGTGAAAATTAGGAAGGACCTCTCCCTTCCGTTCGATACCAAGCGAGGTTTCAGACAAGGTGATTCCTTATCGTCCGACTTCTTTAATATAGTCATGGAGAAGATCATCCGAGCTGCTGAGCTGAGACGAAGCGGCACAATTTTCTATAAGAGCGTTATGCTGCTGGCGTATGCTGATGATATTGACATCATTGGGAAAAATACGCGTGAAGTCAGTGCAGCATTCTCCAGGCTAGAAAAAGAGTCGAGTCGAATGGGTCTTGCAGTGAACGCAGATAAAAGGAAGTATCTTGTTTACACAAACAAACAGTCCCAGCGTCTTGGAAACCACGTCACTGTTGACAACACCTCCTTTGAGGTAGTGAAGGACTTTGTTTACCTGGGATCCAGTATTAACTCCTCCAACGATATCAGTATTGAGATTAAACAAAGGATAACTCTTGGCAACAGGTGTTACTTTGGGCTCAGTAGGCAATTGAGAAGCAGAGCTCTCTTTCGACGAACAAAACTGACGCTCTATAAGTCAATAATCATGCCCGTCCTACTATACGGATCACAAACCTGAACGTTGAGCAGCTCTGATGAAAGGACTTTGGGAGCGTTCGAGAGAAAAATCCTTCGCAAGATCTATGGTCCAATCTGCGTCAATGGCGAGTACCGAATACGATGGAACCACGAGCTGTATGAGCTTTATGCCGACATCGATATAGTCAAGCGTATTAAAATAGAGCGGCTTCGCTGGCTAGGTCATGTCCAGAGAATGAACGACGAAGCTCCAGCGAAAAAGATATTGGATTCGGTACCAAGCGGTGGCCAACGCAGACGAGGAAGACCGCATATCCGTTGGAAAGACCAGGCATTGGATAACCTGACAACACTTGGAGTTTCCAACTGGCGCCAGAAAAGCGCACGACAAAAGAGGCTGCCGCAAATTCTTGGACCAGGCCAAAACCGATCAACGGTTGTAAGCGCCATCTAAGTAAGTAAGTAAAATTGCCTTTTAGTTTTGAAGATTTTGATAACGATGTTGATTTGGTTGCAGAGGATAAGAAAATTTTACAAAAAAGATCTTATGAAGCTAAGGGCAAAGGAAAATTCTGAGTTGAACAAAATTTCTGTCTATTGAAATTGAATTGTCATTTTTACTCTGCCAAATGACGCATGAAAAGTTAACTGCTGCGTTTTCTAATTTTTTTTTATTCAAAATTATATATGCTTAATAAATACTGTTGCTTTGCGTAAAATAAGATAATTAAAGCAATAGTTGTGTAAACATGTATAAAAATTAAACAAAAAATCATTGGGTCTTTTGACAAAAATAGGTCGTCGTCAATATAATATCTATATTGTGTTAATTTGTTGAAAATGCATAACCAATGAATGCTGCTCAGTACATATGTAGTTCAAATTAGTATTTTGTTCTGAAATGTATTGAAATGTAAAAACAAAATCGACGTTTCTGTACATGTAAAATATTTCACTTATCAGTTTAGTGTACTTAACCATCGATTTATTCATAATTATTTTCATTCAACTTGTTTTTTATATAATTTTATTCCATTTATAAAATATATTATGAAAAAAAAAATCAGTAGCAGTGCTAAAATTTTGTCCACCGAACCTAAAAACCTTAAAACTTAACACGTACTCCAAAAAATCTCAATTAGTCTTGATCTTGCAACACCCGAAGTTGCAAATTTTTAGTAAACCATACAAAATTTGAACACGTGCTTTGAAAAAAAGTTCCAGTCGTACCCATTCTAAAATTAACGTTGATGTATTTTACGGTGATTCCCAAAATATTTTGGCTATACCGAAATCCGTCAGTAAGCTAAACCATTTTGCAAAAACCTCCAAAAATCATGTTTTCCGTATATGTATATATTAACAAGTGTAATAGTTGTAAGCAAATAAACTGTCTCAAGTTATAGGCCTGAAAAAGTTCGTTCAATCTGCATCAAAAATTTGAAAATATTTGCAATTGCATTAGTGATAATAATGTTTTCATGTATTTTTTTAGATTATTTTCACAAAACTTCAAATAACTCCATTATTTCTTATACAATCTTCGTTATCAATATACCATTGGAAAAGTTTGGACGGCTGTCATTTATTTTTGGACAGAATTGCTTAAACCGAATAACAAAAAGGACTAATTTAAAAAAAAAATTATATTGGAGAAAAGACCTGCCGGAAAAATACTGTAAACCATCAATAGGCATGTGCGGCTCTTTGTTTAATAATGTGTGGCTCTTATTTTATTTCCCCATTTGTGTGCAATTTACCTGAAGCTAAAATTTTCAAAATCCAAAAAACTGTATATTTATACTCTATAATTATATTTATGAATCCTTATATACATTACATTTTGAGCACTACACCACCGCCCGCACATTGCTTTAATGAAAAATTAATATATTCTGAATATTAACAGCATCCAGAAAAATCATCAAGCAATACTATTTTCTCAGAAAAAAAAGTCAAAATAATGTAGCTTATATATTTTGCACAACACTCCTCTTAATTTTTCCAAATTTGAATGCAACTAAGATATGCTTTTTTTTAATTTTCGCTTGTTTCAAAAATTCTCTTCCCTCTTGTCAAAATTTATACTATACCCTGAGTATCAATCCGAGTCAGAAGTTTCCGATTGGCACACAGCCTAAGCAAAAAAAAATCTGACAGTAAACAAAATTGACAACTAATGAAACGAGTTCAAGTCAGAGATGAGCAAAAAGTAGCGAGTAGCAGTTTTTCGAATATCGAATCAGGGTCGCAAACTGCTAAATGCTCATTAGAAGTAGCATTTAAGTGAATTAACTTGACAGAATTTTCTATGGGTAAATGCGCATTTAGAGAAGGATTAATGAAATAAATGCGAATTAAGCTTTAAATGCGCATTTAGCTTCCATTGTGAACATAGTATAACGTTCACAACCATTGAACTCGCTCCCATAAGCTTTCACATACTTCCATTTTATAACGCCAGCGAGTAAACGGATGAAAAACGCAAATGCATCGAATGAACTTTCAGCTTAAGCATTTCATTATTGTCAGTTTCGAAAAGAATTAAATTAAATTTCAAAAAATAATTTTGTTATAATTTCATTAATCGGCTTGCCAAGACCAAAAGCTAGTTTGTTTTGGTTCTGTTTCAGTATTGAATGAATTGGTAGCTTTGCATTTTTATTTTTCTATCGCATAACGCTTGTGGTCTTACCTAAACATTGTGCATTTTTTCAATATTTTTCTGTACTTTTAACTTTTTAATTTATTTGAATTTTGATTACGTTGTTTTTTCGGTCCTAGAGGTTTTAACTTCAGTTCATATGATTTCAAAGGCTTTAAAGGGCTGCTCATACAAAATTGAAGGTAATTTCGATATTGATTCTATTAAAGACATATATAAATCTTCTTCAGACTTAGAGGCAGCAATTTCGTTTGTTCTTTTAATAGTACGTTCACACTGATTTCTAAATGCGCATTTAGAAGTTCGAAAATTCAACCAAATGCCAAGTGTTCACATTAGGGAGAAGCGTAAAATGCGAATTTAAATTGACAAGTATTCGAATATGCATTGACAAGTATTCGAACATGCCGAATATATATAAGGCTGTGTGCCAATCGGAAACTTTTCACTCGTGGTAGGAAGGAAAATTCTGTGTTTAGCAATTTCAATAGACAAAATTTCTGTCTATTGAAATTGAATTGCCATTTTTACTGTGCCAAATGAAGGATGAAAAGTTAACTGCTGAGTTTTCTAATACTTTTTTTATTCAAAATTATATATGTTTAATAAATACTGTTGCTTTGCGTAAAATAAGATTATTAAAGCAATAGTTGTGTAAACATGTATAAAAATTAAACAAAAAACCATTTGGTCTTTTGACAAAAATAGGTCGTCGTCAATATAATATCTTTATTGTGTTAATTTGTTGAAAATGCCTAACCAATGAATGCTGCAAATTCGAAAACAAAATCGACGTATCTGCACATGTAAAATTTTTCACTTATCAGTTTAGTGTACTTAACCATCGATTTATTCATATTTATTTTCACTCAACATGTTTTTGATATCATTTTATTCCATTTATTTATTTATTTATTTATTTGGCCAAGCAAGGCAATTACTTATTCTAACTTAAATTAATCTATCTTATGATAGTTTTTTTTTTTTTTTTTTTTTTTTTTTTGTATTATGGATTGAATTACAAAGTGGGCGTATCCGCCCACAGGCTTGACATTTCGTTTACAAAACTTTGTCATAAATTAATTCTACTCCTGCTAGAAATTGGGGTGGGGAGACAAGGACTTGGGGTTATAAGGCATGGGTCGTGCGTATTCAGGGTGATGATGGAGATGACAAAAGAAGGGACGTTATTAAAGATGAGATGATTATAAAGGGGAAAGAAGGTTAAGAGGACGGAAATAGGAACTTGTAAAGATTTGTTTTAAAGGAGAATTTCGATATGGATGGTGAATAGCTATCGCTGATATTATTGAATTCTTTACAACATCTATTAATTGGCTCATTATTGGCGTATATTGTATGGTGCTGATACTCATATAACATTCGTGTGTGTCTTGTTCGTCTTGAGGGTTCGTTGAACTTTATCTTATTTGATATATATTCACTGTCTACAGCTCCGTTGAGAACATCAAATGTGAAACATGAGGTAAGTAGTGTTCTTCTGGTTGATAGGGGCATTAAGTTAAGCAAGCTAAGCCTATGCACATAGGATGGCAGGGTATTGTATTCACGGGGGTTGTAGGTGTTTCTTAGAGCAAAAAGCACGAATTGCTTTTGAATAGATTCCAGTCTCTCGCTATGTGAATCGAACGCAGGATTCCAAATAATGCATCCATATTCTAGAAGTGGGCGTACTAAAGAACAATATAGCGTTTTGGTAACCCATACATTTTTAAACTCGTTTGCGCGTCTTTTTATGAAACCGAGTTGTTTGCTGGCTCTTGATAGGATTTTATCATAATGCAGATTAAATCGCAATTTATTATCTAAAACGACTCCAAGATCAACAATATGATTGACATTTTTAAGTTCTTTACCATTAAGTGAGTAATTGCAATTAGTTATAAGATTTTTTCGGGAGAAAGTTATTCTATAGCATTTGTTGACGTTTAGAAATAGCTTATTCTGACTGCACCACTGCTCTAAATCAAGTAGTTTGGATTGTAAAAATGTAACATCAAGTTCAGAATTGATTACATGGTACATTTTTAAGTCATCTGCGTATAATAGATGTGGGATATTATACAAACCGTCGGATATGTCTGATATAAAAATATTGAATAGAAGTGGGCCAAGATGACTTCCTTGTGGGACACCGGATGTGACAGAAATCTCCTTGGATAGGATACCTTGAAATTTGACATATTGGGATCTACCGTGAAGATAAGATTTAAGCCATTTGAGAAGGGACCCTGAGATACCAAACTTTTCCAGTTTGTTAGCTAGGATATGATGATCAACGCGATCGAAGGCCTTGCTAAAGTCAGTGTAGATTGCGTCAACTCGATGTCCTTTTTCCATTTTGCCTAATACATCAGAAACCATAATCATAAGATTAGTGGTAGTTGATCTACCTTTACGGAAACCATGTTGCTGTTCATTGAGTAATGGATTTATGAAATCTGTCAGTGTTTCGCATATTATTTTTTCGAATAGTTTTGGGATAGAAGATAAAATGGCAATACCCCTATAGTTCTCGACCGACCTTTTATCACCATTTTTAAATATTGGTGTGAGATGAGATGTTTTCCAATAAGAAGGAAAAACACCGTGGTTAAGTGATTTATTGAAGATTATTTGTAAGGGCAAAAGCAGCGAATCTACGCACTGAATAAGAAAATTGGGTGGAATTAGGTCAGGGCCTGGTCCTTTGTTTGGATCTAGCTCAATTATAGCTGCATATATTTCATCACGTGTTAATTCTATGTGATTGATTTGAGATGATAAATTTGTGAAAGGAGGGGGATTGTAAGATGTGTTTGTAGAAACACAGAAAACTTCCTTGAAATGATCTGCGTAAAGATTGCAAATCTCTTGAGTGTTAGAAGATGTAACATTGCCTTTGAACATGGAGGAAGGGTATCCGTTTGACTTGCGTTTGACATTCACATACTCAAAGAATTTCTTTGGCTCTACAGCAATTCTTTCTCCAATGAGATTAATATAAAGATTAAATGCTTCCTTGGATTTTACAGAAAATACTTGTGATATATCTTCATACTTCGTTCTCAATTCATCGGTGACATTGATGGTGGATTTAATGACTTTATATAATTTGTTTCTCTGATTTCTTAGATGTCTGAGATTTTTATCTAGCCATGGTTCAGAAAGTTTATTCTTTTTCTTAATTTTTGGGACATATTTATCTACAATTGTGAGGACGCGCTGATAAAAGAGTGAGACTGCAATATCGAGATCAAGTGCTAATAAATCGTTCCAATCAATAGAATCGAGACAGATCTTTATGCTATCATAGTCAGCATTTAAAAAATCGTATACTATAGCGTTATTATATGAGTGTACGAAATTTATATTGGTGGAAAAAAGCTCTGTGGATAGGGCTGAGTGGTGAGAGTTGTTAGAAAATAAGTGTTCGGCGGCAGGGGTTGGAACAACGTTTATTTCATCATAGGTATTAGTAAAGACAAGGTCCAGCCATTTACCATTTTGGTTCGGAAACCTGTTAACTTGTTATAAAATATACTAATGAAAAAAAAATATCAGTAGCAGTGCTAAAATTTTGTCCACCGAACCAAAAAACCTTAAAACTTAACACGCACTCCAAAAAAATCTCACTTAGTCTTGACCTTGCAACACCCGAAGTTGCAAATTTTTAGTAAACCATACAAAATTTGAACACCTGCTTTGAAAAAAAAGTTCCAGTTGTACCCATTCTAAAATTAACGTTGATGTATTTTACAGTGATTCCCAGAATATTTTGGCTATACCGAAATCCGTCAGTAAGCTAAACCATTTTGCAAAAAACCTCCAAAAATCATGTTTTCCGTATATGTATGTATATATTAACAAGTGTAATAGTTGTAAGCAAATAAACTGTCTCAAGTTATAGGCTTGAAAAAGTTCGTTCAATCTGCATCAAAAATTTGAAAATATTTGCAATTGGATTAATGATAATAATGTTTTCATTTATTTTTTTAGATTATTTTCACAAAACTTCAAATAACTTTGAATTGCTTAAACCGAATAACAAAAAAGGACAAATTTAAAAAAAAAATTATATTGGAGAAAAGACCTGCTGGAAAAATACTGTAAACCATCAATAGACATGTGCGGCTCTTTGTTTAATAATATGTGGCTCTTATTTTATTTCCCCATTTGTGTGCAATTTACCTGAAGGTAAAATTTTCAAAATCCAAAATACTGTATATTTATACTCTATAATTACATTTATAAATCCTTATTTACATTACATTTTGAGCACTACACCACCGCCCGCACATTGCTTTAATGAAAAATTAATATATTCTGAATATTAACAGCATCCAGAAACATCATCAAGCAATACTATTTTTTCAGAAAATAAAGTCAAAATAATGTAGCTTATATATTTTACACAACCCTCCTCTTAATTTTTCCAAACTTCACTGCAACTAAGACATGCTTTTTTCTTTAATTTTCGCTTGTGTCAAAAATTCTCTTCCATCTTGTCAAAATTTATACTATACTCTGAGTATCAATCCGAGTCAAAAGTTTCCGATTGGCACACAGCCTAAACAAAAAAATATGACAGTAATGCAGGCTTCAAATCAGCGTTTTTGTGTGGCATACGGCAGCCATATACACACAAGTTCGATAGTTAAGAAGCTAGTTCGCGAGCTTGGCACACAAGTTGGCTTGTTGACAAAAATTTTTGATTTTCTCTGTGGAACAAAGCAAAAAAAAAACATTTCTATAGTCATTACGAAACCAGGGTTGTATTGAAACAAAAGTGTAGTACTATGTGGAGTACATTTTAATGATTTTAGTACGATATGAGAAATGTTTGGTACTTTTTGTTTTCTATTTGGTAGTACTCTATGTAAATTGCATACTAAACCTCTGCACGAGTGCGCTTGAAATGCGTTTCAAGCCACTAGTTTGTGGTACAAGCCTTTGCTATGTTATGTTCTCATCAATGAAATCAAGCATAACACTGCAGAGAGCACTCGTCGCTTGAGCAGAACAAGAACAAACGAAAACCGAATCATTGTTATGCACGATTCGACAAAGAAGAATGCAATGACAGGAAAGTTATGTAAACAACAGCAGAACGCTTGATGTCGTGCTGTGTTCTTTTGTTTTTAGTGGTAGCCGACCGATTATTCGGCTTCTGCTTCCGTAATCGTCATAATCGGCCGATATTTTCACCTTCGGCTTCGGTTTCGGCAAAAAAGTAGCAACAATGCAGACATTAACTTCGCTTAAGATAAATATAAAAATAAACAAATGACGCACAAAAAGGAATGCAAAAAACAAGCAAGCTTCGCCAAGGTTCTGCTGTGTTAGGTGTCATTGATGCATTTTTCGCTGTTATCAAAGTGTTTTGTTTTTATAAAACGAACAACATCGTGTTCTGTTAACGCAGACAGCTTGCATGGTTATGTTTGAAGCCGACGAGGGCTCTGCAGTATTCGTTTGTTGTCATTAAATGAATTGGATAACCTCTGCTTGACTAACAGAGTTCTGTTAAGCTCTGAACTCTGCACTGTTGGTTCTACTGTTGGATTCAGCAAAAAATTTGTTTCGAATAAAGTAAGCAAGTGTGGAAGACTTGGAAAGCATTTTTGCTTTATTTTCCCCACACAAAAATAATTTTATTTCGAAGCAATAGATACTTTTTTAAGAGTACATTTCTACTCTTCTCAAATGTAACCCTGTGTGTGCCAAACAAATTCCGTAATTTGAACGCTCGCTTTCTCGAACACATACAAGCCGCCATATTGTTTGCGAACATGAGTTCCAGATGTGAAAGCCACATAAACAAAATTGACAACTAATGAAACAAGTTCAAGTCAGAGATGAGAAAAAAGTAGCGAGTAGCAGTTTTTCGAATATCGAATCAGGGTCGCAAACTGCTAAATGCTCATTAGAAGTAGCATTTAAGTGAATTAACTTGACAGAATTTTCTATGGGTAAATGCGCATTTAGAGAAGCATTAATGAAATAAATGCGCATTAAGCTTTAAATGCGCATTTAGCTTCCAGTGTGAACATAGTATAACCGAAGCTCTTTCGAAATTAAAACTTCCCAGGCATTTTTAAGCTTACTAGAAACTTTGAATAAAGCCTTTATTCAACTGATTAAATTAACTTCTGAAATACTTCACAACAGTTATTATGTCAACTATATCTTCGTTAACCAGTAATCTTCTAGTTGCAAGCTCAATACAAGCGCAAACCAAGCTTCAAATGTCGAACATTCAAATTTTCTAGCCTTATCGAAGTTCATGTGTTATAGTACGTTCACACTGATTTCTAAATGCGCATTTAGAAGTTCGAAAATTCAACCAAATGTCAAGTGTTCACATTAGGGAGAAGCGTAAATTGCGAATTTAAATTGACAAGTATTCGAACATACATTGACAAGTATTCGAACATACCGAACAAAGCTGTGTGCCAATCGGAAACTTTTCACTCGTGGTAGGAAGGAAAATTCTGAGTTGAACAAAATTTCTGTCTATTGAAATTGAATTGTCATTTTTACTGTGCCAAATGAAGCATGAAAAGTTAACTGCTGCGTTTTCTCATACTTTTTTTATTCAAAATTATATATGTTTAATAAATACTGTTGCTTTGCGTAAAATAAGATTATTAAAGCAATAGTTGTGTAAACATGTATAAAAATTAAACAAAAAACCATTTGGTCTTTTGACAAAAATAGGTCGTCGTCAATATAATATCTATATTGTGTTAATTTGTTGAAAATGCATAACCAATGAATGCTCCTCAGTAGATACATATATAGTTCAAATTAGTATTTTGTACTGAAATGTATTGAAATGTAAAAACAAAATCGACGTTTCTGCACATGTAAAATTTTTCACTTATCAGTTTAGTGTACTTTATCATCGATTTATTCATAATTATTTTCATTCAACATGTTTTTGATATCATTTTATTCCATTTATAAAATATACTAATGAAAAAAAAAATCAGTAGCAGTGCTAAAATTTTGTCCACCGAACCTAAAAACCTTAAAACTTAACACGCACTCCAAAAAAATCTTACTTAGTCTTGACCTTGCAACACCCGAAGTTGCAAATTTTTAGTAAACCATACAAAATTTGAACACGGGCTTTGAAAAAAAAGTTCGAGTTGTACCCATTCTAAAATTAACCTTGATGTATTTTACGGTGATTCCCAAAATATTTTGGCTAAACCGAAATCCGTCAGTAAGCTAAACCATTTTGTAAAAACCTCCAAAAATCATGTTTTCCGTATATGTATATATTAACAAGTGTAATAGTTGTAAGCAAATAAACTGTCTCAAGTTATAGGCCTGAAAAATTTCGTTCAATCTGCATCAAAATTTTGGAAATATTTGCAATTGCATTAATGATAATTATGTTTTCATTTATTTTTTTTTATATTATTTTCACAAAACTTCAAATAACTTTATTATTTCTTATACAATCTTCGTTATCAATATACCATTGGAAAAGTATGGACGGCTGTCATTTATTTTTGGACAGAATTGTTTAAAACGAATAACAAAAAAGGACTAATTTAAAAAAAAAATTATATTGGAGAAAAGACCTGCTGGAAAAATTTGCAATTTGCGGCTCTTTGTTTAATAATGTGTGGCTCTTATTTTATTTCCCCATTTGTGTGCAATTTACCTGAAGGTAAAATTTTCAAAATCCAAAATACTGTATATTTATACTCTATAATTACATTTATAAATCCTTATATTCATTACATTTTGAGCACAACACCACCGCCCGCACATTGCTTTCATGAAAAATTAATATATTCTGAATATTAACAGCATCCAGAAAAATCATCAAGCAATACTATTTTTTCAGAAAAAAAAGTCAAAATAATGTAGCTAATATATTTTACACAACCCTCCTCTTAATTTTTCCAAATTTGAATGCAACTAAGATATGCTTTTTTTTAATTTTCGCTTGTTTCAAAAATTCTCTTCCCTCTTGTCAAAATTTATACTATACCCTGAGTATCAATCCGAGTCGGAAGTTTCCGATTGGCACACAGCCTAAGCAAAAAAAAATCTGACAGTAAACAAAATTGACAACTAATGAAACGAGTTCAAGTCAGAGATGAGCAAAAAGTAGCGAGTAGCAGTTTTTCGAATATCGAATCAGGGTCGCAAACTGCTAAATGCTCATTAGAAGTAGCATTTAAGTGAATTAACTTGACAGAATTTTCTATGGGTAAATGTGCATTTAGAGAAGCATTAATGAAATAAATGCGCATTAAGCTTTAAATGCGCATTTAGCTTCCAGTGTGAACATAGTATAAACTTAAAATTTGCTAGTTATAGCTTGAACTACATTTTTATTCACTCGGCCCATTGAAGCAGCTTCTGTTATGCTATGTTCAGACATCTACAGTCTTATTCAATATAATTCCTTAAACAGTCGTGCAACGCTTGTTTAGTTACGCACTGTTTAAACCTTAACGCAGCCTTTACGCAACGTTGCTTAAATTGTTATTCAGAATCATTTTTTATGTATTGTGTAACTAAACTATCGTTGTGTCAAAAATTTACGAAACTTATTACAATAATCTTGTACATTTAGAAAATGCAACCGAAAATTCCATTTGCAAGCAGCTGCTCTAACAGCAGCTGCTCCAATAGCGCATAGCGATCATGACTTGCAGCTCCACTAGAATGTGACCATTTTTTGTGGTTACTGAATTCCGGGAGGATAATATGGATTAGCTTTCCATGTTAGCTTTGGAAATACGATATTTTTTCCGAAGCTCCTTTTCCCATAGTTTCATAAGATTTAACATTTTTTGTAAACTTTTCTTAGTTCCACAGGATGAAGTAATGATAGACATGCTTATCCTGTGCAACCAAATCAATATATACGTGGCATTTACGCAGCCTTTAAACGCCAATTTCGGCGTTTAAGTAACGCAACCCTTAAACAACGTTGCGTAAGACGAAAAATTCATTCTGAATAAGGTTTTGTTGCTTAACGCCTGCTTAAAATTACGCAGCCTTTACAATGCTATTCTGAATAAGGCTGCTCGTATTTAAATTTGGGAATACTATCAAAGTATTTTGAAATACTAGATTGCGTTCAGACAACTACTATGCTTTTTTTTGTTATATAAACAGCTGTTTTGGTATATGTGTTTTTTATTGCATCTTTAATCTCTCTGATTGGCATTCACAATAGATTTTTGAAGTGTCATTCGCAGATTTTAGCTGTGTTCATTTTATCTGGCTGTCTTTAATAAGAATACTAGCAAGAATACAATGTTCCTCGATAGTATTTATACTATAAAACAACTAGATTGCTCTGCTGGTATTTTTGTAGTATTCTTGTACAGACATCTAGTATTTGTACAAATACTAGAAAGGTTACTAGATGTCTGAACATAGCATTAGAGCAGCTGCGTGCATATGGAATTATGGTTGCATTTTTTAAATGTACAAGATTATTGTAAAAGGTTTCGAAAATTTTCGACATAATAGTCGTATTCAATGAACGCCGTATTGGTGATGTAAACAGCCTATGTTCGGTAAGATGACGGCAACGTAATTTGCAATAGCGAAATTGTAAGGGATTAAACTTACGCAGTCAACACCACAAAAACGACAATTCAAACTTGGTTTTGGCACTGAAAAAGAATATTTTAAACTTTGTGCTAACTACAATATGATAAGCTTTTGGCATATGTACAAAAAGTGCGATAGTTTTAATTAATTTTGAGATGTCAAATTTTGTTAACTAGACTTACACAGTTTAATCGGTTTTTATTCAGGGTGGTTTCGTGGAAGCACACAGCGTAAACTTATAAGTTATACGCTTCAGTATGTATATTTCGCTCATTGAATACCATTGACGATAGTTTAGAGACACAGTACTCAAAAAAATGATTATGAATAACAATTAAAGCAACGTTGCGTAATGGCTGCGTTAAGGTTTAAACGTGCGTAACTAAACAAGAGTTGCACGATTGTTTAACGAAATATATTGAATAAGACTGCAAGTATCTAGCATTAATATTATTGATGCTAGCGTAAAAAACAGGCGATGCGAGGGTTTTTGCTATGTTTTTCCCATTGTGCGACGTTGAAGAACAAGATTAAGCTTTGTTCGATGACTTCTCTAAGTTAAGATTTCTCGCTCTAGATCATTAAAAAGCCTTCGATGAGCTCCTTTTTCTGCTCTAACCTGCTCTTGATCTCTTGATCTTTGTTTTTTGAAGCTGCTCTATGTTGTACTATGTTCACACTGAGATGAAATTAGGTTATTTCGAGCTTTTGTGTAATTTCGACTGAAATGATCTAAGAACTATGGTAATTTCCCACACAATTTGTTGAATTGGAAAGTACCTCAAACAAGGTAATTTCGTTTAAATTACTCACAAAACTAGGCAAAAATGCACTGCAACCCTGAAATCTGAATAAAGTGTGAATTAAACACACCCTTTTTTTGCCGTATTTAGAGGAGATTTATACAATGAAACTAATCACATGAGACTTTCTGAAGTTCTCTTTTAAAGTTTCATCTTCAAATTACATGAAGAAACTGAGTTGCAGAGAATTTGCTCTGAAAATTCAGTCAACGACGAAAATATGAAAGAATAACGTCAGAAAAATTCATGAAATCACAGTCCGAGAGACTTTTTCATTTCATTTTCGTTTCATACTGCGCACCCTCACTTTTGACAGTCTCATGCGACTAGTTTCACTGTATAAAACCCCTCTTACAATTTTGCTATCCATTCCAGCTGAGCCGTCAAAATTATACATGACACATGATAATGGCCACATTCAGATACTTTACTTTTTTGACCCTTCGGGTAGCAACCCATTCAGTGAAACTTGGGCGAGCAATGTTTTCAATGAATTAAAGTTGTACAATTGATAAGATGTACGGTTATGTGCGAAATAGTTTTGCAAACTTACTTTGAGTAAGAATTTTCTAGTTTTAATTGAACGTTTAAGTTGGTAACTGTTGAGTGTGCTGAATGTGGCCAATAATGAATGGACAAAAAAATAAATCAAACGTCAAACGAAATTATCTATGCCCAGTGCGAACACTTTTGCACAATTTCCATGTGTAAAGCAAATAACTCTGACATCTCAACTATTTCAAAGAATCTCAGAGTATTAACTGAAATGGTAAGAGATAGTGAGAAAGCTTTGCATTATGATAAGGCGATTAATGAGCTTAAAAAAGAAGTAAAAAATGGCTTCGAAATCTTAAAAAATGACGACTCCACCAGAAATATAATGAGTAACCTTTCTTCTTTGCGATATGATTTGGACATTGCACTACAATCTAATTCAAGTGCAGCCAAATCAACACCTCTGCAGCCTGATCCTATGTTTGAAATACTATTTCAAAAAATGAATGACATCAGCGATGATCTAGATGTGTTCCGTGTGACGCTCGCAGATATAGCAGATGAAGTTAGATCAGCGCCCATTAGAGTTGAATCCCCACCACCACAGGCGCTTCAACATAACTCCTCTTCTATTTTCGATGAAATCACGTTAGCATCCAAGCATTCTAAATCTGCTGCCCCTTTACCGACAAGGCAACATAGTATAACTATGGATTCTACCATTGCCTCAGACACCACCATGCTTACAACTCCAATCGCTGCACCTAGAAGAGTTATCGAACGTTTTGGAACTTCGTGGACAATACCAGAATGGGAAAGCCGCATCCAAAAGTTAAATTCGGTCAACCAAAATGAGTGCATCACTGTATTTATCAAAGGCTTTCCCTCCAATGCAAGTATATCCTGGGTGCGTAAATACTTTTTAAAAAAGTTCCGCCTCACCATATCCGATTGCCAAAAAACATCTCCAATTCGTGCCAAGTTAAGCAGTTTTAAACTTAGCTTACCATCTAAATACGCTTGGATGGTCCTGAATCCTTCCGGTGGTATGCAAGAACACGGAAATATACGAATATCTAGGTGGACGGACAAACCTGGCAGAACCTGGCAACCGAGATATATATCTAAGGCAAACGTATCTCAAAGTTATGCACCTAAGTCTAATTCAAATATTTCTAATGTTATTTCTAATCCTAGCATAAACACTAAATCTAATCATAAGATAAGCAATAGTTATAAGCCTAAATCAACATCAAATAATATTATTTCTTATGGTATTCCAAACTCCAGCTTAAATTCAAGCCCTAATTCTCGTAAACCCCATCACAGCTCTGTCCCCAACTGGGAACTTAAAACCAATATTTTTCCCACCTTCTCTCCACAGATCAGTCATAAGCCCAGATCGGTCAACAATGACAATACTTTTAAAAATACTACAACTCACTACAGCAACAACAAGCACAACGGTAATCCAATTCCTGCAAAATCATATCAAAAGTCAGCTCCCACAAAACCTATCGCACAACGTCGCCGTGTATCTTTCAACCTTTCACCCGTCTCCGACTCAAGAGTAAACCCAACAAACACATCTACCAACTATCCGAATTTCATTCACTCCCATACTCTCAACCCGTCTCCATCCCCCTCCGTAGACACTAAATCATCAATTAACTCACCTACCATCCATCCGCGCACTTTACACCCATCTCCTTTCCATAGCATCCCTTCCAATCAACCTGGTAACCCTGAAACCTTTTTAGACCCTCTAATACCTCCAAGAGTGAAATTAACATTGAACTCCTGTGCAGGCACTGAAAGCAGATATGCCCTTTCTCGCCTTAGAGAGAACAGCGTCTATAACAACGTCCGTCTGTATCTTGCCTATATGCATAAAGCCCCTGATTCTACATGCATAGAGGGTAAGACCAAAACTAATTTAAAAGTTTTAATACAACAAGAAGGGCTGCCGACCGATGTGAACGATTTGCGTCATATGTTTAATTGCTTTCACGAGGAACTTGGAGTGTCCATAAGTCAAGTCAATGCGGACCTTGACACCTATGGCACTCACGTCAGGTCTAAACATGTCTCTTTTCTGCAAAAGTCCCGTAAGGAGCACCAACAGTATTATTGCCCCTAACTTGGACCCTAACACTACCCCTATTGCTCAAAACCAGTCAAAGTCACCTAACAACATTCCTCAAGTAATGTTTAAGGATCCATGCCTACCTGCCGACTCAATTAATTCTCTAAAAATTTTTTATCACAATTGTGGTGGAATGAGAGGTAAACTAAATAAACTATTAATCGACGCTAAATCTTGTCACTTCAATATTCTGGTAATTACAGAAACTTGGTTAAACGACACTTTTAAAAATGAAGAAATCCTGGACTGCAATTGGACTATCTACCGAAATGACCGCGACTATTCCTCAACAGGCCTCTCACGAGGTGGCGGCGTACTAATTGCTACCCACAATTCTCTTTCAAGTGAGCTTATAGAAACCCCTACTCACAAATTCTTTGAACACCGTATAGTAAGAGTTTGTATAGGAAAAAAATTCTCTATGTACATTGGTGTCATTTACATCCCCCCAAGCTCTAGTGAAGCATCATACAATGAGTTATGTGAAACAATCACTACATTTACGGAAACCTTAAATGAAGATGATAGGATTATTATTTTTGGTGACTTCAACCGTCCAAATATATCATTTGTCATTGATGAAAATGACAAGTATCTTCTTCCTGTAAACCTCTCTAGTTCCATAGACTTTACATTAATAAGCACTTTTTATAGCAATGATCTACAGCAAGTCTCTGCAACACAAAACCAAAATAGTAGGTGGTTGGATTTAATCTTTACTAACTCGTACGACGAAGTGAGGGTTGGTCCAACCATCGAAGCAGAAAATTTGTTTGCTAACACTGTCCACCATACAGCCCTAACAGTAATGTTATCTGATATAAATATCTCTTTTACCCAGTCCTCCAATAACTCCATTGTGTACGATTTTCTTAATGCTGATTACGAAAGCATAACATCTCTTCTAGATGGTATTAACTGGAGTTGCGCTCTATCGAACTTAGACTTAGATAGCGCTGTTTCGAGTTTTTATAATTACATTTATACAGCTATCGAAAGGTATGTGCCTAAAATAAAGAAAAAAAACAAACTTTCAGAACCTTGGCTAAATTCAAATCTCAGATACCTGAGAAACCAGAGAAACCGAATTTACAAACTCCTCAAAACTACCGCAAATGTTAGCGAAGAAGTGAGGCTCAGATACGATGAGCTATCAAAAGAGTTTTCTCTCAAATCTGAAGAAGCTTACAAGTTTTACACAAACTTAATTGGAGAAAAAATTGTCCAGGACCCCAAAACATTTTTTGACTTTGTCAATTTGAAACGAAAATCAGCCGGCCGGTTACCCTTCATCCATGTATAAAGGTAATATTATCTCTTCCAACCCTCAAGAAATATGTAACCTCTTTGCGGATCATTTTAAGGATGTTTTTTGTCCACCAACTTCGCAGTCGGATGTTTTTCCCCCCACTCCGAATTCACAACATATGGTTGAAAACTTTAGCTTGTCAAAAGAAGACATATCGAATGCAATAAAGGGTTTAGATACCACCAAGGGACCTGGACCAGACCTAATTCCCTCAAAGTTATTGGTGCGATGCTTAGACCAACTACTTGTGCCCTTATATATAATATTTAACAAATCACTCTCTCTTGGAGTGTTTCCCTCTTTTTGGAAAACTTCCCACCTAATACCAATATACAAAAACGGTCAAAAAAGCTCAGTTGAAAACTACAGAGGCATAGCAATTTTGTCGGCCATCCCAAAGCTATTTGAAAAAATTATTTGCGAAAAGCTAACATTCCTTATCAACCAGAGATTAAACGAGCAGCAGCACGGGTTTCGAAAAGGAAGGTCCACAACCACTAACCTCATGATAATGGTTTCTGACGTTTTATGCAAGATGGAGAAAGGATTCCTAATAGACGCTATTTACGCTGATTTCAGTAAAGCTTTTGATCGTGTTGATCACGGCATCTTAATACATAAATTAGAAAAATTTGGTTTCTCTGGATCTTTACTTAGTTGGCTATCAACTTATCTCCATGGTAGATCCCAATATGTTAAATTTCAAGGAATTGTTTCGAAGAAAATTGAAGTCTCCTCTGGAGTACCGCAAGGTAGTCACCTTGGTCCTCTTCTCTTCAATATCTTCATATCCGACTTGTCCATGGTGTTGAAGGATATTCCACATCTTATGTATGCGGACGACTTAAAATTGTACCACGTAATTGAATCACAGGAAGATGTAACTTTCTTACAGTTACATTCAACTCTCATCTCTTGAGACCTGGTGTACCCAAAACAAACTCTACCTCAATGTAAAAAAGTGTAGCGTGATAAATTTTTCCCGTAGAAATCAAGTTATAAATCACAAATACCGCCTCAATAATAATGAACTTAACAGGGTTGATTATATAGTTGATCTTGGAGTGGTCTTGGACAACAAACTGCGCTTTAATTTACACTATGATAAGATTGTATCCAGGGCCAGTAAAATGCTCGGTTTTATTAAAAGACGAGCATATGAATTCAAGAATGAATGGGTCACTACATCCCTGTACTGTGCACTAGTGCGCCCAATACTCGAATATGGCTGTATAATTTGGAATCCAGTTTTTGGATCCCATTGTGATAGAATTGAATCCATTCAAAAACAGTTCTTACTATTCGTTTTGAGAGAAACTTATAACCCCCGCGATTATGGAAGCCTTCCACCATATGAACACAGACTCACCCTATTAAATTTGGTAGCAACTAAATAACTCTAATCTTGTGATTTTTGTTGAAAGATTCGAAAGTTTGATATATGGAAAAAGGTTCAAATAGCTTTTTTATAATAAAATTTAACAGATTTTAATGAAAAATAGTAATTTTTCAAACCAATTCCATGATTTGTTTACTTCCTTTCACAAATTTGCTTTTATTTCGTTCTTTGAAATATCGACTTTACTTTGCTCTAATACTATGTTCACACTGAGATCAAATTAGGTAATTTCGAGCTTTTGTGTAATTTCGACTGAAATTTTCTAAAAACTTTGGTAATTTCCCATACAATTTGTTGATTTGGAAATTACTTCAAACAAGGTAATTTCGTTTAAATTACTCACGAAATTAGGCAAAAATACACTTTAACCCTGAAATCTGAATATAGTGGAATTAAACACACCCTATTTTTGGCGTATTCACAATCTTGCTATCCATTCCTTAGGTGAGAAAACTAAGGTGAGCAATGTTTTCAATGAATTAAAAGTGGTATTCATGCAATGCCGAAAACGTGCCGAATATGCCGAAAATCGGAAAAAGCGTAAACGCCGTATATCAACTGTCAAAATTTGTATGGAATTTGATATACGCAAAGTTCCCAGTTTTCCTCACGATTTTGATGCGAAAACAGCGCCGAAAACTTTCAGCAAACAGTTGTTGCCACCTTTCAAATATTTATTACAAACTATAAACTTCTTACTTAACTTCCAACTTGAGAATCTTTTAAACGACAAATTGCATGTTGTCAGTTGTCGAATAATAAAATAATTTATCTGGAATTTCGTTGTCTTCACCTATATTATGAAACCATTTATTAATTTATTTATATATTTACTTTTCAGCTCATTCATTAAACCAAAGTGGCCACTTCTGCAATATAACTTAAAGAACAGCTGATTGATATACGCCACTAACCGAAAAATACAAAAAGGTACCTCATGCAAAAACAGCGTATATTTTCCGATGTACGGCATCGGAAAATATTCGGTATTGCATGAATACCACTAAAGTTGTACTATTGATCAGATGTACGGTTACGTGCGAAATAGTTTTGCAAACTTACTTTGAGTAAGAATTTTCTAGTTTTAATTGAACATTTAAGATGGCAACTGTTGAGTATGCTGAATGTGGCCAATAATAAATTGACAAACAAAATAAATAAAACGTCAAACGAAATTATCTAAGCCCAGTGTAAACACTTTTGCACAATTTCGAAATATCTCACGAAGTTACCTAATTTCTAGTGTCCGACCGAAACCAAAATTTTGGCCGAAACCGAAATTCGGCCATATTTGTAATATTCGGCCGAAACCGAAACCGAAACTTATTTTTATACTTATTTATTTTTAAAATTTTTTTATTAAAAAATAATGTATATATACGATAAATATTAGTGGTGATGTTAACAGCGTATGTTCGGTAAGTTTACGGCAACGTAATTTGCAATAACAAAATTGTAAGGGATTAAATATACGCAGTTTACATTACAAAAACGTGGCGTAAAAAGAACTATTAGTTCGTATAATGCAACTGTAGCATTTGCAACTTGTTTTTGGCACTTCAAAAGAGTATTTAAAACTTTGAAATAACTAAAATATGATAAACTTTTGCTATATTTAAAAAAGTGCGATAGTTTAAATTATTTTTGAGATGTCAAATTTTGTTTACTTCTATTAAATTGGTTTTTATTCATGGTGGGTTCGTAGAAGCACACAGCGTAAACTTATAGTTTTACGCTTCAGTATATATACGTCGTTCATTGAATACCATTATTATTAAAATATTAAAGTTCAACTTTAAAATAATATATAAAGATATCATCTTTAATATCACTTTAAGGAATTTTTTAGTATTTAAAGTTAAATTACTTGATTTTATACTCTAAAAAAAAGATCTGGTCTTCATTTAAAAAATTAAACAAAATACATTTATCGTCTTGTGCTGGGCCCAACTCACACGGTCAATCAAATTGACTATGAGTTTCACGTTTTTGTTCTACTTAACACCATTAAAAATTTTGAGGAAAGCGAACTCACATCTACGATTGAAATATGTGAAAGAACCGAATTAGTAGTGCCCGAACTAATATTCGGTTTCGGTTTCGGCCAAATTGATGCCGAATAGCCGAAACTGATTAAAAGGGCCGAAACTGGCCGAAACCGAAACCGAATATTCGGTCGGACACTACTAATTTGATCTCAGTGTGAACATAGTTTTAGATCACTTCAGTCGAAATTACATAAAAGCTCGAAATTACCTAACCCCCTATCCACACGTGCCAGTAACAGTTCGAAAAACTCAATACATTCTCACTTTTTCACTCATACACTCACACTTTGACATCGACAGCCAGCACTGGCAGTCCACTGGCAACAACTTTTACAGAGACAGTGAATTTTGACAACCGCAGACAGTGGAATCAAAATAGGAAAAACAGTGTTGCGTTTTCTCCCTATACTATTCGAACTTGAAGTATGTATTTTTTTCATGCCTTCTAGTGAAATAAACATGTAATTATTTTAATTACCATTGTTTAACACATAAAATATGATATGAAAAAGTTTTTTTTTTAAAAATTTTAATAAATATATTGTAAATATTTGAAATCAACATAGCTTTTTCCCCATTTAAGTTTTGTGCTGTTTTGGAATTAAAGGCATCACTGAATAAAAGTAAACAATAGAGGAAAATTATCGCATTGTTGCTGGAACCTTTGACTTTTGCAAATGAACTTTCACTACTACGTGTGGCCGTAGCGTAATTTGTTGCTTATTTCGAAACATTTTCGAAATTAATACATATTTTCCACTGGCAAGACATTACTTTGTCCCCTTTTACACTAGTCAAGAAATGGAAGCAATTTTTCGAGTTCGAAAAACTTGCCAGTACACTTGACTGTGTACCGTCAACTTTTTCCTCTTTCGTCGCTTTCTATTTGCGGCGAATTGGCCTACAAGCTCAGAAAATTGACTTCAATTCTTGACTAATGTAAAAGGGGTATTTCACGTGTGGCTGCAGGGTAATTTGAACTCAGTGTGAACATAGTGTGAACATACATTGTGTACGGAAACACACCTAGTATAAAACCAAATTCGACGAAACAACTGACCTGCCCTACTCTTGTCTGCTCAGCACTGAGACTTTTTCATCAAACACAGCTTTTATGTTTGTAGCACTTTTCGCCCCTGAGATATTTTGGATTTTTGTGAAGCAATTGTAATAGATTTCGTATGTGATATACTTACCAAGTTTATTAAATAATAAACTGAAATATATTTATAATAGTAACGTATCAATAAATATATGTATTAAAATGGTTTAATAAAAAAAAAGAAATATATAGCTATTGTGAAAGTTTTTCATCATCGGTATAAAGAAATGTACTGTTAATGATTCAGTGGCAATGAACAAAATCATATTGGATTAAGGGTAATACTTTGTTGAGTTATTCATGAATCAATACACACTTAAAACTAATGGTGATAGCAAATCACTTTGGATTAATTTTGGGGAGTAAGTCGGTCATGAGCCAACTTGAGTTGTACAACGACTGTATTCGAAGGAGTAAAAAGTTTTCAAGGTAAAGCAATAGAATATTTCAAATTTACCCACCTATAATGTGTTTGATAATAATGATAATAGATTATGATAAAAGACGATTAACGCTTGCTAGCTTTTCGTAAAAAACAGTTTTCATACTCCCTATGGATGTACTATTGGGAATGACAGGTTTGTGTTAACATTTTGAGTTGAATTTAGACAAATAAAGGCATTATTTTTATTATACGTATATGGACCTCCTTAACCCAATGGTGAAATCAAAAATTGTCGGTGTCGATTGGTTTAGGAGATCAAATTCGCGAAAGTTTGAAAATTCAGTGCATATGTTTACGTGTGTGGAAGCTAATGTAACCTTTTACATTATGATTTCTTAACCTTAATGTGGATCTTTAAGGCTTATTAAAGGAAAAACAGCAATATCGTGAAAAGCACAAAAACTTTAACCCTCATAATTCGAAATTGAATTGAATGAAAATTGTATCTTTTAAGGAGAATAGCAAAATTTTAGCAAAAATATTGAGTTCTGTGAAACCTATAAGAAATGTTGAATATTTTTTCGTCTTATTTTTCTTTATGTTTGTAAACCAGTGCCACGCCTTGAATGTCGATCCACTTTTACAATTTTTTAAAACTGCTGGTGAGCTGTACAACCCAGTTAGAGCTCATATGGAGGCAAAGTCTGCGTATGAAATTGATGCTTCTGATACAGAATCAGAATGATGAATTTTTTAATAAATATGTACAGTGGGGAGCAAAAATTGAGTACATGTTTATACTTCGTGGACTTAGTACAATATAAGAAAAGAAATACCAAGCAAATCGGAAAACTTTCGTTGGCTTTTTATTTCATGCTCAATCCTCAACAAGATGGGTAATAATACAAAAGTAAAAATAACGAATTTAAGGGTGTTTTTTTTAAGAGCTTGCTGATTTGAAATATAAATAAAACACATGCCAAATTATGAAATGGCCAAAAAAATTTTTTTATTTGGTAGATAATTTCTTGTCATTTAACATTTAAATATAATTTCGGGCATATGGCCACCACGACTATTTTGCACAAAGGTCATTCTGGAGGTTCAATTTTCGACCACCTTTTCAAGCATTTGAGGGCATATTTCAGCAATGACACGTTGAATATTGGTTTCCAAAGCATCAATCGTTGCTGGTTTATCCACATAAACCAATGACTTCACGTATCCCTACAAAAAAAATCAAGTGGCGTCAAATCAGACGAACGCGGAGGCCAATTCACCGGTCCATTTCTCGAAATAATGTTGTCTTTGAAATGATCTTTCAATAATTCGATTGTTTCGCCCGCAGTTTGAAAAGTGCCACCATCCTGTTGAAACAACATTTCGTCCACATCCATATCTTGAAAATTTGGCAACAAAAATTCATTGATCATGGTTCTGTATCGATTTCCATTCACGGTAACGGGTCGTCTTTCCTCATTTTTAAAGAAATAAGGACCGATGATTCCACCAGCCCATAGACCGCACCAAACAGTACATTTATCGGGATGCATTGGTAATTCTTGAATGGCGTGTGGATTATCTTTGCTCCAAATACGGCAATTTTGCTTGTTGACCAGCGTTACCAGTTTTGCACGATAAATAGTGCTTTCGGTATTTTTTGAGCTCTTGCGAGATGCTGCGGGAGAAAGTAAAAATCATCGCTTTATGTGAGAAAAAGTCTCATGCGAGAAAATTTTTACCACATGTGCGATTTTTCCCACGCGAGGGATAAAAAATACCGAAATTACCACAAATACCTCACATTACCAAAAAGAGATTTCTACCTGTTGTGGTAGAAATACGCATGAATGAAATGTGTACAGAAAAGGTTTACTGAGTGAAAGCGCTTGTTGATGCATTATTGTTGGTAGTTTATTTGTGTTTAAACTGTTTTCAATATTTAACAACAAAAGAACGTAAATAATTTCTGATAGCAAAGTGAAAAATAAAATAATTATGTACTGAGTAGTGTCCGACCGAAACCAAAATTTTCGGTATTATAGAGAATTTTGCGGTAAAAAGCGGATCTTCGTCTAATTGATTAAGCGACCAATTAGTGAATTCAAGGCGCATTTGATGATCGTGTGGCTTTAATTGTTGCACCAATTGAATTTTATATGGCACCAAACCCAAATCCTTAAGCAAAATTTTCCATAAAGTCGATGGACAAAGTCCAACATCTTGCGCACGACGATGAATCGATAAATTGTCGTTTTCTTCGACACTTGCCTCAACGACAGAAATATTTTCTTCTGTACGCACTCTTCTCATCCTTCTCGGTGGCTTGGCATCCAAAAGAGTGAATGTAGACCGATATTTGGTAATTACGTTCTTTATGGTGGTCTCAGACGGACAATTATGTGCACCATAAAATTCACGAAGTGCTCTATAAACATTTTTAATTGAACACTGTTTTGGAAAATAAATTTCCACGATTTGGAAGCGTTGTTCTGGAGTTAACCTATTCATGATGATTTGCAAACAATACTGAGTAGAGACGTCACTTTAAACTGTCAAAACAACTGTCAGACAATAGAGTAATCCATAATGAAAAAAAACCTCATAAAAAAACACCCTTTAGAAGAAAAAATAAACAACTCGCATATACTCAATTTTGCGCTTTTGTGGATGGAGCCAGTTTTTAGTATTTAGTTTACAGTCTTCTATTTCGTATTATACTTTCTACTCGTTTTAGCATACTTTTCACCAATTTCTCAGTTATTTCATTTGGAATATTTTGCCATTCCTGCTGTTCCCGCTGCCACAAATTCTCAACCGGATTGAGGTCGGGACTTTGGGCTGGATACTGCATCAATATAAAAATTTGTCCGATCAGCCATTCTTGCACGATTTTTAGGGTGTGTTTAGGGTCGCCATCCTGTTGAAATATCACTTCTTCTTCAGGATAGGCGCTTCTTTCTACAAAATCGGGGAGATGAGTCTGCAAAATGAGCAGATTGTGTTCCTTTCTCATTTTCTCATCGATTTTTTGCACAGGTCCAATGTGCTGACATGTGAATCAGCCCCATACCATGACGTTTCCTTCACCGAGTTTCACTGTTTCTTTAATATAATGTCTTTGAATAAAATCTCCAGCGCGACTCCAGCAATATTGTTTACCGTCAGACTGAAACCGATTGAATTTTGACTCATCTGACCAGATGACACGTTTCAAGTCTTCTGCTGACCAATTTCGGTGTTCTCTGGCGAACTTCAACCGTGCCTTATTATTCATCACCAATAAAGCAGGTTTTGATTTTTACCGCTGCGATGTTCGCAATTTTTTGAAGGGCTTTACTAGCAGTCCCTGTTTATTGCTATAGAAGCATCTTTTGGTGTTAAACACCTAATTTTTCTCATCTCTGTTACCATGAGACGAGCGTCCGCATCTGTTAAAATATATTTACTTCCTCTTATTTGTGGTTTAGGAATAACATTAAGCCACTGCTGAACTCTAATTATCGCTCACTTGCTTAATTTAAGCTGTTTAGCTATCATTCGCGACGAAGAGCCACTTTTTGTCATGGCTACAATACTATTCTCAGTTTCTTGTGATAGCTTATTCATACCCAATAAGCAATTGAATTGGATAAAGCTTTCACCTCAAATAGAGCTCTAGACCTTTTCTTCATTTTCCATGCTGGATCTCTATGTCTCCTCAACTTGAGATCATAGAATATCTCCAACAACAAAGACCTTAGTTCTCGATTGGAGAAAAGGCCTCATCTCTTATTAGAGCTCCTGGCCTTTCTCCAACCGATCTCCGTCACAGTTTTCTCGGCACAGCGGTAGAGCGCCTTCCTCTCATCCGAGAGGCTCTGGGTTCAATTCCCGGAGGCGCGACAGAATATAATTTTTTTTTTTTGTAAATCTCGTTTTTTTTTATTTTTTTGTTTATAAAATCTTACGTAAAAAAAGGAAATTTAATTCATTAATTCAATTCATTCATTCATTTAAATCAATAAATTAATTTTCTTTGCAAATATTTCCTTTTTAAAAACAAAAACCATTCAGGTTATGAACATAATATAAAAATAAAATAAAATAACATAATTCATTAGTTCTGTTCTAAAACAAACAAAAGTTTCAAATACTTAATAATAAAATATCATTCAGGAATTTAACAATCAGTCTTTACATTAGTATTTTCCTTGTTTTTTGAGTAGTTAAACCTTTTCATGAGCCTGTTGTTGGCATGTTGAAAAAATCTCATAGGAATTTTTTCAAAATTTTCGTCAATTCCTGCTTCATACTTCTGACAACAAGCCTCTGTTGAATGATACAAAACATAAGTGAAGTTCTAGTAAAATATTTTTCAGGATTAAACTTACGTTTTATAGCAGCCATTACACTGAATGGCCTAATGGCTTGTTTTTCTCCTGTTCCATGCCAGGTGACCTGTTTTGCGACTTCATCTTTCAATATATGCCTCCAAGAGTCCTTTATAAACGCTTTCGAATTGCTGCTCGTTTTTTCTTTCAGTTCAGCAACCGTTTAAAAATATATTGATATTTTTTGATTAAAGTAAATTCATAAAAGAAGACTGAAGTAGGAGTGCAATTTTTCACGGAGATGAAAGGTGCGGTCGAGTTGAAAAAAGAAACGGACGCAACTTATAAAGCTGAAATTAAAGTCAATGAAATGCTTTTTCTATTGGCAAATGAAAACCTTTTTTAACTCGCTCTCACTTCTCATCTCCCACTCATTATATTTGGTATAGCAAGAACAATTACTAAGCCTGCAAATTTATCTTCAGATATTAGGATTTCCTTCTCGAACTCATTGAAGGCTGAAGCATCGTCGAAGGGTGTTACAGGAAGCACGGCAATCCTTGGTTTTTTAAAACTTGTTAGTGAATTTGTTTTAACTTCTTCCAAGACACGTTTCAATAATTTTTGCGTTGTATTATGCTCTAGATTATTAAACAAAATTAAATAAAATAGAATAAAAAGGATACACAGTTCAGATTGAAGTATACAAAAGTTGTTTCCTGTGGAATTAAGTGCATAATACCTATTATAAGTTTCATTTGCACGTTGTCAAATTTATTTTGCATGTTCAAAAGTTCTGTAAAATAAGAATGGAATCATCAATTTGAAGTTATTTTGAATTTATCACTTACCTTTTTGGAAATGTTCTTTCAGCTCATCTAAATCTGCAAAAATTATAAAAAACTAGTAAGGTATATCTTCGACTTGGCCGAAGTTAAAATACCCCCACGGGCGATTCGCAATGGTACAAAATCGTAAATTGCAGCTCTTTTTATATGAGATTTTAAAAAATTTTACTATTTTGATGACGTCTTAAATACATTCATATCAAATTGTTATCCTGCAAAGTAAAGACAAGTCTTTTTATAAAGTTTTCAATTAGGGGTTGTATGTTAGGTGGGCGTGTTCATCGGTGGATGAAGCCCATTTTTCTAACACATCTTGGTTTTATTATAAAATGAATAAATATCTAATTTTGCTTTTGTAGCTTCGACAGAAGCCTATTTATATAGTTTTCAATTTTGGGGTTGTATGGGAGGTTGGCGTGTTCGTGGATGGATAACGCCCATTTTTCTCTCACGTCTCAATTTTTATATAAAAATAATAAATATTTAATTTAACTTTTATAGCTTCGACACAAGCTTCTATATATAGGTTTCAATAATAGGGTTGTATGGAAGGTGGGCGTGTTAGTGGGTGGATGACGCACATTTTTTTAACACACCTGAGTTTTGTCATAGACTATATAAATACCGAATTTAAGTTTTGTAGCGTAAATATTCCTTTCTTTATGGAGTTTTCATCATTGGGGTTGTATGGGAGGTAGGCGTGGTTTTCATCCGATTTAGCCCATTCTCGAACTTGATCTTAGTTTTTTGGAAAACAGCTTAAATATCGAATTTCAGCACGATAGCTTCCAAATTACGGCTGTAATCGTGTCCACAGACAGACAGACAGACGGACAGACAGACGGACATGGCTAAATCAACTCAGGTGGTGATGCTGATCAAGAATATATCGCACACGATCTTCAAAAGTGACACAACTCAAAATTTTAAAATTTTCAGGAGAGGCAAAAAACTATTTCTTTTTCAAAGCAACTTCATACAAAAGAAGGACACAAAATGATTTTTTAAAAATTAAAGAGCAATCAGATTAAAACAAAATTTTAACAGTCGATGGAGATGTGCATTACGAATTGGTTTATATTAAAAAGTCAAAATTGAAAAATTTCGAGTTGTGTCTCTTTTGAAGAGGGTGTGCGATATATACTTTTCTGTACCTACCACGCCTTCTTATGGGCGTTACACACGTCGTGACAAAATTAATATACCCCTTACGCAATACGCGTGGGGGTATAAATATTAGTAGTCGTATGGTTAATTGTGAAAATAATATTTTTGTCTCATTAAAAGAACAAATTAAAAACCCTTCGTGATGAATCTTACCTTTTTTGGTAATGGGGTCTTCTAATGATGGGGTATTTTGCATGGCGGCTTTGAAGAAATTATTGAAGTCCATCTAAATTTAAATTAAAGGAATGAAAATTAATTCATTAAGTTCCAAATTGTTAAGCATAACGACTTTTTGTTCAACTTTATCTAAAGAATGTTTGCACATAGAGCTTGAAAACTCAAGTTCATTGCAGGACTGTATTCCAAAATTGCTTGATTTAATTGGTATGTCAAAGTAATCAGTCAAATTAATAACTTCTTGCGCTTCTAAGTCTGTGTTACCATTGCAGTGAGTAATAGAAAGAATTATGAATATTTTTTTTCCTATTGCATAGCAATTATTTGGCATTTCTGTGGACAAAAAGATATTATTAGTGTTGATTGATTTCAATTGGCCGTTTTTAAGGAATTTAGTCGTTTCCAATTTTGGTACTGCGTTAATGCTTTGTTCCACAAGACGTTTATATATCTGCGCCGCAATTTGAATTTTTTTTTCTACACATTCTTTAAACTTTGGACAAGTAGTTCTCGAACTTAAAGGCGCCTATCGTTTCAAGGCTTCCGAAATTTAACGCGTCGCTTGCCAGATGAGTTAAGCAATGGAAATTGAATGTCAAAAACGAATCATCATAAAATCTAGAAATATTTTTGATAAATTCGCAAAGTAATGTTTCTATACACATCTTTTTATGTAGCAAAAATCGTAAAGCTAAGCTCAGCATTAAGAAATGAGCATATCTTTCTTTGTCCAAAATGTCTTTCAATACGAAAACACCGGTGTAAAGAAGGAACAGTCTCAGTTCTGTGGCCTTGAAACGGTCAACAAATTTGGCCTTTTATTGAAAGAACAAAAGATCTAGCAGGGGCGTCGCAAATGAACGCGCGACAATTAACCTTGAAATGTTTTCCTCTATAAGTTACTCCCGATATCATGGGAGAAGCCAATTCATCTACAAATGTCTTTAAAAAAAATGTTGGAATCATCAGCTTTGCTGTTGCCACAATATGCACCAACAATCATGACATCGGGCGTTCCATTCACATTAATCAAAATCGGCCATGTCTGCAGACTTGAACTTTTTGCCAATGGAAGGCCATCAATATTGATATTTATATTGATTTCACCGCAGTCGAAATCATTTCTGTGTAAAAAATCGGTGAGGGCATCCTCAACACCATAATGGAAGTACTCGCCACTTCCCATTTCTAGTGGGAGAGAATGTCCATGGCGCACTAAAATTGGAAGTAATGAGTTCGTAGCTGCGTTAGTGATGTTGTTTGCAACAGCCCAATTGGCTATATCACTTCTAAAGTTTCCTTCCTCATCACCTTCACTTGCTGCGCTGCTTCCTTCTTCTTCCTCTGAAGACAAGGAAGCAGGCATATCATTTGTTGGACTTGAAGTTCTGCGCATCTGCCTCTCGCCAAGGATGCCTTGGGCAACAAGAGAACTTCCTGGTGCTTCTTGGGCAACAGATAAAGTTCCAGGAACTACTAGCGTGCCCCCTGTATTTTCTTCAGCCAGCAAATCGAAAATTTGCTGAACTTCTCGCCTTATGCGTTTTGCTGTCATCTTACCTTTGCTTTTGCTTTAACTTTGAGTAGGAATTAATCAATCAGCAATTTTATTATTTAATTAAAATTTTTCACTATGAATTCAATTAATTTCGATCAGCTGTTTGTGAGCAAATCAAAAGTGTTGACAAGTAAAAATAATTCGTTCAGAAACTGCTCCGGCATTTCCAGTTTGGAAAAAGTGAGTTGACTTAGAATATTGGGTTTGAGATGTAAAGGAGTTTGAACAATTTCTCCAAAATCTTAGAAAAATATATTTTCATTGCATATTGGGTAATTTTATTGAGGTATTTAATTATTAAAGTTATAAATTTTAATTATGTTAACTTTCTGGAGAAAATTGTTACCATCGACAATAAAATGCAATCTCAAACTAAAATTGTTAAAGCAAATCATAAAAGAATGAAAACACTTTCAAATCGAACGGTAAACTTTGATGTTTTGCAGAAAAAATTTCTTTGCAAACTCCCGGGTGCAAAATTGAGTACATGCGAGTTGTTTTCGTTTTATTTGTTTTTTCTTAGGATGTATTGTTTTCCGTATTGTATTATTAACCGTTTTGTGGACGATTGACCACAATTTAAAAAGCAAAGCACATTTTTTTGTTTGCTTTGTTATATCTTTTCTTATTTCTTATTTATTAACAACTGCACAAAGTATAAACATGTACTCATTTGTGCTCCCCACTGTATTTATTTTATTCTTAAAATGAAAGAATAACTGATTTTTTTGTTTAACCTGCCGGAATTTTTTCGTTGATACATACCTACTTTGGTGGGATATTTCCATATAGTCATCTCCCAATGATCCCCAGATATGTTCGAACCATGGTACTACCACTATAGTGGTGCTGCCGACTGGCAACGGTAGAAAAAGTTTCTTCGCTTAGGAGGTCTAAATGCATTTAATAAAAATAAGAAAAAAAAATCGGGCCTGGTCGCCAAAGTAAAATTATTCCGAAATAAACCTATTCTCAAACTGAAAAATTTTCAAACGAATAATTTCAAAGTAACTTAATATACTATCCAGACGTATCGTAAACAAATTTTCTGCCGCTTGCATTTAAAATGAAACTACTGATAAATTTGTAATATCGCATAATAGAATGCAAGCGTTTATCGTGTATCGTAGGAATTCGAAATAAGAGGGCAAATATAATGATATAATGATAAATAGTTTTAATAAGACAATAACCATAACAATAGAGTTCAGCTACTACAGCTTTTTCGCACTTTCTCAGCATTAACCCATTTAAAATACAATTTGTTCAAACACGCCACCACCTCAAACAATAACGCCTCTGGTCTTGGCCAATGGTAACATAACAGAGTCCACTACTTCAATATTATCATCTAATGATATTTTTGCTGTCTCTGATCATAACTCATCAACGCAACATATATCAAACCAACCATTTGTGTCTACAAACAGTGGACCACTGGCTGGTTTGATTGTAGTACCTCGGACGCCACGAAAAGCTTTATTTAATTCAAGGCTAGTAGCAGCTACGACAGTTGAAAATTTAAAAGCTTACATACAAACCAAACTGCCGTCACCAACTTCGCCGCCCACATGTCTCAAGCTGACCTTAAGAGTCCAACGTGATATTGCGTCGTTTAAGATTTATGCTTCTGATTCAGATTATGCTACAATGCTTTCCAAGGACTTCTGGCCAAAAGGGATTGTTGTCCACAATTTCATTCCTCGTCCACGTGCCGTTGATCTTCCACGCATCGACAACCACAACGCAGGATCTACATCTTCTACCTCAAAAAACTACTAAGTCGCAGCGGAAACCAGTCAGGTGGAACACAGCTTACACATAAGTATTCATTATATTACCAAAATGTGGGTGGGATAAGAACTAAAATCAATCAAATTTATATTACTTCTTCATCACTAGTTTACGATATTGTTATTTTTACAGAATCATGGCTTTCTGACGGTCATTTAACACCTGAACTCTTTAATAGCTCCTTTTATAATGTCTTCCGTAAAGATCGCTGTCCTCTTACTACAGGGCTATTACGTGGAGGAGGCGTACTTGTCGCAATTCGTAATTCATTTTCATGCTACCAAGTTGTTCCGCCACATAGATCCCCACCAATGTACGATATTGATCAGTTAATCGTTAACATCTCATTTGAACATAATTTTGAATTACTAGTTTTTGTGAGTTATATTCCACCGAACAGCCCGCTCGAACTCTATAATGCCCATTTCGATAATTGTAGATCTCTTCTTGACAATATTAAAAGTTGCCAACATGTTGTATTCGTGGGTGATTTCAACTTGGGAATGATTAAGTGGAAACCAGTTTGCGATGAATCTTACCTTGTACCATTCAATGTTAATAATGAAACCGAAGCCAATTTCGTTGACTTTTTTGGTCAACATGACCTGGTCCAAATAAATAACTTAAGTAACGAGCTCAACCGAAATCTTGATCTAATATTCATTGATAAAGATTTTCAGGTATTTCTTGACTTACCTCCCTGTCCGATTTTCAATAGAACCCAACATCATATACCTATCTTATTAGATTTTTCGATATTCAACTTCCAAAAATTAAATTATAACCATAAACTCTCCAGAGATTACAACAACGCAAACTTCATTGCAATGAATTATTATCTTACAGAAATACCCTGGAATTCAATATTCCATGGTATTCCACTACATTTAATGTACGATAAATTTATCCAATCTATTCGTCGTTTTGTTCCTGTCAAGCAGATTCGACTTAATGGAAACCCGCAATGGTATAACAAAAGATTGTCGAACCTTAAAAACAAAAAAAACAAAGCTTTTCAGCGTTTTAGGAATGATAAAGATAATACTGTCTTAAGATCTATATATTTAACCTACCAATTGGAATTCGACACTTTAAATAAATTCCTTTACCAGTCATTTATAATCTCAACAGAATCACAAACAGAACAGTAAATATTTTTGGATCTATATTAACAATAAAAGAAAGTCAAACGGTCTGCCCATCCAGATGACTTATCTTAACAACACCTCCGATGACAGACAAACCATTTGTAATTTATTTGCGGATTATTTCAAATCGGTTTATACTTCCGAATTCCAACCAATAGGCAACTCAAATCTTAGTTCTCTTTTAAATATTGGTTCTATTTGCCTTGATGAATCCAAAGTCATTACTGCATTGACTGGCCTTAAGAGCAACTTTAGTGAGGGACCGGATGGCATAGCGCCGATATCACTAAGAAGTTGTGCTCTATCTATTGCATCTCCACTAACACTGATCTTCACAGAATCTCTTTTATCAGGAATATTTCTTGACTCTTGGAAAATATCCCATATTGTGCCGATCTATAAATCTGGACCTAAGCATAACATCCAAAACTATAGACCGATTTGTAAACTTGCCTCTATACCTAAACTTTTTGAAAAACTAGTGAACGAAAAACTAATGTTTTATGTTAACAACATTATGTCTCCATACCAACATGGATTTCTCTGCGGCAAATCAACAGTGACCAACCTCTCTCTATTTTCAAACCATATTATAAAAAATATGGAAAATCATTTACAAACTGATGTCATTTTTACAGACTTTGCGAAAGTTTTTGACAAAGTTAACCACAAAACATTAATATCGAAGCTCAACTCAATTGATTTCCACTCAAATCTGCTCAATTGGTTAAAATCATACTTGGATAATAGATCCCAACTAGTCAAAATCAATGATACCGTATCCAGTCCAATCAAAGTTACATCTGGTGTTCCACAAGGTAGTCATCTTGGACCGCTACTATTTTTGTTGTTTATAAATGACCTTCCACTTGTAGTCAAGCATTCTCAATGTCTTCTATTTGCAGATGATCTCAAGTTATTTCGTCCAATAAGTTCTCAAGCTGAATGCAACCTTCTTCAGGAAGATTTAAACTCAATTTCTGCTTGGTGCGAAGCCAATAGCTTACCTCTCAATATCTCAAAGTGCCAATATCTCACTCTTGCCAGAATAACTACTCCAATAGTTGGAATCTACCAGATTAATTCAATCGAACTTGAGAGAATTTATTCCAAAAAAGATTTAGGAATCATTCTTGACTCACATCTCAATTTTAAAGATCATATTGACTTCATCATCAATAAGGCAAACTCGATGCTAGGATTTCTTATGAGGAATAGCAAAGAGTTTAATGATCCTTACACTTTAAAAACTCTTTACACAACACTCGTAAGACCACACCTGGAATATTGCTCCATTATTTGGAACCCATCGTCTAACTTACATTCTACTAGAATTGAAAAAATTCAAAAGAAATTCACTAGATTTATGGTTAACCAACTGAGGTGGAATTTACCCGAGGTCCCTCATTACAAAACCAGATGCGCATTAATCGGCATTAGCTCACTAAAGTGCAGAAGAAGGGCATCATCAATAATGTTTATAAAAGACATTCTACATAACAAAATTCATTGTCCTGATTTATTGGCTATGCTCAACTTCTACTCACCCGTGAGATGTCTGCGCGGCCAGTTCCATTTTCACGTAACTTATCATAGAACCGCTTATGCGCAAAATGAACCAATATCTCGATGCACTAGAGAAACGAACATAGTCCTTTCCTCCATAGATATCTTTGCACAGAACTCTCGAGACAACTTCAAAAATGAACTCAATACCGTCCTAATGGTTCTTGTTTTTTGATAGTAAGAATTAATATTGTGAAACTATTTTCTCGCTTCTTTTTTTTTCTCGAATTTTTCTTCAATGTTATGTTATAATTTGTTATGTTAATTTTAATTTGATCCAATTACAATATTATTTATATTTTATTAATTGTTAAGTAGTCTGTAAGAGTCAATTTCTCTGTTTGACGAAATAAATAAATAAATAAATAAATAAATAAAGTCGTTAAAACCACGACCCATAGCATAAAAGAAATTTTATGTTAAGGATTCCAGTGGCTTAAAACAAGTTAATGTGGAAAAAATTTACCATCCAAAGTTTGGATTAGGCTCAGGGACAACACAGGACATAACTACTAACCATGCATACAAATATCTATAATAACGTAATCTCTTTTAGTCTACTTTTGAGTTGACCTTTTGACAAGTTAACATCAAAAAAGCTACAGTTGTTAACAAAGGTACTCATGCGGTTTAAAGGAGCAGTTAACATATAATTCGTTCTATTGAATGGTAAATAAATCAAGTTGTTTGCGTTTCTACTGCTTCTACGGTTAGTGTTAAAATTAATAAGAGAAAGGAGTTCTGGAGAATCAAATACACCGGTTATAAGTTGGTGTAAATAAACGATATCTGCAGACCTCCTTCGCTCACTTAGTGACTGCAATCTTAATAGTTTTAAACGATTCTCATAAGGAGGAAGGTGCAAAATGTCAGTTCCACTTAAGCCCCCCAGAGCAAATCGAACAAAACGTTTTTGGATCCTCTCTATTCGTTCAACATGCATATTATGACTTGGGGACCAGACTTGACTTGCATACTGCATAATTACCATTGCATAATACAACGTTGTAGTTGTGATCATGCTATTAAATTCTTTGGCCCAGCGTTTTATAAATCTAAGCATTGAAGACGCTTTTTTACAAATATTATCAATATGAATGTTGAACGATAACATAGGATCCATGCATATACCAAGGTCATTGACTGCATCTTCACGACTTAAAGCAGTATCTTTTATATTGTAATCAAATAATAAATTATTCCTTTTTCGCGAAAAGGTCATAGTTTGGCATTTACTAGGATTGAGAAACATATTATTTTTAGTACACCAAACTTCAAAGGATTTCAGATCAGCCTGGAGTAAGTTGGAATCATCTTTAGTATTTATTTTTCTGTATATTTTCATATCGTCTGCACAAATCAGCAGACGAGAGTGTTCAATGACGTGTGTGACGTCATTAATTGCTAAAATAAACAGAAGTGGACCAAGGTGGCTACCCTGAGGTACACCTGATTCAGCAATAAATTCTGCAGACAACACCCCTCGGAATCGTATTTGATAAGATCGCTCAGTCAAATACGATTTTATCCAGCATACAAAATATTGTGGAAATCCCATTAATTTCAGTTTGAATAAAATTAAGTCATGAGGTTATTTATCAAATGCTTTACTAAAGTCAGTATAAATACAGTCGACCTGGTTACCAGATTCCATTGAATTTAAGCAGAATGTTGTAAAATCAAGAAGATTAGACACTGTTTATCTTCCATTAACAAAACCATGCTGACGAGTTGTTATGACTTCTCCACAATGAATTTTAACACGATCGTACACAATTCGCTCAAAAAGTTTGGGAATCGACGAAAGCTTAGCGATGGGCCTATAATTATTAACATCATTCCTTCAACATTGCAAGTGGTTGACAAGTGGTTGACACAAAACGGAACCGCATTGAGTTAACACTGCGGCAGGAATTCGATCGGGTCCAGCGCCAAAGTCCTCATCAATTGTCCCAATATACTTTAAAATATCCTCGGAGGTAAAGGATATAGACTCCAAAGAGACCTTGGGTGAAGAGTTCATGTAGTCAAAGTAACCTTCATCAGGATTAAACGAATCTGAACAAAAAGATTCCTTCAAAAGATTGGCAAAAAGGCCACAAATTATAGAAGGATCATCCGTAAATCCGTCAAGAGTTTTGAAGGATGAAGGAAATCCATCAGATTTTTTCTTAGTATTTATGAACCCCAAAATTTCTTTGGATCAGACAATATTCTCAACTTAATATTGTCTAAATATTCATTATACAAAAGAGCTGAATGATTTTGAAATTCCAGAAACAAACTTTTGTAGATTTCTAGGTCATTTGTGTCCAAACTACAGACGTATCTCTTCCAAGCCCTATTTCTGTTAATGCGAAGTGTTTTCAACTCCTTTGTGTACCAAGGGTATGCAGATTTTTTCGCAAATTTGAGGCTATAAGGTACGGACTGAGAAATTACAGCAAAGAGTTCTAAATAAAAACAAGTAAAGAAAGTCTAAAGTCGGTCTAGGCCGACTATGAAATACCCTAAACCCACTTTTCAAAAATAAAAAAATTTTTATTGTAAATGGGCGTCTCCGTGCGCGGATGAAGCCTATATTTTAATTGCATTTAAATGGTGATGAAAAATTTACACATACCAAGTTTTATTCCTGTAGCTCACAGTTAATGCCTTTATTGTGCTTTCGCTATAAGAGGTGGGCGTGTTCATGGACGGATTACTCAAAATTTTTGAACACACCTTAGTTTTGGTATAAAATACATACATACCAAATTTAATTTTTCTATGACAAACATAACCTTATTTATTGAGTTTTTAACTTTTTGGGTTGTATGGGAGGTAGGGGTGTCCGTGGGCAGATGATGTCCATTTTTCAAAACCATCTTTGTATTGTCATAAAAAACATATGTGCCAAATTGTAGCTCTGTAGGTTAAACAGAGGCTTATTTATTGCGTTTTCAATTTTTGGGTTGTATGGGAGGTGGGCGTGTCCGTGAACGGATGACGTCCATTTTTCGAAGACATCTTTGTGTTTGTATAAAACACATACATATCAAATTTTATTGTTGTAGGCTAAATATTAGCTGAGTTATGCAGTTTTCAATTTTCGCGTTGTATGGGAGGTAGGCGTGTCCGTGGGCGGATGATGTCCATTTTTCAAAACCATCTTTCTTTTATAAAAAATATATATGCCAAATTTTAGCTCTGTAGGTAAAACAGAGGCTTATTTATTGCGTTTTCAATTTTTGGGTTGTATGGGAGGTGGGCGTGTCCGTGAGTGGATGACACCCATTTTTCAAAAACATCTTTGTGTTGATACAAAACACATACATACCAAATTTTATTGTTGTAGGTTAATTATGAGCTGTACGAGAAGCTTGGAAAATTTTTAACAGCAATCCCACACTACACACCATAGAACCTTTTAATAAAACCTCAAATAATCCGACATATTCGCAAATTTTAAGAAATGTCAACTCCACAGAAGAAACATCACAAAATAAAACATCAACAACTGACCTACAGCAACTGAAAAAACAACAACAACAACAACAACAACAACAACAACAACAACAACAACAACAACAACAACAACAACAACAACAATTACAACAACAAAAACAATACCAAGCTAGTGAAAAACCTATTTACTCAAAGAACAACTCAATAACAACAATTGAAACTGCAAATACACATAATATAGAAACTAATAAACAAGAAAGTACAGTTATCCCAACAACAGACACAACATCTTCATTACCATGCGCAAATATTTTTGAACCCATAGACAACACAATAGAGTCAACACACATGGAAACCGATTTATCATTATCACCTACAAAAACAAAATCAAACACAACTAGCGATTCAGATAGTTCACCTTCTACAAAACTATACAAAAAATTCCCAAACTTACCTGTTATAATTACTCCAAAAACATTAAAAAAAGCACAAAGTACAAATAAAATTTTAAAATAATAGCCCAAACCCTACTTCTTTTTCTTTTTAATAAATTGCGATAATTTTTTATAATGGATATAGGAATAAACTTAAAAATAATACAGTGGAACATACAGGGGTTCATAAACAATAAGTATGCTTTGGAAAACCTTATCTCCAAACATAACTCTGACATAATTATACTTCAAGAGACACACATAGTTAACAAAAACCTTCGTTTTTTACACCTTCCTCACTTCAACGCACACCACCATAACAAACATCACACCTACGCCAAATCTGGAGTAGCCATTCTTACCAAAAATAACTTAAATGTATCGCAACACATTGTAGCTTCAAATGACCTACTTTTTCAATCCCTTACTGTTCACGGTATAGCTGACTTACACATCACAAACATCTATAAAGAGACTGATGTCAACCTTACACCTCAACTTGTCAGTGAAATTCCTCAATATCACTCAGGGCATCATCTTATTGTTGGCGACCTTAACGCGCAAAATATTTTATGGGGATCACACTCCACATCCAACAGTGGTTATATATGGGAACATTTTGTAAATGACAGGAACTTGACAATTTTAAATGATGGGTCTCCTACTCTGCTAAATACACGTAACACCTTAACTGCCGTGTACGTCTCTATGGCAAGCGTGGACCTAGCAATAGTGCTAAACTGGAACTGTCATCCCCAACCAGAAGCATGTGACCATATCCCAATAATAATATGCAATAATAGGTCATTTAGCCAAGCCAAAAAACATGTCACAAAATTTTTAGACAAAAAAGCAAACTGGTCTTTATTTTACAACAAAAACGTCATCCTCAACCGAGCTTACATTGAATCAGAAAATATTAACAGGGAGGCCGCCCAAATAAAAACAAATTTTAAGAAGATCAGCAAACGAATCAATGGCATCAAGTCATAAACCAAAACAATTGAACAGTCCTGTTTGGTTCAACTCCGAAATTGGAAAATTAATAAATGAAAAGAACAAAGCATGGAAATACTTCAAACAAAGAAGAACAACAGCAAATATTATTAAATACAAAAAAGCCTGTGCTCTAGTTAAAAGAGCATGCAAACAAGCAAAGCAAGACACTTTGAAAAATTTTATTAATTCTCTCAAACCTACAGGTACTGTGGACAAAAGTCAAAAACATTCGTTCGAAACGCTGCACAAATTTCCCTATGGAGCTCAATCGGATCAAACAACTCATTTAGCTCAAGCATCATTGATGAAAAAATTAATATTAGCATAAACAATATGACAGAAAATGGACATCGTTATGACCACATAGTAGAAGGGGTTAATATAACTGAATTAGAAAAGGTACTTTCGAGTTCTATAGGGACCACGCCTAGTAGGGATAAAATAACTTACTCTATGGTTAAAAATGCATCTCCATTGCTCAAACAACGACTTTGTAGGCTCTACAGCAAAATTATATCTTCAGGAAACTACCCACATGACTGGAAACAAGCAATCCTTAGTCCCATTCCTAAAACTGGAAAAAATCCAAATTCTGTAGAGGGTTGTGGAGTTGTCCACAAATAAAAAATATTTTTATTTTATATAAAGTTTATTTTATTGAAACATTTATTTTTTTTTTATACGACTATTGTTTGTCGAATACAATTTTATAATAATTTTTGATAGTAATTTTTTTGATAAATAAAAATTGACATCAACAAAAAAAATATTTTATAAATTCAAATTTTTAAATTAAAGTATTTTATATTGTATGTATGTGTGTTGTGTGTATGCGATATGCAGACACCACATTATTCCCACTCATAGGTTTTTGTTGTGTTCGCTAATAAATTAAAATGTACTTTCTTTTTTGGCTTGTGTGTGGAAGAGAGTGTTTGTGTAGTTTCTGAATCTAAGAATGCTGGTTTAAGTCTCTATGTTAATTGTTATAGTAGTGTTTCCTTTTAAAATTGTGAAATATTTTGGTGTTCTGTCTATCACTTCGAATGGGCCATCGTACGGATTTTGAAGCGTGTGTCTGATGGAATCGTTACGAATGAATACAAATTTACAACTCTTCAACGCCTGGGGTATGTACTCTTGATTTGATCTTATATGAAACTTGCTATCTGACTGAATGTTTTTAGTTTTCTCTTTAAGCGCTGACAAAATTTCTGATGAGCTGCCCGTTGGATCACTATGTACTACTAGCTGTCGTGGCAGTCTCAGATTCTGTCCAAAAACCATTTCGGCAGGAGATGTTTTGATATCTTCCTTAACCGTGGATCTTAGACCTAACAAAACTAGGGGAATTTCTGAATACCAGTTCTTCTGGTTGTTACTGGTCATGAGTGAGGCTTTTAATTGTCTGTGAAAACGTTCCAAAATTCCATTGGCTTGTGGATGGTATGGGGAGGTCATAATATGGTGGCTACCTATGCTCTTAATAAATTGCTTAAACGTATTGGAAGTAAATTGAGGACCACGATCTGTAGTAATTTCGCGCGGAACACCAAAGCGTGAAATGAATTCTCTATTGAAAGTCTCTATAATTGTTTTAGTCTCGGTGTTTTTTAGTGGGTAAACCTCAGGCCAACGTGTAGTTCTATCGATGGTGGTTAATAGGTATCTGTAACCATTCGATATTGGTAGTGGACCAACTAAATCGATGTGTATATGTTCAAAACGACCGTGTGGAATGTGTATTTTCTGAGGTTGTGTTTTGGTGTATCGTTGTACCTTTGCTTTCTGACAGTTCATGCATTCTTGTGACCATTTATTAATGTGTGTATTCATACTGGGCCAGAAGTAACGCTGTGTGATAAGACGTCTGGAAGCTCTTGTTCCAGGATGTGAGATGTTATGTAGTTGTTCGAATATCTTTTTACGTAAGGTCTGTGGAATGTAAGGTCGTATATTGTCTGTGGAATTTTCGCACCAGATACTAATGTTTAAAAATGGAATGTCAATGTGTTTAAATTTGTACATTTTGTTGTCCGTGATATTTTTTAATTCTGTTTCATTATTTTGTTCTTTGTGTAAATGTTTTAGGTCGATATCGGGTGTTTTTAATTCTTCGATTTCGCATCTCGATAGTGCATCTGCTACTATGTTGTCTGTACCTTTGATGTGTGTTATTGTGTTAGTAAATTGTGCAATGTATTCCAGGTGTCGTGTTTGTCTAGGGCTGCGTTCTGTTTCTGAGTGGAGTGCATTCGTTAATGGTTTGTGGTCCGCGTAAACTGTAAATGTATTGCCTTCTAAATGATGTCTAAAATGTTTGATTGTTAGATAGATTGCTAGTAATTCGCGGTCGAATGTATTGTATTTTGTTTCTGTTTGTGTTAATTTCTTAGAAAAAAATGCTAAAGGTTGAAGTATTCCATTGTGTTCTTGTTGTAAAACTCCGCCAACTGCGGTGTTAGATGCATCTACGGCAACTGATAGTTTTGCTTTACTATTAATATGATTAATTAGTGTTTGCTTAGCAAAACTATCTTTTATTGTTGCAAATGCATGTAATGTTGAGTCTGTCCATTGTAAGTGTTTATCTTTGGTTTTTGATGCGCTTGTCGCCATGTCATAAATGGGACCTAACATGTGTGCGAGTTTTGGAATGCACCGGTGGTAATAATTTGTCATACCTATAAATTTTTGTATCTGTTTAACTGTTATTGGTTGTGGGTATTCTTGTATACATCGTGTTCGTTCTTCAGATGGTCTGATACCATGTTTAGATATGTTGTAACTAAGGAAATCTATGTCATCTACTCCAAATATGCATTTGTTTGGTTTGATATTTAAACCGTATTTGTCTAGTCGTTGAAATATTTGTGTTAAATGTTGAAAGTGTTCTTCTTCATTGTTACTGGCCACAAGAATGTCGTCTAAATAAACGAAAATGAAGTCTAGCCCGTGTAGTACTTCATGTATGAACCTTTGGAATGTTTGCGCTGCGTTTCTCAAACCGAAAGGCATTCGGAGAAACTCAAACATTCCAAAAGGTGTAGTGATTGCTGTTTTGTGTATATCCTCAGGAGCCATGGGAATTTGGTGATAGGCCCTGACTAAATCAAGTTTTGAGTAGATATGTGTATTGTGTAAGTTGTTCGAGAAATCGTGTATATGTGGTAACGGGTAGCGGTCTGGTACTGTTATTGTGTTTAGTCTTCTGTAGTCCCCGCATGGCCTCCAGTCGTTCGGTTCGCGTTTAGGTACAAGGTGAAGTGCAGAAGATGTTTTTGAGTTCGACGGTCTACAAATGCCAGATTTAACTAAAAAGTCGAATTCATTTTTAGCTATTTTCAATTTTGGCAAGTCTAGACGTCGTGGTTTCGTAAATGGTAACTGTCCTTCAGTGAAAATGTGATGTACTGTTTGGTGTTTGACAGGTACAGTGTAGTCGGGTTCTGTTATTAGTGATGGAAATTTTTTTAGTAATTCTGTGTATTTGTTGTCGACTGAAAATAATTTTGTTAATGTGGTTTCAGTAAATGCTGAGATAGTGTTGACTGCTAAGTTTGTTAATGGGTCGATGAGTCGTTTACGTTTTAGATCTATTAGTAGTCCGTATTTTGTTAAAAAATCTGCACCTAAAATTGGTCTGGAAATGTCAGCAATGATGAAATTAAATGGTAATTCACGTCGTAATTTTAAGTCAAGTGTAAGTAGTTTTTTTCCGAAAGTCGAAATGGAAGTGCCATTGGCCGCTATTAAAGTTAGATCAGATTTCTGTTTTGAAATTTTGAATTTGGAGGAAGGAAGTACTGATACTTCGGCTCCGCTGTCTACTAAAAAGTTTAATTTATTTGTTGGGTCATAAATAAAGAGACGACGTGTTAGTGTGACAGGTCCATTGTCAGTCGTCGCGACAATGGAGTCATTTAGTTTGTTGTGTTATATTGTGTTGAGTTGTTTTGTGTTGTGTTGGCGTTTTGTGCATATGCACACGGTTGTTCACATATACGTGCTTCCCTACCGAATTTGTAGTGGTATCGGCATAACCAGTTTGGCCTACGTGTGCGTGATTTTGACCTATTTCTCGCTGGTGACCGTGATCGGAAATTATTTTGTGATTTAAGAGCTTCAACTTCTAGTGACAATTTGTTAAAAGCACTTAATATGTTCGTCGTAGATACTGCTAGCTTTTGTACCATACTCGCAAGTTCGTTGTTATTGGAATTATGGTTTGTTTGTAAGACTGAAATTTCGTTCTCACTTATGACTTCCCATAGCTTATCGGCCACTTTCAGAAGTTCCTCTAGTTCTGTATGGCCTGACCCGGTTAAAGCTATGTTCAGTGTTTTAGGAAGTTTCCTGAGCCATAGCTTTTGGAGAAAATCTGGGTCTACCGCGGAACCAGCCAATAGTAATAGCGATCTATAGTATTGGGAAGGTTTCTTATCTCCCATCTCTGTGTCAGTAAGTATTTTGTCAATACGTTTATTTTCGCTAAGAGAGTGACGTTCAATCAGTATTTTCTTCAAGTTTTCGTATTGATTGCTTAAGGAAGGTTTCTGAATAAAATCGAGTACCGTCATGATTACTTCTTGCGGAAGAGCCGTAATCAGGTATTCATATTTTGTTTTATCCATCGTAATGGATCTAGATTGAAATTGGATTTCGGCATGTATGAACCATGCCTCTGGACAATTAGTCCAAAACTGGGGCAGTTTAACCGATGTTGCGTGAATTTCCGTACGTTCGGACCTTTCGAATGGGTTGGTCGGATCGGACTCTAAATCTATCGGTCTATTTATGTGGCCATCTCCGTGTTGCGAGGGTTGTGGTGAGAAGGGGTGAGTGTGGTGAGGGGTGTGTGTCTAATACTCATTATTGGTTGTTGTTATAGTATTAAAGTTATGATATAATAATAATATAATGTGTTCCTATTAGTGTGCCTAGGTGTGGTGTAGTGCCTACGGAGTAAAACGATCGGTTTCCTCCGACCCGATCGTTTGCCAACCGTGTAAGAAGCTAAGTGTGTAGTGTTATTATATTTACTTATTGCCGCTGTTGACGTCGCTCTTCTGTTGACGTCGCTGCCACTGTTGACGTCGCTGCCAATGCTGGCGTCGCTGTTGCTGTTGCCGTCGCTGTCGCTGTTGGCTTCGCTGTCGCTGTTGGCGTCGCTGTCGCTGTTGGCTTCGCTGCCTATGTTGGCGTCGCTGCCGCTGTTGGCGTTGCTGCTGTTGTTGGCGTTGCTACTGTTGTTGGCGGCGTTGTCGCTTTTGTTTTAGTGCTGCGGTTGCTGTTATTGTTTTTGTTGTTCTTTATTGGTGTGATAACTGCTTGACGGTACACCGGTATTGGTGTTTAGCTGAGCGTGCGTCGAGTAGACGAGAGCGTGTGAGCTGTTGCTGCTGTAACGACTTGTTCTTGGTTCTTCGGGTGAGATGGTTTTTGTTGTTGCGTTATAGTTGTTGTTGTTGCTGCTTTTATTTTTATTTATAGTTGTTATTTGTTCCCTCTTGTAGCACTCTGCCTTCTTGTTGTCGTTGCCGCGTATGATGCGTTGCGGTGTCGTCGATTCAATGCAATTGTTTAATGCTGTTGCTGCTGTAGTAGCGTGTTATCTGTTTGTTGTTGCTAGTTGTTGTAGGCTCTGCAGTTGTGCTACGGCATAGTGGTGACATTGGTGGTTGTGTCGTCGTTGCGTTGATTTGTTTATTCTTGATAAGCTGGATCGTATGCAGGATCGCCAGTTGTGGAGTTGTCCACAAATAAAAAATATTTTTATTTTATATAAAGTTTATTTTATTGAAACATTTATTTTTTTTTTTATACGACTATTGTTTGTCGAATACAATTTTATAATAATTTTTGATAGTAATTTTTTTGATAAATAAAAATTGACATCAACAAAAAAAATATTTTATAAATTCAAATTTTTAAATTAAAGTATTTTATATTGTATGTATGTGTGTTGTGTGTATGCGATATGCAGACACCACAGGGTTATCGCCCCATTTCCCTTCCTGTTTTATCAAAGATTTTGGACAAAATAATAGCTGAAAGAATAAAAGGTTGCTCCAAAGGTTGTATTTTGAAAGAACAACACGCTTTTTTGCCGAATCGTGGTGTTTACACAATATGCCATGCACTCGAAACAATGATAAAAGCGAACATTCAACTCAAAAAGCATAGTGTTATTCTCTCAGAAGATCTCGAAAAAGCTTTTGACCGCGTAATAGCGACATATGTAATCAAAGAACTTCATGAATGGGGAATCCCCAAGAAGATACTAAAACTAATATTATCATTTTTAACGCATCGAAGAATAACCGTTAGGGTAGACGGTTATTATTCCAAGACAACCAATCTGGATAATGGTCTCCCGCAGGGCTCTCCGCTATCTGTTATTCTTTTTTTAGCATATTCAAATTCCCTAGCTAAACATATACGAAATTCCAATAACGTCGATTTCTTTGGAATATATGCAGACAACATCTTTGCCATTTCCTCTGGTTCCTCAGAAGAAATTACTGAAAAATTAAGAATTTTCGATGAAAAGTTGCAAGATTGGGCGGAATCAACAGGAGCAGTTATACCAATTGAGAAAGCAGAAGCCTTACACACTTGCAGAAAGTATAAGTGTGGTTCCTCCATTCTAAGAATAAGAAACGTCGACATTAAAATTAAAAACAAAATGAGAATACTTGGACTTACTTTTTCCAAAAATGCCCTTTGGAATGATCACGTTAAATCAATGGTGGATAAATTAAACAAAATTAATAACCTGCTCAAAGTAATTTGCTTTAAAAAGAAAGGTCCCCATATTGACACTGCCATTTCCATTTGTCGGTCTCTCATTGAAGGTACAGTGCAGCATTGCATCACGTTGTACGGCTGGACTTCAGAAAGCAACAAAAAGAAGTTAAATTCAGCAATAAACAAATGCTTCCGGACAGCATCTGGATTCTTAACTGCTACCCGTATTGAATCTCTCAGGACCGAAGCCCAATATCGTGATTTCGACTGGCTGGTAAAAAACAGATCTGCTAAATTGGGAGCGAAGGCACTAACAGAACCATCTCATATTTTGAATAAGCTATTTTGGAATTTTAACGGAGCAGAAAATAACACAAATACAACAACATACATTTGCGGCATCCAACAAATATTGAATTATTTTCAAAATATCAACATGCCTTTTCCAGAGAAACCTATACGTAACAGGTTGGATTATCACTTAAATCTCTTCATCGATACAACCTTGAACGAACACCAAAAAAATAATTCTAACTCAATTGTTTTTAAATCAAAATTTCTTGAGTGCATGCAAAATTTTTTACACGATTTAACATTATTTACAGACGGGTCTAGTCAAGAAGGTATATCTACATATTCGGTTTTAGAGCAGACATCCTCTGATGCTTTCCAGACAATACAACTGGGGCTCTTGGCTCTTCATGCTGGGATCTTTAACGCCGAATTAGTTGCCATTAAAGTCGCAATACAATACGCCATACAAAAAAATAAAAACACAATGATTTGTTCGGATAGTTTAAGCGTTTTAAAGTCATTACAAAATAAGGGCACAACACTTAAGTACATTTTAAGGGAGGTGGCACAGTCCTCCAACATAAACATAAAACTACTTTGGATTCCTGGTCATATTGGTATACGAGGCAACGAAGCTGCGGACCAAGAAGCAAAAAATGCTTTGAAACTTCCATTGGTAGCCCAAGTACCATGTTTGGACACAATATTAATAAACTATAACAGAAATGTTGAAAAACAACTTAATCAGCTTCAATGGAACAGTTCTCTCTCTTTCCTGTATCTACATAACAAAACTATAGGCAGAAACAAATACAACACATATTTCTCGCGAGAAGATTGCATAAAAATAGCGCGAATACGGGTTGGAACTACATTATTTAGTTCTAGCCACCTGTATAATAATACAACTCCAAAACAATGTAATTATTGCTCTACGACACTAACAGTTAAGCACATGCTGATGGATTGCCCCCGTTCGAAAACCAACACGCCTATTGATGTCGCACTGGATTGTAGCAAACAAGAAACCTTAAAAACAATAAATGATGTACTCAACAAGCATAACGTATTATATGATATATAACTTTTTAATTGTATAAATCATTCTAGATGGTGCAAAATGGCCAAGTAGCCCAGCACCTCTGTATATTCTACAAATTTATTTGTATAATATTGTAATAAATAAATAAATAAATAAATAAATAAATAAATAAATTATGAGCTGAGTTATGCAGTTTTCAATTTTTGCGTTGTATGGGAGGTAGGCGTGTCCGTGGGCGTATTCCAAAAATATTCAATAGTGCAGATCCTTGGGTTCATGTGACTATGTGTACCAAGTTTCATTCAATTATCTCAACTCCTTCTTCTTATCCTGTGTATATAGAAAACACACAGACGGACGGACGGACGGAGGACATGGATAGTTCGACTCACGTGGTGACGCTGATCAAGAATATATATACTTTTCTATACCGGACTCGCTTCGTTCTATGCGTTACAAACGTTTGCACAAAGTTAATATACCCTGACCTTTCAGGTTTAGGGTATAAAAATTAATGGAATCATCAAGATTATGTCCATTAATATATTCTAAAATTACGTTAAGTTAATTGTTAAGTAAATGATTCAACCTCAAAAAGTCAGCTTTTTTTGAAATTGATTTCATAAACTTTATCCGTTGAACTAGAATTAACTATATTCTCTCTATCCGATTTATAGATAGATATAATATATATAATATATATAATATATATATAATATATAATATATTATATATAATATAATATATTATATTATACTATAATACATCAATAGTAGTTAGAGCATGGTAGGCCCTCTTAACAATGACATTGTTACTGTCCGTAGTTAAGACCAGGTCAAGAAGTCTTTCCTGGTAAATAAATACAATAATAATAAATACAACTCACTTGTTTAAGTCAGAACATATACTGTCAACGAATATATGCTCTCCAAGAATCTTCGCATGCAGATTAAAATCGCCCAACAATAGAATGTCGTCATTAACGTCAAGAATATTAAGAATATAGTCTAGACAATCTTCCAGACTTGTATATACCTCTGCACTACTGTTTGGAGGAACATATGCATTAATTATGTATACATTTGAGCTACAATGTATAACCTTAATGCATATTAGTTCAATATTAGAAGCGCAGTGTATATCAACAAAGGAACTGACAAAGCAGTTCCTTACAGCTATAAGAACACCACCACCAACAGAAGAAATATTGCTGGATTATCTGTCCTTTCTAAAAACTTGGAAACTATTCCCAACTAGCACAAAGACTTCTATAAAGATTACAGTAAACTTTACAGAAACTCTTTATGGAAACTACGTAGTTTCTGAAAGCACGCTAATAGACTTCTATAACGGCAAAAAGGCGAACTTTTTATTGTTTAATAGAAGCTTATTGGACTTTTATTAAATTTCGCAAACAACTTCCGTAAGATAAGTGCGTGCTTGCTTATAAAAGCTTTTTACAGCTTATATGTATTTCTAATAAACTTCGGAAAGTTACCTGCGTAAAACTGTTCCAAATTGAATGATGTAAGTTTTACCGAAACTTCAAAATTAACAACAAAAAATTTGCTAGAAATTTGTTTCTGATTTTTTTTTTATGATATTTCAATTTTTGTATAAATTTTTACCTGACTTAATTTGAATTTAAAAGCTAAATGTTTTAATTTAATTGAATTATTTTTAATTAACAATTTCACAAAATTTTTCTTTTGCACTCATGTGATTCGAACCCGCAACCTACAGCATGCTAGGTCGTAGTGTTATCTATCGACCTATTTCTATTTTATATGCGAAGAGCTAAAACTGAATGACTTCATGCTTATGGAAAGTCTTTTCTGTGCATACGAAAGACTTCAGTTTCCACTACAAACCGTATCAAAACTTATTGGAAATATAAGCTTCGAAATGCAACTGTCAAATTTTCAAATAAATAAACTATTTGCTTTTACTGAAATTAAAGCTTCTATATAATACATGCGAGAGGCTTTAGTTTCAATAACATACCTTATCGAAACTTATTGGAAATAGTAAATTCAATTTCAGTACAAACGAAATATAGTGCAGCTTGGCACCATAAACTTAATCGAAGTTATAACCTTTCATTCCAGCTCTAACTGAAATAGAAGCCTCTTATAAGTTTCTATTCAGTATAAACGAGGCTGCCGCCTCACGTGAAAAATCAATTTCTGATAGGTTTTTCGATTTTCAAAACAACACTAACGTTTTCGCTCTTTTTTGCGTTGCCAATCAACAGTTTAACAAATAATTTGATATTTATCAATACAAAATTTTACGTTTTTTAGTAGTTCCGAAGTTGGCATTTCATTACTGTCAGTTTCAGAAATAATTAAATTCAATTTAAAAAAATAATTTTTTTATAATTCCGTTAATAATTTTGTAACGGTTGCCGAACATTGTGTTGGTTGCAGAAACCAAAAGTTAGTGTGTTGTAGTCCCGATTCAATAATGAATAGATTGGCCGTTTGCATTTTTATTTTCCCAATCGCATAACGCTTGTGGTCTAATCCAAACATTGTGCATTTTTCCAAAATTTTTTTTTCTTTTAACTTTTTTAATTTATTTGAAGTTTGACTACGTTGCTTTCTCAGAGAGATTCCAACTTCGATTCACATAATTTCGAAAGCTTTAAAGAGCTACTCAAACAAAACTGACGGTAATTTTGATAATGCTTCTTTTAAAATTTATAGAAATCTTTTGCAGACTAAGAGGCAGCAATTTCGGTTGTTCTATTAACGGAAGCTCTTTCGAAATTAAAACTTCCTATGCTTCCGTAAACAAACATTTTTAAGCTTATTGGAAACTTTGAAATAAGCCTTTATAAAACTGCTGATATTAACTTCTGAAATACTTCATAACAGCTATTATATCAGCTTTATTTTCGTTAACAAGTCAGCTTCTAGTTGCAAGCTTTATAGAAGCGCAAACCAAGCTGCAGCTGTCGAATATTCAACTTTCCTAGCCTTATCGAAGTTCATGTGTTAGTTGGGATTGTCAAACAATTCCAAGTCAGTAATGCTTTCATTCAACCACGTTTCAGTAAACGCGATAATGTCCTCAGAACAATTCTGAGTAGAAAGAAATAAGTCTCGCGTTTTGGAGCGCAATCCCCTAACATTTTGATAGTAAAGGGATAGCCTATTTAGTTTTTTTGGTTCCGACGAGCTTTATTATTTGAGCATCTTGACTTGTTTTTAGGTATAAATTCTGAAACGAGGATAATATCGGCCCACATATTAGAATTGAGAACAGTTGAAAAATCTTCGGCTGCAACTGTGAGAATAAATGAGGCGTGGGTGGGCTTATTGCCAATTTTCTTACATGAGCGGAAAGCATTTTGGGATATCAAACTACATTGTTCGACAAACGTCAGAATATTATTAGTTGATATGTCGGGTTGTAACCTTGAAAAAAAAAATGTTCTTTGTCCTCGAAACTGCTCTTAGAGTGGTTAGCTCAGTTGCAGATTGAACGGATGGCGTACCAACCAAGGTATTAGCGATAGAATGTTCTGAAATTTCAGACACAACACTATCACTACCCAATAGGAAACCGAGCGCTCTATTAGCGCATTCAAAGCGCTCCCAAAAAGCAGTATAGCGCTCCATTCTCCTTGTGGATAGCGCATTATTTAACATTGTCATGTCATCAGATGTAAGCATCACTCTCGCTGTAATAAATAAGAAAACATAGCGAGAACCGAGCGCTCTATTTTCCTTGCAGTAAAAAAACATGAAAACATGGCGAGACACGCTCTGTTTTTGTATTTTAGATCAAAACATAGTAAAATCTCAGCGCTCCGAGATCTGAACGCTTTGTTCTCTGTGAAAAATACAATAAATGATAGCGAGAGTCAACTGAAAGCATTCTGAACAGTTTATTAAGTAGACAAATGCAAGGAATTCATTAAATGTATCAATTAAATGAATTGATTTTTTCAAAAATAATTTCTGTATTGGCTTTTTCTTTGTATTTAAAAAAAAAGTTTGCTTCGATTCATGCTTTTTATTTATTTATTTTTGTTTTTTGTCTAACTGCTACCTAATAGCTTCTAAAAGTGCTAACAATAGAGCTCTATATAATTAGCTCTATTTGTATTGAGAAGAAAGCGCTTCCAAACTGCATACAGGCATAGCGCATACAAATTTTACTGTTGGGTAGGTGCAGAAATAACTAACACTTTAGGTAACGGGGCAGTCAACTGAGGTACTGCATTAATAATATTATTATTAACATTATTATTTTCATTATCATTTTCTTTATCTTTATCATCATTTATATTATTATTATTATCATTATTATTGTTAGCAATGTTAATTTTATTAATATTATTCTTTTTATTGTTATCATTTTTATTATTATTATTGTTTATTAATTATTATTATTATTGTTATTAATATTATAACTATTAGTCGAGATTATATTAGATACATGTGACGAGAAGGTGGGAACTAAAACTCGCTAAGCCTGGGGACTAGACGACACACTATGATTGGCACGTTTGCGCTTACTGTTTTTCCTCTTATTTTTAGAGTTATTTTTTTAATTATTACTCTGCTTGTGTACTAATTCCGTAGTTAGGAATTCATTTGAGGATACGTTGGGAGAGACGAGAGTTTCAGTCTCAGTCAAAAGAAGGTCAGCCCTAATTGGCGAAAAAATTTCATCCGTGGTACTGTTGCAATTGTCAGCACTTATTTCGTTTAATTACGTCAGAATAAATTTAAAATTTTTATTAAGCAAATTAAGGCTATCCCCAAAGAGCTTTATTTTTTAATACAACTCTGCTGGAGAGACGACCCTGCACGTAGGACAGTACCAACGAAGTCCTGAGTGTACCGAAAGTCAATCATGTACACATGAGTTAGAAATATTAGCACACGAAGCGTGAAATATTTGCTCGCATGGGCCAGAACAATGAAACATTGTATTTAAAATGTTCTGACTTCTGCATTGCCCATTTAATGAGCAAGCAGCGAAATTTTCGACTTGAAAATAAGTCATGTTTAAAAATTTAATTTAAAGGAGCAAATTTGTTTCAATAGTGTCTCAAAGGGTTAAGTACACAAAATTAAATACACAGAGCGCACAGTTATGTACTAGCAACAAATAACACTGACACTGACTAACAGGTACGGACACCGCACAAAGAAGAATTGAAAAAATAACAAATCAAGCACAATTTATACACAAACTAGTAAGGTATATCTTCGACTTGGTCGAAGTTAAAATACCCCCACTCTTTTTGTATAAGATTTAAAAAAATTTTAATATATTGATGCATCTAAAATGCATTCATATCAAATTGTTTTCCTGCAAAGTATAGACAAGCCTCTTTATAAAGTATTTGATTTGGGGTTGTATGAGAGGTGGGCGTGTTCTTGAGTGGTTGACGCCAATTTTTCTAAAACGCCTCAGTCATAATATAAAACACACATATGCTCAATTTCAGTTCTGTAGCTTAAATATTAGACTATTTATAGAGTTTTCACTATAATGGGTTGTATGGGAGGTGAGTGTGTTCGTAGGCGGGTGACGCCCATTTTTCTCCCACAATTTAGTTTTGATATGTAATAAAAACGTATAAAATTTTTTCCTGTAGCTTAAAGAGAAGCCTTTTTGAAGAGTTTTAAATTTTGGTGTTATATGGGATGTGGGCGTGTTCGTGAGTGAATGACGCCCATTTTTCCAACACGCCTTTGTTTTGATATAAAATGAATAAATACCTAATTTTATTTATGTAGCTTCGACACAAGCTTCTTTATGTAGTTTTCAATTTTAGGGTTGTATGGAAGTGGGCGTGTTAGTGGGTAGATAACGCCCATTTTTCTTACACACCTCAGTTTTGACATAGGTTACACAAATACCGAATTTAAGTTTTATAGCTTAAATATTTGCTTCTTTATGGAGTTTTCATTATTGGGGTTGTATGGGAGGTAGGCGTGGTTTTCATGCGATTTAGCCCATTCTCGAACTTGATCTTTGATCTTTTCAGTACGATAGCTTCAAAATTACGGCTGCAATCGTGTCCACAGACAGACAGACAGAAAGACAGACGGACAGACAATCAGACGGACAGACAGACGGACATGGCTAAATCAACTCAGGTGGTGATGCTGAGCAAGAATATATATACTTTTCTATACCTACCACGCCTCCTTTTGGGCGTTACACACGTCGTGACAAAATTAATATACCCCTTACGCAGTACGCGTGGGGGTATAAAAATAGCACGCCAACTATGTTTGTTAGTAAATTAAATAAAATTAAAATTAAAATAAACACTTTATTAAAACAAAAACAAAACCATTTCAATACAAAATTACTGCTACAAGTGGCTCAATATTTATACCGCAACAACACTTACGTTTAACAATTTTATTTAATCACAATAACAATAACAACACCACAAACCAAACGTTAATAAAACTAAACAACCGACAACGACAAAGGGACGAGATCAAATCAATAAACAATAAACAATAAACAAAGATGCATGGTTCATTTTTTGTTAGTATTCTAACGTAATCCCAGTATTATTTGATATTAGTCAGAAGTTAACCGAATATTGGTGAGTACCGAATACCCGACGTTTTCCTAAATAATGAACCTAACCTTGCAAGTAGAGAATACATATTATCTTCGGATATTTCGAAAAAGTTTGACCCTTGAAAGTCCAAGTTTATTTGTGTAGTGTTGTATTCTTATAAGTTGTTGTCGCTTTACGAATTATAAAAAAATTTCAAATTGAGTAAATTAATGCTGACAACAGCTTTATATGAATTTATAAAATAACATGCATCTTGTGTTGGTCCAAAATCGAAAAGTTACATAGAAAAAAATATATTTTATTAAAAAAATCATTTCATTAAATGTTGTAAAACTTATGTTAAATTTAACAATATGTTTATATATTTAATTCATGTTAAAACTATTACTATAACAATTCTATGTGCAGTTTCATTTGTATTTAATTTATTTATTTATTTATTAATATCTAGCGACACAAAGTCTTATAGATTATTTGTAATAACCATAGCTGTTAAATTTCGATTACGATTAGTAATCAATTAGATTATTTTTCAAAAAGAATTATAATCATTATATAATCCTTAGGTAAAGTTTTTGATTAGTAATTGATTACGATTACAAATAATCAAATTATAATCACGATTACTTTAAATTACGAATAAAATCAAAAAGAATCAAAACTAATCCACAAAAATAATCAGATTACTTTTAAGGATTATTTTTGATTCTTTTTGATTATTTTAAGAATTTGAGCCCTAGAATCGAAAATTCTTAAAATAATCAAAAAGATCAAAAGTAATCTTTAAAAATAATCGAACTTTTTTTTATGGATTACTTTTGATTCTTTTTGATTATTTTCGTAATTTCAAGTAATCGTGAATATAATTTGATTATTTGTAATCGTAATCGCTTGATTACTGAGCCAAACAGAAAAGAATCGTACTTAATCAATTATTTAAAATTTTTAATAAAAATAATCTAATTACTAATGAATACGATTACTAATCATTATTTAACAGCTATGGTAATAACTTTATAGTATGCCAAAAATTAAAAGAATATGTATTGAAATTATAGATATTTCTACACATTCACCCATCCGTATTATTTTATAAACTCTCCATTAGCATTTTTCATAAAATCGTATTAGGAACAACATTGTTTTTACCATGTTCGACATTCGCTTGCTTTGCAAGTGCCAAAAATTTTCTGCCTCTGAAATTTCGATGCCAGTAGAGCTGAAAGTTTATTTAACACAATTTTTTTACAATTCATTTACCTTGGTATTTCAGTTTCTAATTTATAATATAATAAAAGGTGTTTTTTTTTAAGAGGTATGAACCTATGAAATGAAATAAAACAAGGATGCATTTTTAAAATTGACATGAAATTGACTATTCAGAAGATAATCTTGTGGCATTATAATTTAAATATGATTTGTGGCATATCACCGCCACGGCTGGCTCGGACGTAATCTAATCATTATTTCTATTGAAGATAGGCTTAAAGAAAATAGTAAATTTTTTTGGTCATATATTAACATGAAAAGAAAGTCAAGTGGCATTCCTAACTCAATGTTTTACATGGAGTCAAGTTCTGAAGATACACAAACAATTTGCAACTATTTTGCTAACATTTTCAAATCCGTCTACACGACAACTCATTCTTCAACGACCAGTACATTTTTCTCTTGTAACTCCTTAAATTAAGGTAATCTCTTATTAGATGCTCATGATGTTGAAAATGCCCTGCAAAATTTTAAATCTTCCTCAATGGTTGGTCTTGATGGCGTTCCTCCAATGTTGCTGAAAAATTTTTAACTGTTGCTACATCAATCAGTCTTCCCTTAACTTTAATATTTAATAAATCATTATCAACTGGTACCTTCTTGGATGAATGGAAAATTTCCTATATAGTTCCAATGACCTATTAGTAAAATTTTATGTGTTCCTTAAGTCTTTGAGCAAATTGTTTTTGATAAATTATCTTTTTGTGTAAGAAATTTAGATCAAAGAAGATCAACAGCAACAAACTTGAATATTTTTTGTTCTCATATAGTTGCAAACTTCTCTAAGGGTTTACAAACAGACGTTATCTTCACTGACTTTGCAAAAGCGTTTGACAAAGTCAATCACGAAACATTACTATTCAAGCTTTCTGCACTTGGCTTTCACTCTAATCTCCTTGCGTGGATAAGATCATACCTCACTAGTCGCTATCAAATAGTCAAAATCAATAACTGCCTATCACTGCCATTTCTAGTTTCATCTGGAGTACCTCAAGGCAGTCATCTCGGCCCTCTTTTTTTCTTCTTTTTATTAATGACCTCCCGCAGGTTATTAAGTACTCGAGATGTCTCCTTTTTGCGGATGATCTTAAATTATTCCGGTCAATGGAGTCAGTTAATGATTTCAGTCTTCTACAACTCGATCTAAATTCAATCGTAAATTGGTGTTCCCTCAATAATCTTCCCCTGAATATATCTAAATGCCAGTGCCTAACGTTTTCAAGGTCCACGTCACAAACCTATTTTAGTTATTTTATTAGTTCTGTAGCCTTAGAAAGAGTTTCTAGTAAAAAGGACTTAGGTGTTCTACTTGACCCTAAACTAAACTTTAAACAGCACATTGAATTAATAATTGCTAAAGCTAACTCAATGTTAGGATTCTTAAAACGAAACTCAAGTGAGTTCACAGAATATTGCTCTGTGATCTGGAACCCGTCGTACCAACTATACTCTAAAAGATTGGAATCTATTCAACGTAATTTCACAAGATATATGTGGTACAAACTTAATTGGAATCGGCCATCTGTACCTCAGTATGCTACTCGCTGTGCGCTAATTAATCTAACCTCCCTAGAATGCTGGACTTCTATACTCCTTCGCGATCCCTCCGTAGCCAATTCCATTTACGTGAGATCGTCCATAGATAAAATATCATAGAAGCTAATGATATTTTAAGAGACTTGGATTTATTTAATAATGTAACCAGAAAAACTTTCAAAGATCTTCTTTTACTCAGCATATTGGCACATGATTCCTGAGTTCATGAGTGTTTAATTGTTCTCATACAAGATGTTTTATATTGTTTATATTTGTTCTCATTTAAACTTTTCACTTATAATAGTTCTTCATATGTTTTTGTATTTGCTCTGTATATCTCAATTTCTTAACAACAATAATTTCTGTATTTATTTTCTGTTAAAACTGTGTAAATGATATTTAGAAGTTAAGTGTATATATGTATGTATAGGTAGTCTATAAGAGTTTTGCTCTGATTGATGAAATAAATAAATAAAAAGATTCTTAAGGGTTAAAGAATCTTAAATTGAAAAAAAAAATCTGGAGGTCCAATTTTCAATCACTTTTTTCAACATTTGATTCCAGCAGACTCAACATGCACTTGAGGATTATCATCACTCCAAATACGGCAATTTTGTTTTAGCCATTCAACCAAAAGTGAGCTTGATCGCTAAAAAAATTCTCTTATGAAAATTGGGATAAACAACAATCTTGTTTTGGGCCCATTCACCGAATGGGCCTACGCCTTGCTAGGTGATCGTATGGCTTCAATTCTTGGACGAGTTGGATTTTGTAAGCACGCAAACCAAGATCTTTCCGCAAAATCTGCCATAAAGTCTTCCATATTTAAGATTTAAATTAGTACAGTAAGATAATAAGATATCTTTTAGAGAGGACGCACACTACAGATTTTTAGTCGGCCGATAGTTTGATGCTTCGTTGCCCTCAACTGACTAGCCAACTATTTAGTTGGTTGTAGGTGCGCACACTGTGTCTGGATAGTTTGCCAACTGCAGAGTTGCATTTGCGAAACTTTTTGATGGGGAGTTTTACAATTATTTGACTGTTTTGAGTTTTACACAATTATTTGTTACAGGCATATTTTTCGTTGATTTTGGTGCGGGTATGAATATTTAACATTTTTTTTATTAGATAATTATATTATAAAAGGCATTCGACATTTTTCAGGCACTAACGCTTTTCTTTTATAACAGTAATAAAACTTGTTTATCCCCACTTTCTGCAAAAAGCAACACTTATTCCCATTCATACCGTAAAAAGCAACACTTTTCAACGTCAAATAAAAAACCAACAAAAACAATTCAATATGGCCGACGGTTGGTCAACTATTTTATCGCCTTGTGTGCGGACTTCCATAGCCCGCCATACCCACTTGGCAGTCTGCAGACTTTAAAATCAAGTGGAAATCTGAGCTCCCACTTGATTTTTTAGTTGGATTTCGTCCAATCGGTAGGTGTGCGCACTTACATAAGACACAATGCCCACATGAAAACAAATCAAACTGTCGGCCGACTAAAAGTCTGTAGTGTGCAGTACCTCTTAGCGTACAACAAAAATAAATATATAATAAACAGGTAACATTCAATAATAAAAAGAAAAAATTCGACACACACCGCTCCCCTCAACAAATTATATAAAGATAAGTAGTAAACCTCTGCCTGAGTGTGCTTGAAATGCGTTGCATTTTTCGCTGTTATCAAAGTGTTCTGTTTTTATAAAACGAACAATATCGTGTTTTGTCTAAGCAAGCAGCGAGCATGGTTATGTTTGAAGCCAACACAGAGAGTATATTATAACAAGAGGTTTTATGAGAATAACAGCGGTCGGTTAATGTTAATTTCATGATGTCGCTAAGAGAACGAACTTTTTATTCTACCGTGAATAACATTGCTTATCTCTGAGCAGCTGAAATAGACAAAATGTTTATATGTGTTTGCAATTCTATTTGGAAGCTCTTTTCTAATTCTTTTCTCTTGTCCCCTTACCTATTGGTTTCCACCCCTATGCCTATGCCTTATGTTTGTTGTTTTTGTACTCAACCACGATCGTTCTTGTTGTTAAGCTGTTGTAAAAAGGAAGCAATTCGCGTAGTTCGTTAGGTTGTTTTTGTTGTTGTTGAAGTCAAATGCAAACGATGTTGTTGTTCTTATTAACTGTTGTTGTTGTAGGATTTTGTTAGATTTTGTATATTTTACGTATATCTTCTCGTGTGTCTATGAATGAATCTAAAAATAGAAATACATGTTTTCAATACATTTACTGCTTCCAATTTTAAAATATAAAATATAAAATATAAAATATAAAATATAAAATATAAAATATAAAATATAAAATATAAAATATAAAATATAAAATATAAAATATAAAATATAAAATATAAAATATAAAATATAAAATATAAAATATAAAATATAAAATATAAAATATAAAATATAAAATATAAAATATAAAATATAAAATATAAAATATAAAATATAAAATATAAAATATAAAATATAAAATATAAAATATAAAATATAAAATATAAAATATAAAATATAAAATATAAAATATAAAATATAAAATATAAAATATAAAATATAAAATATAAAATATAAAATATAAAATATAAAATATAAAATATAAAATATAAAATATAAAATATAAAATATAAAATATAAAATATAAAATATAAAATATAAAATATAAAATATAAAATATAAAATATAAAATATAAAATATAAAATATAAAATATAAAATATAAAATATAAAATATAAAATATAAAATATAAAATATAAAATATAAAATATAAAATATAAAATATAAAATATAAAATATAAAATATAAAATATAAAATATAAAATATAAAATATAAAATATAAAATATAAAATATAAAATATAAAATATAAAATATAAAATATAAAATATAAAATATAAAATATAAAATATAAAATATAAAATATAAAATATAAAATATAAAATATAAAATATAAAATATAAAATATAAAATATAAAATATAAAATATAAAATATAAAATATAAAATATAAAATATAAAATATAAAATATAAAATATAAAATATAAAATATAAAATATAAAATATAAAATATAAAATATAAAATATAAAATATAAAATATAAAATATAAAATATAAAATATAAAATATAAAATATAAAATATAAAATATAAAATATAAAATATAAAATATAAAATATAAAATATAAAATATAAAATATAAAATATAAAATATAAAATATAAAATATAAAATATAAAATATAAAATATAAAATATAAAATATAAAATATAAAATATAAAATATAAAATATAAAATATAAAATATAAAATATAAAATATAAAATATAAAATATAAAATATAAAATATAAAATATAAAATATAAAATATAAAATATAAAATATAAAATATAAAATATAAAATATAAAATATAAAATATAAAATATAAAATATAAAATATAAAATATAAAATATAAAATATAAAATATAAAATATAAAATATAAAATATAAAATATAAAATATAAAATATAAAATATAAAATATAAAATATAAAATATAAAATATAAAATATAAAATATAAAATATAAAATATAAAATATAAAATATAAAATATAAAATATAAAATATAAAATATAAAATATAAAATATAAAATATAAAATATAAAATATAAAATATAAAATATAAAATATAAAATATAAAATATAAAATATAAAATATAAAATATAAAATATAAAATATAAAATATAAAATATAAAATATAAAATATAAAATATAAAATATAAAATATAAAATATAAAATATAAAATATAAAATATAAAATATAAAATATAAAATATAAAATATAAAATATAAAATATAAAATATAAAATATAAAATATAAAATATAAAATATAAAATATAAAATATAAAATATAAAATATAAAATATAAAATATAAAATATAAAATATAAAATATAAAATATAAAATATAAAATATAAAATATAAAATATAAAATATAAAATATAAAATATAAAATATAAAATATAAAATATAAAATATAAAATATAAAATATAAAATATAAAATATAAAATATAAAATATAAAATATAAAATATAAAATATAAAATATAAAATATAAAATATAAAATATAAAATATAAAATATAAAATATAAAATATAAAATATAAAATATAAAATATAAAATATAAAATATAAAATATAAAATATAAAATATAAAATATAAAATATAAAATATAAAATATAAAATATAAAATATAAAATATAAAATATAAAATATAAAATATAAAATATAAAATATAAAATATAAAATATAAAATATAAAATATAAAATATAAAATATAAAATATAAAATATAAAATATAAAATATAAAATATAAAATATAAAATATAAAATATAAAATATAAAATATAAAATATAAAATATAAAATATAAAATATAAAATATAAAATATAAAATATAAAATATAAAATATAAAATATAAAATATAAAATATAAAATATAAAATATAAAATATAAAATATAAAATATAAAATATAAAATATAAAATATAAAATATAAAATATAAAATATAAAATATAAAATATAAAATATAAAATATAAAATATAAAATATAAAATATAAAATATAAAATATAAAATATAAAATATAAAATATAAAATATAAAATATAAAATATAAAATATAAAATATAAAATATAAAATATAAAATATAAAATATAAAATATAAAATATAAAATATAAAATATAAAATATAAAATATAAAATATAAAATATAAAATATAAAATATAAAATATAAAATATAAAATATAAAATATAAAATATAAAATATAAAATATAAAATATAAAATATAAAATATAAAATATAAAATATAAAATATAAAATATAAAATATAAAATATAAAATATAAAATATAAAATATAAAATATAAAATATAAAATATAAAATATAAAATATAAAATATAAAATATAAAATATAAAATATAAAATATAAAATATAAAATATAAAATATAAAATATAAAATATAAAATATAAAATATAAAATATAAAATATAAAATATAAAATATAAAATATAAAATATAAAATATAAAATATAAAATATAAAATATAAAATATAAAATATAAAATATAAAATATAAAATATAAAATATAAAATATAAAATATAAAATATAAAATATAAAATATAAAATATAAAATATAAAATATAAAATATAAAATATAAAATATAAAATATAAAATATAAAATATAAAATATAAAATATAAAATATAAAATATAAAATATAAAATATAAAATATAAAATATAAAATATAAAATATAAAATATAAAATATAAAATATAAAATATAAAATATAAAATATAAAATATAAAATATAAAATATAAAATATAAAATATAAAATATAAAATATAAAATATAAAATATAAAATATAAAATATAAAATATAAAATATAAAATATAAAATATAAAATATAAAATATAAAATATAAAATATAAAATATAAAATATAAAATATAAAATATAAAATATAAAATATAAAATATAAAATATAAAATATAAAATATAAAATATAAAATATAAAATATAAAATATAAAATATAAAATATAAAATATAAAATATAAAATATAAAATATAAAATATAAAATATAAAATATAAAATATAAAATATAAAATATAAAATATAAAATATAAAATATAAAATATAAAATATAAAATATAAAATATAAAATATAAAATATAAAATATAAAATATAAAATATAAAATATAAAATATAAAATATAAAATATAAAATATAAAATATAAAATATAAAATATAAAATATAAAATATAAAATATAAAATATAAAATATAAAATATAAAATATAAAATATAAAATATAAAATATAAAATATAAAATATAAAATATAAAATATAAAATATAAAATATAAAATATAAAATATAAAATATAAAATATAAAATATAAAATATAAAATATAAAATATAAAATATAAAATATAAAATATAAAATATAAAATATAAAATATAAAATATAAAATATAAAATATAAAATATAAAATATAAAATATAAAATATAAAATATAAAATATAAATATAAAATATAAAATATAAAATATAAAATATAAAATATAAAATATAAAAATATAAAATATAAATATAAAATATAAAATATAAAAATAAAATATAAATATAAAATATAAAATATAAAATATAAATATAAAATATAAAATATAAAATATAAAATATAAAATATAAAATATAAAATATAAAAATATAAATATAAAATATAAAATATAAAATATAAAATATAAAATATAAAATATAAAATATAAATATAAAATATAAAATATAAAATATAAAATATAAAATATAAAATATAAAATATAAAATATAAAATATAAAATATAAAATATAAAATATAAAATATAAAATATAAAATATAAAATATAAAATATAAATATAAAATATAAAATATAAAATATAAAATATAAAATATAAAATATAAAATATAAAATATAAAATATAAAATATAAAATATAAAATAATAAATATAAAATATAAAATATAAAATATAAAATATAAAATATAAAATATAAAATATAAAATATAAAATATAAAATATAAATATAAAAATATAAAATATAAAATATAAAATATAAAATATAAAATATAAAATATAAAATATAAAATATAAATATAAAATATAAAATATAAAATATAAATATAAATATAAATATAAAATATAAAATATAAAATATAAAATATAAAATATAAAAAATATAAAATATAAAATATAAAATATAAAATATAAAATATAAAATATAAAATATAAAATATAAAATATAAAATATAAAATATAAAATATAAAATATAAAATATAAAATATAAAATATAAAATATAAAATATAAAATATAAAATATAAATATAAAATATAAAATATAAAATATAAAATATAAAATATAAAATATAAAATATAAAATATAAAATATAAAATATAAAATATAAAATATAAAATATAAAATATAAAATATAAAAATATAAAATATAAAATATAAATATAAAATATAAAATATAAAATATAAAATATAAAATATAAAATATAAAATATAAAATATAAAATATAAAATATAAAATATAAAATATAAAATATAAAATATAAAATATAAAATATAAAATATAAAATATAAAATATAAAATATAAAATATAAAATATAAAATATAAAATATAAAATATAAAATATAAAATATAAAATATAAAATATAAAATATAAAATATAAAATATAAATATAAAATATAAAATATAAAATATAAAATATAAAATATAAAATATAAAATATAAAATATAAAATATAAATATAAAATATAAAATATAAAATATAAAATATAAAATATAAAATATAAAATATAAAATATAAAATATAAAATATAAAATATAAAATATAAAATATAAAATATAAAATATAAAATATAAAAATATAAAATATAAAATATAAAATATAAAATATAAAATATAAAATATAAAATATAAAAATATAAAATATAAAATATAAAATATAAAATATAAAATATAAAATAAAAATATAAAATATAAAATATAAAATATAAAATATAAAATATAAAATATAAAATATAAAATATAAAATATAAAATATAAAATATAAAATATAAAATATAAAATATAAAATATAAAATATAAAATATAAAATATAAAATATAAAATATAAAATATAAAATATAAATATAAAATATAAAATATAAAATATAAAATAAAATATAAAATATAAAATATAAATATAAAATATAAAATATAAAATATAAAATATAAAATATAAAATATAAAATATAAAATATAAAATATAAATATAAAATATAAATATAAATATAAAATATAAAATATAAAATATAAAATATAAAATATAAAATATAAAATATAAAATATAAAATATAAAATATAAAATATAAAATATAAATATAAAATATAAATATAAAATATAAAATATAAAATATAAAATATAAAATATAAAATATAAAATATAAAATATAAATATAAAATATAAAATATAAAATATAAAATATAAAATATAAAATATAAAATATAAAATATAAAATATAAAAATATAAAATATAAAATATTAAATATAAAATATAAAATATAAAATATAAAATATAAAATATAAAATATAAAATATAAAATATAAAAATATAAATATAAAATATAAAATATAAAATATAAAATATAAAATATAAAATATAAAATATAAAATATAAAATATAAAATATAAAATATAAAATATAAAATATAAAATATAAAATATAAAATATAAAATATAAATATAAAATATAAAATATAAAATATAAAATATAAAATATAAAATATAAAATATAAATATAAAATATAAAATATAAAATATAAAATATAAAATATAAAATATAAAAATATAAAATATAAAATATAAAAATAATAAAAATATAAAATATAAAATATAAAATATAAAATATAAAATATAAAATATAAAATATAAAATATAAAATATAAAATATAAAATAAATATAAATATAAAATATAAAATATAAAATATAAAATATAAAATATAAAATATAAAATATAAAAATATAAATATAAAATATAAAATATAAAATATAAAATATAAAATATAAAATATAAAATATAAATATAAAATATAAAATATAAAATATAAAATATAAAATATAAAATATAAAATATAAAATATAAAATATAAAATATAAAATATAAAATATAAAATATAAAATATAAAATATAAAATATAAAATATAAAATATAAAATATAAAATATAAAATATAAAATATAAAATATAAAATATAAAATATAAAATATAAAATATAAATATAAAATATAAAATATAAAATATAAAATATAAAATATAAAATATAAAATATAAAATATAAAATATAAAATATAAAATATAAAATATAAAATATAAAATATAAAATATAAAATATAAAATATAAAATATAAAATATAAAATATAAAATATAAAATATAAAATATAAAATATAAAATATAAATATAAAATATAAAATATAAAATATAAAATATAAAATATAAAATATAAAATATAAAAATATAAAATATAAAATATAAAATATAAAATATAAAATATAAAATATAAAATATAAAATATAAAATATAAAATATAAAATATAAAATATAAAATATAAAATAAAATAATAAAATATAAATATAAATATAAAATATAAAATATAAAATATAAAATATAAAATATAAAATATAAAATATAAAATATAAAATATAAAATATAAAATATAAAATATAAATATAAAATATAAAATATAAAATATAAAATATAAAATATAAAATATAAAAATATAAAATATAAAATATAAAATATAAAATATAAAATATAAAATATAAAATATAAAATATAAAATATAAAATATAAAATATAAAATATAAAAATTATAAAATATAAAATATAAAATATAAAATATAAAATATAAAATATAAAATATAAAATATAAAATATAAAATATAAAATATAAAATATAAAATATAAAATATAAAATATAAAATATAAAATATAAATATAAAATATAAAATATAAAATATAAATATAAAATATAAAATATAAAATATAAAAATATAAAATATAAAATATAAAATATAAAATATAAAATATAAAATATAAAATATAAAATATAAAATATAAAATATAAAATATAAAAATATAAAATATAAAATATAAAATATAAAATATAAAATATAAAATATAAAATATAAAATATAAAATATAAAAATATAAATATAAAATATAAAATATAAAATATAAAATATAAAATATAAATATAAAATATAAAATATAAAATATAAAATATAAAATATAAAATATAAAATATAAAATATAAAATATAAAATATAAAATATAAAATATAAAATATAAAATATAAAATATAAAATATAAAATATAAATATAAAATATAAAATATAAAATATAAAATATAAAATATAAAATATAAAATATAAAATATAAAATATAAAATATAAAATATAAAAATATAAAATATAAAATATAAATATAAAATATAAAATATAAAATATAAAATATAAAATATAAATATATTTATAT